>VZTI01004304.1:0-154753 GCA_013397865.1 Struthidea cinerea
TCGTAATAGGAAGGTAAATGCATTAAGTTTCTTTTCACGAAGTTAATTCCCAAAATAAGGCATTTTTGGGAACATGTGGATGAGTTTCTTAGTGAAGAGAGCTTTCCATAAATCTGCTCGGGTCATAGACAGTGTACCTGGTTATGGTACAGCTGATTACAGAAACCCTCTTAGTTTCTGAGAGTGGAGAAAACTAAAACAAGTGGAGGTATCTGTGAGTCAGACAGAGATTGAGGAAAAGTAAACACATCCAAGTAAAGCATCCCCAGCTGTGGAAAAAAACTATTCCCATCTATCAGAAGTATGGTATGTATATGAAGCAGACAACAATTCTTGTAGGAAGTAGAACTTGTAAATGTTGCCCTATGTTCATTGTCTGAGAACTTGTGCTTTAGTGGGGCCCACAACTCAGTCCTCTAACCATTTTGGGCTTCCAGTGGGTCCAGTTCTTCTGACAGTGGAGAGATTTCTCATTTGGTGAGATATGCTAGCTGTTCAACACTGTGCTATTGAATTTCCAATGTCATCTGACTCATGTATGTCTGTGTTACGGATCTGTTCCAGCTCCAGTTCTGTCAGGAGGAATTGGGTTAGGCCTGTAATGCTTTGGGAGTAAATTGTCGACTGATGTTACGTTAGGTGGAGTAAGAGACTGAAATAGTGACAGATCACTGGTAGGAGAATAAAGGTGCTTACAGACAGCTGAATCCTATCCTTTGCCCTACTGTGGTATCATTGCTTGACTTGTGTCACTGAACAGAAATCTGGCATAGGATGAGAGGTAGTCCAATCCTGAAGCCTCTATTTCGTTGTTTCCCAATCCTAAAGTCAACAGATTCTTTTGCTGTACAATCTCTGGCAAATACCAGATGAGGATGCTTTTAGTCAGAAAGCTTATGCTGCTTTACAATCATATGCATCTTCTGTTGCAATAAGAAATGCACATTGTAAATGTCTATATGAACTGTCCTCTGAAAGCTGGAAGTTGTTGTTACTAATTGACTGATGCTGACGGGATCTTACCGCTGTTGAAGTGTAGCAGTGACAGACAAGGAGAAACCCTTACTTGCTCTGACTACATCAGAGCTTACAGTCTGTGTGTGGCATAAGGTTGAGATAGATGTCTTAAGGTCTGACTGTCAAAGAAAGTGACGTTTGCTTTCCAGGTACTAAACAGCTGCATTGGCAATTAGGGAAATGTGACTCACTAGCTAGGCCTAAATCAAAACCCAGAAAAGGGCCAAAAAAATCCAAGTGCCACAATCATCAACAAAATCTGACTTTTTTGTATATGTACCAGCAGACTCCAAATAGCCTTTGCAGTCATTCATATCAACATTCAGAAGATTCCTTGCCTTCTGCTGACTTTCCTCTCACCTAGATGTTCCATCAGTGGCCTCACCAGAGAAGTATCCTGGAATGAAAGCTAGCTGTCTGTAGTCCAATGTTTTTTGTGTTACCAGTGTTCATCCCAGCTCAGCATGCCTCTGATTCCACCTACAAACTTAGCTTTTAATATTTTTTAAAAGTAAGTAAGAAACCCAACCCAAAACAGAAGCCAAACAAACTGTTCTTAACAGACTCTGACAACTTCCAGTTAATTTTAGTGCTGTTATAGTCACTATGCACTATATGCGATATATTTAGCACTGTATTTTGCACAGGTGTGCAAATCCTATTTGTATAGGCTATTTACTTGGGAATGAAGGGATTGCAGGTTATGTTTACTGTTAGGGTCTAGAAGGCTCATGGGTCTACAGTGGAATTAGCAGAGAGCAGTGTTCTAGTTTTTGAGCTTTTCTGTGTGATGGGTGTGTTGTGAAATCCCAGGTTAAGTTTGGGGTCAGGGTTAGGCATCAGAAGAAAAGGGGTTAAAGGGCTTGTTTTACTCTTCTGAAGAGTGAAGAAGAGTCCTATAGGACGAGGACTCCAGTCTAGAGTGTTCTATAGCTCATGTTATGGTTTGATTCTGCTCTTTAGGTTCATTAAGGGCCATGTCACAATGAATAGCTGTTCTGATCTAGATTTAAACTTCATACCTGGTTCTTGTATTGTCACATATCACATTAATACTAGGATTAGGGAACTGTTGAAAAAGTCACAGCTCAAGATGGGAAGGGATTTAAATGCTTGGTTTATTTGTATGTTCTGCCGGGCTGTAGGGCTGCAGTGAGTACTGATTCCTGGCAGGTGTGTTGGCTTATGTTGGTTTTGGTGCAGTTGTTTGTCACTGAGCTCTGGTGGATGTGTTTGGTGATGTGATATCTGAAGCTCTGCTTTTTCCGTCTTCATACTCTGCAGTGGAGGACAGTGTGTTGAAGGTTCTGGGGGGGGTATCATGTCATCTCCATGCACATGGCCTTCATCAGCCATGGATATGCCACAGAGGAACATGGGCCACTGTTTTACAGTCTGTATTCTATGGCCTGCAGAGTGACAGCATGCCTTCCTATTTCGGGGGGTTTTTGTTGTTTGAGAATAAAAATCACTTCAATAATTGACCTTTCATTATAATGGGAAATTGCCTTGAACATTTACAGACGTTAAGCAACAGTATGTTCTGTAGTGATACATGAAATAAGTTTCCTTTTAACTGTTGTACCTTTACTCTCGATTTCCCTTCTCTGCCCTGGAGTCATTTTTTCCTGCACACTGTTTGATAACATGTCGTGGGCCATTGAGTAAAGACGAAGTGGTGATTTAGGAACGTGATCAAGTTATGGAAAGATGTCCCACAGAATTAATTAATTTTTTTCAAGGTAATACATCTCATTTAGTCAAATTTGATAGATGTGATATTGCTGGGAAAGAACAAATCTTTACATCACCCAATAAAATGGGGGGGTATAATTTTGCATATAGTGTACAGTTGTCTTGGCTGTCTGCTTTGTTACTTTATGGTGATGCAAAATAACTCTGGACTTCAATTTTTTGTTTGTGTTCCTTTGTCTTTTAAAATAGTTTTTAATAATAGCTCTTAAGGGGCAATAATTATAATTCTAGCTTGAATAATTTCATACCAGTGACCATATTTCTTGACCATATCAAGAAATGGGATTCTGGCATTATCTGTCACTTTCTTCTTCAAATCTTGTGAAGGTCAAAAGGACAAAAATTGTCAAAAAAACTCACTTTTAAGTAGGAGGAAAAAAGTATTTTTTAAAGTGGTAAAGCTCTTCCCATTTGGCTTTTTCAGGTTTTAGTTTTCCAGTGAAGTTGGAGAGGATTCTCCTCTACAGCTTGGGTTGCAAAAGATCAGAACTGGGGTTTAGCAGGTGGTGTGTTACGCAGGTAAAAAGCAGAATCACTAGGGTGCCTCAGTGCGCAATAATGTCCATGATCTGATTTGCTGTGTTTAAATCCTAAAAATACTGCCTGCAGACTGCAGGCAGTACTGGAAGGAGTTAAATGTCCATATGTTGACATAAGAAATGCAGTAGCTATTAGGAATGTTGCTGTCTTTCTCTATTTTGATTCAGGTGCTCACTGGACAAAAGGGATGATTTCTCAGCCCTTCCTTGTGTCCCTTTGAAGGAAATAGCCAAATCTTGCCCTTGCTTGCACCAAAGAACAAACTGCTGGTTTTAGCATAGGCCCCTTCCCCAGTGCTTGGTTAGGGATTCTGCCCAAAGGCAAGGAACTGGGTATGCTTCCGTCACCAGGTTTCCAGCCTCTCTATTTATCTCATGGATCTGTGCCTGTTGTGTAGATTCCAACACCCAGAAATGCTCTTTAACACTGACATGTGTGAGTACTTGTATTTCTTCATCGAAGCATCACATTTTAAATTGCTCTATTCATTCCTTTGATTTTGAACATAACTGTGACTCAGCAAGCCATGCAGAAATGTGCGTTTAGATTGTAATGGACTTTGGGACATAAGCTGTGAGAGTCTTTGTTGTGGGAGCCTTTGCCAGGTGAAGTGCTTCAGGGAACATCTGGCTGTTTTGGATGCAGAAGCAATTAAGAGCTTTCTGCCTTGCTTTAAAATAAAACCTGTGATGCTCACAGGACATTTGCAGTCTAAAATTCATTTTGGCCTTGGCAAAATATGTAGTTTCAATAAGGATAAAATGGATTAAATAGGACAGCAGTCACACACTTCTAGTCTAGTACAGAGAGTGAGTATTTTGTAGTACAGAAGGAAAAATTAGTCTGTAAAGACAATCCAGTCATAGTGGCTTAGCAGAGGCTGATTTCAGCAGTCAGGATGTTCAGAAATGTCACTATATGCTTTTAAGGTTAGCTGAGGGACTGCTGAACAGATCTTATTCCAAAGCAAACAAGGACCAGTGTGCAACTCTCTTAATAGCAGCCAAAGAGGAATAATTTCTATCTGGCATGCGTGGTAAACCATAGACCATGACTGCCTTCGCTTCACAGCTGCATGAGAGAATAAAAAACTTTACATCCCTGCACTAATGGAATTGGGGGATCAGTTTCCTTTCATCCGTGTATGGATGTAAACAGGTGTCTTGGGGTGACTTTAAAATGCGTATCCCCTGTCGCTACCCTATGCCCACCAATCCAAACTAGGACAACAGGCACTCAGTTTTCCATGTGGTTGTGTGTCTTTAACTTTGGGGACAATTCCTCTGAAATTTATATGCAAATCAGCAAAGGCCTTGTATTGCGAGCAAAGTGCTGGTGTCACTCTTTGGGTTTCCCTTTGTTTCATCTGAGTTAGTATTCTTGAGATGATAATGTTTCTGGAGAATGACCACAGTGAAACTGCACTGGTGCTGCTCAGAGGGGTTTGATTAGTAACTGCTAAGTTACTGTAACTTGCACCTACGGTCCACTTGCATTAATGATAGAATAGTTTTCATTGCTTAAGTTTATCTTTCTGCACATCCCATGTGCTGGCTAGTTTGAGCTTAACATGTGCTTTAAAAATGCATTTGTCTTAGGGGAGAATTGTGTGTGTGGTCAGGAATGGGACTAACAGCAAGGCTTAGGTGATTGCCTAAGCTTTCATGGCAGTGAAGATAGGCCCTTAGAAAAGACAAGCCCTGTAAAAACACGTGAGGGCATCCCCAGGTGTTGACCACAGCAGTAAAGGAACGAGGGATGTTTATTTCACAAAAGTCTTCTGTGAGAAGACAGTAAAATAAACTGAGAGTAAATTAACTAAGTACTTCTTTTTTTTTTTTTTGACTTCCAGCTATTTTTGCAGGAAATACAGTCTATTGGAGAAGATAGAAAAATAGGAACAGAAACTGGAGTCATTCACAGTGGTAAGATACCTTTTATCTCTCTTTGCTGATCATTCAGATAGGAAGGTTCTTTACTTACAGGTCTATCAGTGCAGGAATGAGAAGCCAGGAACTTTGGGGGCTGCTTTCACCAGAGCAGTGCAGTCTATTTGAATATCTTGGAAGCTGAATCATATGGAAATCATGGAGTGTCTTGGGTTGGAAGGGACCTTAAAGATCATCTTGTTCCAAACCCCCTGCCATGGCCAGGGACACCTTCCACTGGACCAGGTTGCTGAGAGCGCCACCCAGCCTGGCCCTGAACACTCCCAGGGAGGGGGAAATTTTGTCTCCAGAGTCTGTCATTCACCACTCCAGATAAACTTCTCTCCTTTGTCTTCTTTCTCTGTGTCAGTAAGTTGACCAGCTTATGCTCTATGGTCCTACTGCTTCTCCTCACCATCTCCTCATCTTCTGTAATTGTTTGAACCACAACTGAATTACAATTTGTAATTGTTTGTGAAGGTGTAGCATGCTCTGCAACTGAAAGTTCTGCTGAACTGGTATTCTGATGTCATATTACACTAAGTATAGTCCAAAATGATGTTCAGAGGGTAGTGGGAAAGGGTAGCTTTGTAGTAATTTAAAAAAAAATTAGATACACATATTGACTACAAAACTGAGTGATGGGGTCTCTGCAATTGCCTAATTTTGGAGGTGGTCTAAACCCCATGTTTTTTGTCACTTGTTTTGAAGAAAATACTTGTTTGAACATATCAAGTAATTCCTTTTGCTGTTTTGTCCAAAGGAGGCAGTTTCTCTGTGTCCAGCATGTTAAAAAACATAAGCTAAGCCTGTTCCAAGCCTGAATCTAACAAGTGGGCTAATGACCTCATCCTTCTGTGTAATTCTAATGGAGATGACCATTTTTTTCAAAAGTCTGTAAGGTTCTCCAGTTTCCTTGCAGCTTAGAACACTGGATTGTGTCCCCTATGAATGGCTTCCTGAGAAATCATCACTGAATCATGTAATTCCTCAATTTTAAATCTGTAAAATGAGATAACAATACTCCTGCACTTAAGCATGGGTGTCAGGATGATAAACACGATTACGTACTGAAGCTTCTGAAATGCTCGGGCATTATAATAAATAGATTGAAGGAGAACTCATTCATTTGCACATTATTCACTTCATGCACCCTGTTTCTTCAGTGGAGGCAGTTATGCTGTTTCTTAAGGATTTCCTTTTTGCTTCAGACTTTTTACACAGAGTTGCTACTTGGCAAACTTTCAAAGCTTTTGGTACTGGAAAGATCACAGGGAGTGGCTGAATAGAATCAATCTGGTAGTTAATAATTCAGCTTGTTAAACTCGGTAGTGGTGAGCTGTGTGACTTCCTCAAAGGAAAGAAGAAAAGTATACGTGCCTAAAGTAGTTCTTACGCATCTGCTGATTGCAAGTGCAGCCAAGTACATGATGAAATATTGCTTGTCTGGCTCTGAGCTCTGTACAGTACGACCAGAGTGACTCATCGGGTCAGTTGCTGACCAGAAGTTGAGCTGTCAGAAACAGATGGGCTGCCTAGAGAGCGAGATATCTTGGAAGCATCTCCACCCTTGTCAGCAGTGTTACAGCACAGGGATTTCTCAGAAAGCAGTAATTTCAGTGAGAGTTGGTGGTTTTTCAGCTGCACTTGATCTTCCACATCAGAATGATGCCTTGTGGCCCTGAGAATAAGGAAACTTGCTGGCTTGTTAGTGAAGGTCCATATTTGTGAATCCTGTACTTGGAGGGGCAGTAGTAGGGAGGTCAGTAAAGTCCTCAGACTTGCAAAGGGATTGTTTTTCAGCTCTGAGAAGCCTTCAGGTTGCTACTAAAACATGGTTGGTGTGTAAATGTTCTTTCTGCAAATGAGGCCAAAATTTTTAACCAACTCTGAAAATCTTTTCCTGTAGTCTCTCTCCACCTCTTTACTCCTGAGCAGAATGGGAATAACAAATGCTTCCTCAGACTTTAGAGCTGGGCTGAGGATTATACTCAGCTCAGACATTTGGAGTTGAAGTGCCCTCCAAGTATCTAGAGAAATAAGAGTTTTGTAGACATTGAATACTGGGCAACTTCTAGATCAGAATCTGAGAAGAGAGTACACCAGTCTGGGATGGGTTTTCAATTTGACTCACTGTGGTGGGTTCACCCTGGGCAGCAGCCAAGTACCCGTACAGCTCCTAACTCACTTGCTGCAGCAGCTCTCCACAGTGAGATGGAGGAGAAAATAGGAAGAACAAAATCAAGACAATCTTGAGTTAAGATATAAAACAATTTAATAAGTGAAGAAGAAAAAGTGGGTTCAGGGGGTGCAAAACAAGGGAGATGGCGCACCAGGTCATGGCAGAGTGATGCCCAGCCAGTCTCCAAACAACAGCCAAAAAACTTGCTTGAAAACAAAAAAAAATCTTTTTCTTCCTCTATCCCAGTTTTTATTTTTGAACTTGAGGACACATCATGTGAAATATCCCTTTGGTCACTCTGAGTCAGCTGTCCCAGCTGTGTCCCGTGCCAGCCTCTTGCCCACCTTCAGCCTGGCTGTGGGGGTGTAGTGGGAAACAGAGGTGGCCTTGACACTGTGCAAGCACAGCTCAGCAATAGCCAAAACACTGGTGTGGTGTCAGCGCTGTTGTAGCCACAGATCCAAAGCACAGCACCCTGTGGGCTGCTGTGAAAGAAGTTAACTCCATCCCAGTCAGACCCACCACAACCCCAAATCATACTACTTTTTTTTTACTTACTTTTTAATGTAGTACTGAAAAAAGAATTATCAGAAGAACGAAGACCTGTTGTAAGATCTTAAGAACAGAGTGTTCTTGATGAAAAATGTTTTCTTGTATTTGCAGATGTGAAATTTTTTAGAATCGTGCACACTTCTGAAACAGTTCAAAAAGACTTTAAGAATTTGCTGAAGTTCATTTTTCTCTGAAAAGTGTCTCAAAGAATTTGTTTCAGGGAATTTAGTAGGACTTAAGTGCTTGTCTGAATAGGGGCTGCATATTCAAGCTGACTCTGTCCTGCAAGAAGAATTCTGTAGAAATTTTACCCAGTGTGAACATCAGACCTATGTCAGAAATGGGTAATTCTCTAACTGCCTATAGGTGCATCTTGTTACTGTCTGTATAAGTCTGTAATTTTGTGCCTTAAAATGATCAACTCTGTGAGTCTTATTTATCATGAGACTGGACAGATAAAATGCTTTCAAAATTGAAACATTAAGAATTAGAATTATGGGTTTATCCTAAGAAATGGAAAAACTAAAAAAATAAAAGATTTGAATTGGGAATGAAAGTTCACTTCTGAAAAAAAAAATCAGTAAATGGCCCTGTGCTTCCCTGCAACGCCTTGTTTTTGATTATGTATGCTGCTGTCAATGAAAAATAACTGGCAGCTGTGTGATGCAAAGAGTTCAGATAATTCAGATTAGAGCTCAGTGATTACTTTGATCAATATCAAAGTCTGAAACTGAAAGCAAGTTGAGCTTTCACAGATTTTTTTTTAGAGAGAATAATTGAGATTAAAGGAGGCTCTTGAGTTCTTGAATTGATTCTTTATTTTTAGGGTATTTGGCCTTCTCTGTTATTGGTGGCTCTTCTTTATTCCGCTTGTCAATATGAAGAGAGATAAGCATTTGTTCCTGGTAGTGAAAAGCATCACAAAGGCTTTGGTGAATGTGTAGCAGTGTGCCTGGTCTGAATTTAAGAGTTCAAGGCAGCCACCTCCAAACTTCTTACTGGGTTTGTCAGTCAGTGCTGTCATTCCAGGAGTGCGATGACATTATGGGATTTGGTTGATCATGCAGTAAGCACAGTGAAACTGAGACTTCAGTGTCTTCATAAGAAGTTCTGTGCAATTTCTCACAACTTTTTAACACTGAAGCACTGACTTGAATGAAACTTTCCTTGTATCATGGGGAAGAGTGAATATATTCATAAAAAGGCAGCCCACAGGGAAGGCAGAGCAGAATTGCCCCCCTCCAGTATGTTCTGAAATGGTTCAGCTCTAAAGGTTCATGATTAGAGCAGGTCGTTTTTCTTTGCCAATGACAACTTCAATTTTTTTGTTCCCTCTATGAAGCAGGCAGTTGGAGGAGGTTGGAAAATTAGGAATATCTTTGTTTTCAGCAGCAAAGGAACAAATGTTCTCTGAGGCCACTAGGATGGAGTGTGTATTCTGCTAGAAGGGAGGATCAAGGCAGTAATTTGTGCCCTGCCTAAAAGCAGGGTGTATGTGGGGATAAAGTGGTGAAAGAGTTCTTGTATTTTTCCTCCAACTGCACAGTTCAGGCAGTTTAAAAAGCCCTGTTTGCTGTGCTCTGATTGTGAGCAAGGTGGCTAGACTGTCTGATCTCAGTTAATGAGCAGAACCCCTGGAAAAATAATGATAGATAAAGTTCAGGTCTTGGAACAACTCTACCTGTGTCAATATCATTGGGAACCAAATTGCATGTTTGAGGAAGACAGCCAGTGCAGCTGAATCTCATCCTGTGTAAATTGCTTCTCATACGTGGGTCTTTTTTTTTCTCCATTGTTGGAGGGTCCAAATAATGAGCAACTATAAATCCAGCTCTCTTCAGCCAAGGTCCTTGGTTCTGTGGACGCCAGTGACAGAGCTCTGTTAACCACAGAATCCAGCCACAGCTCACATCTGCTGCCTGCAGAGCCAGCCCTGCTTGTTTTGGTGTGTGGCTGAATTGGAGATGTGAATTTGTGGCAGCTCTGATTGTGCTTTTCTCTACAGTAAGAAATCTGTGTGAGTGACCTCCAGAACTGCTCATTATGAATGAAGATGATAACTTTGTGCATGGCTTCGTGAAAATGCAGTCATACACTTTGAAAAAGACTAGCTGTTCAGTAGTCACCTTTGCCTTTACTTGGTAAGGCTCTAGAATAATGAAGGAAAGGCACAACTGATACAGGGCTTTACTTGATAATAAATGCTGTGGTCAGCTCTTCTGTGTCTGCACAAGCTACAGTAACTTTCTGCTTTGTTAAGCTGATCTTTGCTTATCCCAAGTTTTGCTGTGATTTGGGCTTTCTGGGAAAGGATAACTGGCTAACAGGGGATTCAGTTAGCTTTTGGGGAACCCTTGCTTAGCTGGTGTTTGAGAAGTGTTTTGGTTATGCCGAAGTAGCTTCACCCAACCCCAACAAAACCCATTTAATTGGGAAATTCCTAGCTAGCTCAGTTTATTGTCTGGCAGTTCTTACTGCTGGCAGGATGGTCAGAGCAAGTTGAGATACAGGGAGTTTGACTTGCTGAGACTTTGACTTGTTCAGTGTGGTAACTCTGTTAACCAGCACTGGTTTTTTGATGGGGCCTACATGCATTATGTAAGAGCTTGTCAGTGCTGTTGTAATGTTGCTAATTAACAGCAGTGAGAAGAGGGACATGGCAGTTAAGGCAATTTTGAGGTTCACATACAAAACATGCTTTTTTGTGTGCTTATGGTGGATTGACCCTGGCTGGATGCCGGGTGCCCACCAAAGCTGCTCTGTTCCTCCTCTCCTTAGCTGGGTAGGAGAGAGAAAACATAACAAAAGGCTCGTGGGTCAAGAGAAGGACAGGGACAGTTGTTCAGCCGTTACCATCACAGGCTAAACAGACTAGACTTGGAGAAATTAGCTTAATTTATTACCAGTCAATAAGAATAAGATAATGAGAAAAAAACCCCTGAATTTTAAAACACCTTCCTCCCAGCCCTCCCTTCTTCTCAGGCTTAACTTTATTCCCAAGTTCTCTAATTCCTCTCCAGAGCAGTGCTGGTAGATGGGGAATGAGGGTCATGTCAGTTGCCTCTGCTGATCCTTCTTCCTCAGGGGAAGGACTCCTCACACTCTTCCCCAGCTCCACTGTGGGGTCCCCACCATGGGACACAGCCCTCTGTGAAGTTCTCCAACCTGCCTCCTCCCCATGGGCTACAGTTCTTCGCAAAATGCACCAGTGTGGATCCCTGTACTGCACCAGCATGGGTCCCTTCCCACAGGCTGCAGTCCGTCAGGCACAGCCTGCTCCAGCGTGAGCCCCCCACGGCATCGCAAGTCCTGCCAGCAAACTTGCTCTAGCATGGGCTCTTCTTTCCATGGGTCCACAGGTCACTGCCAGGAGCTTGTTCCAGTGTGGGCTTCCCACAGGGATACAGCCTCCTTCAGGCATCCACCTGCTCCCACGTGACGTCCTTCATGGGCTGCACGTGGATCTCTGCATCCCTGTGGTCCTCCATGGGCTGCAGGGGCACAGCTGCCTCACCATGGGCTGCAGGGGAATCTCGGCTCTGGTGCCTGGAACACCCACCCCTCCTTCTCCACTGACCTTAGTGTTTGCAGAGCTGTTCCTCTCACATATTCTTACTCTTCTCTCCAGCTGCAATTGCTGCTGCACAGCTTTCCCCTCCCTCCTCCCCCAGCTGTGTTATTCCAGAGGCACTACCATGGTTGTTGACGGAATCAACGTTGGCCAGCAGCAGATCTGTCTTGAAGCTGACTGGCATTGGCTCTATCAGACATGAAGGAAACTTCTGGCAGTTTTCACAGAAGTCACACCTGTAGCCCCTCCACTATCAAAACATTGCCACACAAACCCAACACAGCATCTGAAATGTGCTGGTATCCATGTTTGCCCAAGAAAAGTGGGTTTGGCATCCTTTAGCGCACTGAGGGTTTCAGGTGGTAGGGCCTGCAGAGGTAACTAGTAACCTAGGTAACTACAAGTTAGAGTTTAATTTGATGCTTTTGAATTCTGTGAAGCAAATAGTATGTTACCTTATCCTTCAAAGCTGTGTTAAATATTCATCTTCAGAAATTCTGGACAGATGCAAAGTAAAGGTTTGTCCACAGATTTTATCATTTCATGGATTGTGGCATGCCAAAGATAGATCACTTCCAGTGAATGGGCACAAACAGATGAGCTGAAAGATGCTCTAGAATATGTCTGTGCTATACAGTGTAACTGAGCTTACCTGTCTTTGAAAGAAGTACCTTAAAATAAGACGTACTTTTATTTTCTTGAAAATGTTCCTCAACAAATAAACTAAGTATCTTCTTTTCATTCTGTTGATAAAATTACTCCATTTGCTATCCGTATGTTGTAGCTAGTCAAACAGCTTCATCTCGGGATTGCCCTTGCCAAATAAAGAAACCTGAAATTTAAAAAAAATCCAAAACCTTAATATACCTGTCTAAACGGGAACCTCAGTTCATGCATGTCAGCCACACTTCATATGCTATTGACCTTCAGAAGCAGAAAAGTTTTTTGAGATTGTCTCCTGACTATTGGGGAGGGCATGAAAGGGGGAACTGGTTAAGCTGTCTTTGTTGGCAGTACACAGTCTGCATTGACTGACTGTATTTTTACAACTAATTTTGATGTAGCTGGGTAGTGTGGGTTTCAGCTGAAAAAAATAATGGGTTTCTTTTGAGTTTTTCCTCTAAAAAGTGCAGTTCAAAGTCCAGTAAATGCTCTAATAGCAACTTATTCATGTGTAATAGCAATTAGGTTGAAGGACTGTATGAACAATAAGTAATTATGGGTTAACTTATTTATGTGCTTTTGTTGTTGTTTCCAGGAATACCTTTTGTTAACATCAGAAAATCAATGTTTTCCTTGGCAGTTGGAAGGTGGGGGAGGAGAGGAAAACTAGCATTTGTTGTAAATCTGAGAATACCAAAATGTCAATGGTGGTGTTTCCAGTGTAGTGCGTGACTGTACAGGTACTGTTAATGTGGGAATACTGCTGGGCCTGTGTCTGTTCATTGTGGATATACATCAGGTCATTTTACTAGAGAAACTTGTCAACATTTTTTAGAGCTTTTATGTACATACATTTTGTGTGTGTACATATGTATATAATAATTTAAAATACTGTTCAAGGAAAAATTTGCATCTTCTTCAAAGGACCTGTATGAGGTGACTTGGTTATGGAAAATGAAAGGCTGCATTTAATTTCAGTGTTTGGGTTTGGAAGGTTCAGACTGCTTTGGCACATTTAAATCAGGTGTTTACCTTCGAGCACATATAACCTCACTGACTCATAAAGTATGCTTACCTGTACTTTGAATATGTGTTACTTACCTGAGGTCTTGCCACACTAAGGCTTCTTCAGGTCTGTCTTGCCTCCGGTTGAGCACCTGGCTTTATCAGTTCTCATCAGAAGCCCTTTATTCAGGGAGCTCTTTCAGAGCTCTGGTAAAGTGCTTCCTTTCCTCGAACTCACTGTAAACTTGCCAACTCATCATGACTGTGGTGCTTCCATGTGTGCTTGGTCAGGGCAGCTCTGATGACTTCTTCCTCTCTGTCTGCAGCTGGGGGGGAGGGGGGGCTCCTGTGGGACCAGCAAGCAGCTGGTTAAAGTCCATGTAGCTCTTTGAATTCAAAGGATTGTATTTGCTGAAAGTCAGCCTTGCACACCTAGCAACAGTAAACTGGTTCTGCAGAGATGTCTGAGCAAGAAGGAAAGGTGATGTGGACTTCAAATACTTCATGGAAAGAAAGCTGAAATCAGAATAGCTCAGGACCATCTTTGAACTTGAGGTTTATTCCAAGATTGAGAATTTACTGTACTGTACCAGTCTACTGATAGAAGTTTGATTCCTTGTGATAATTTATGTCTTGATGTCCAAAACAAGTGTGAATATGAACACTTCCTGACATTCACTTTTGTACTTCTGCTCTTACTGCTTAGAGAAACCACTGTGATTGAGGCAATTTATGCTCCCACTTTACATCCTTCCCTGTTAGCATTGCCATGCTGTGCTCTTGTAGCAGTCCACATTTGGGCAACCGCAGAAGCAAATGAAGCAACGCTGTCTCTTGGCATTCTGTTCTGAGCTGAAATAGGAGCCAGCATAAATGGCTTAATAGCTCAAGACGCTGGCAACAACAACTTGGAAGATAATACCTCGTTTGTAAAAACTGAAAGTTAACCTTTGTTGTTGTTTTGCAGGAGGGTCATGTAGATGTAGAATTTGAGTAGATTGTATTTTGCTATTTCACTCCTCTTTATCAGTATGCTTGGTAAGATATTTTGAGGCACTTGAGGAAGAGCAAGAGGGTAATGTTTATTTTGGCGAGTCTTAGTGTCAAAAGTGAGTTTTCTCAGTCTGAATTTTTCTTTCCAGAACCCCCATCCCTCCCTCCTGCCTATTAGAGTGAACCATTTTACTGACCATGTAGCTGAATCCATCTATTGTCAATTGGGCTCAGCTCTAGTAGTGTGATATACGTAGTAAAACCAGGAATTCAGGTTATGCTGAATCACAGTGATACTCTGCAGATTTTCCTCTAGGATGCCAGCCAGCAGAACACAGGCTCTAGGCTTCCAGCAAGATTCTCCTGCAGAGTGGGGAGGATACAGAGCTCCTGGGTGCAGTCCCTGAAGTGGAGAGCATCAGAAGCCAGCAAGTGGATACTTTATCCTGAGTAGCCACTGGCAGTTGTGGTAGTGATGGAGTGGTTCAGGGTTTCCTACCTTTGGAGCTCTGGAGTGGGGGATATGCCTTTGCTGGCTCTTACCTGGTTCTAGGAGGCTAATACTGGTGTGTTTGAGGGAAATAAGAAAACTCTTCAGAGAAAATCTTCTTTTAAGAATGGCCTAGGGGTTAATGTACTCTTCTAGTGTAACAGGAGGCAGGTTTGGAACAGGCACTAGATCTTAAGTGTCTGTAGGATGGAGACATTCCCTTGTCATTGGGCTGCTGGGATGAGTTCTTTCTATCTCTTCCATTTGATCTGTTTCATTTTCTTTATATAAACATTTATAGAAAAGGACTCCTCATTTTTTCTGAAGTTCTGATTTTAAAGAATTGATAATTTCCTACTCTGAAGTGAAAAATTGCTGGGAGACTTTCTGCCTTACCCTATTTCAGCTTTTTGGTATTTTTGTAGTTCACTATAGCTTCTTAATGTGGAGTAGAGTCAGTGGTGTTGCCGAGTGTTCCCTTCTTAAGTAAGTGGGTGGTATAAATTGGATGGGTCAAAAAGAAGAGCAATAGGAAGTGCTGCCACCTCAGTTTAGAACTACATGTGTGTTTGACCACTCATAGACTTTTAGCCTTATATTTGATAGTTGTTCAGGTGACAAAACCAACTGGATAGGGAGTTCAAACACATGACATGTACAACGGTTTAGGTGGGAAACCGTTGGCTTCAGATTACTGACTCACTGCTTCACATGGCAAGTTCTGCAATTTTAGAAAGGACCTGGCTTGAAAATAAATGTTTGGCTACTAATCAGTATGGAAAGAGGATGGTAGGAATTTTCAGATGTTGTGCCTAAGTCACTTGAATGCTTACTAGGAAATAGCTCTTCTATCCTGTAAAATACCCTTTCATGGAAAAAAAAGTTGCACAGTCTTGCTGCTGTGCAACAAGACTCCCTTCCAGAAATTTGACATTTTTTAAAATCTGAATTCCTAGGTTTTGTTTAAGAAATGTACAGTCACATGTGTTTTGGAGATGTTTTTCAATGTTTAGAATGCTATTTTTTTTTAATTAATGGTACTTAGTTTATTTTCAAATTTATTTTACTTAAAAGTGTGATTATTTCATAAAGTATTTTATTCATTCTTTGTATGTGTATGTGCCTGCCTATATATATACACACATATATATGTCAGCAGTTACAGAGTATTTACTTTGTATTGGTACCTGTCTGTTGAAACATGGATACATAGCTCTGCACGGGACTTGCATGTGTCCCCTCCTGTATCTCTATTCTTCTTTCTAATATGTTGTTGTAAATAATGCAGAGCTGGCCTTTCTTTAGTGCTTTTTAAATTGATCTCCATTGCTCAGAGGCAGGATGGTGTTAATGGCCTAAATATAAACTACTGTTTTGGATCCTTCTCAGCCCAAGCTATATTCTACAGAGGTAGCTGCTTGTTACACTTCCACGTCTCTGAGGTGGTAGCTGGTGCCACTGTTAGAGGGTGTCAGTCACTTGCCATGAACGAACACCAGCTCGTACAGTGACACTAATCTTCTGGGGAAGCCGCACTGAAACTTGTGTCAAAGAAGAGCTTAGCTTCGATAGGACAGACCCAGCATTCAAAGACTACAGGAAGAGGGTTTGCAAGCAGCCTTGCGTGTAGTTGTTGTCTGTGGGCCAATGATAGAAAATACAGCCAGAATCTTTTGTGATGTCTCTATCAAAAGATACGGTTGTATCACTGAATACTTGTAAACTGTTTGGATGAAATATTAATGGAGTTTGGGGAAGATGCCAGTCAAGTAGCTTTGTTTTGATGCTCTCTTAATCTGACCTGGGTAAGGGCTAGAGTGTTCCTCTGCAGGATTCTCAGACAGTGGAGCTGCAATACCAAGTGCAGGGAGGACCCGAGGATCCCTCACACACCACATCTCTGTGAAAACACAAATGCCTGTGGAGCCCACATATGTAGTGGTCTGGCTTCTCACACACTGGAACTGGGAGAGGGAAGCAAGTCAGGTGACAAGAGGGGAGAAGCACAGGCTCTCCCTGGGTTACATGCATGGTACCATCTCGGTTTTGGAAGAAGAGAGCAGAACAAGGTCACAGAGCAATGGGTTTTATCAGAATGAGGTACAGAACTTACTGGTGCCTAACCATTTTGTTGCAACACTGACTGGACATGATGGTGTGTCTGTGGTACTTGCTTAGAGCCATTCCTGCCCTTGGCAGAAATCTGAGGAGGACAGAAGGCAGAAGGACACTGACCCAGGCACTACTATGGACTGTATAGTGTTAAATAGCATAACTGAGTTCCTAAAGTCCTACTGCACATTTTCCAAAACTTTACTCCTTACTGCCCATTTCCAAGTGAGCAGCCTGCAAGGCTGTAGATCTGAGACATCCACTTCTTCCTCAGACTGTGTAGTCAGGCATTTCAGAAACCCTCAGGAGGAGGTGATAAACAATGGGAGGGCATAAGCCTCCTTTCAGTAGGAATCCAGAGCTACATGTGGAATCAGTGAGACATTTTATTTCCTGCATCCTGTTTCCAGTTCTGCAGCCAATAGGTTTCAGGCAGAGTGTGGTGACCAGTAGAGAATCTGGCTGCAATAGCTGAGCGGAGGGAGAATGCAGAGGCAACAGCTGCATTCTGTGATTGAGACAAGCGTGACCAGGGACGGAAGTGGGACTGGACTCTGCAAATGGGGAATATTCTGGAATGTGCGTGCACTCCCATACATATGTTTATGCAGGCATTTAAAGGAAAGAATTTTAAAGGCCTCAGATGTCATGAAACTTACCTGGGGTATTTAATTAGTCTGAAGTGGCTAATCTCAAACTTCAGAAAACCAGGAAATACAAAATGATGGTGTGGATAGAAAATTTCTACGTGCAGTCATTAGAAAGACGTAAAACAGTACTGGAAAACACCGCTTCTGTGTTAACAACATTTTATGTTGGTTTTACTAGGTGTGTTCATTTCTAGTGACACAAAAGGCTAAAAGGACAGCTGTGAGGACACTTGTTAATATGGTTTAGGTGCTCCTGACTCTGGTTATGTTTATGCATTTATTTTTTAATTATTATGTTTATCTTTAGACACTAGACTACAGCAAATAGAAAATCATACCCACTGCTAATCTCAAGATACTGAAGACAAATGTCTGAATCTTGGATTTCTTGTCGTTTCAACATCAGTGGCAGGGCTTTGTGTACAACTAAGGGCAGTAATTGTTGTAACTAACAATCATATGCATGCTGATGTTTACCCATTTGACCTAATTATTTTTTCTATTTAAATAAAATCTGAGTGAAAACCAAAATAATTCCTTTCTGAAATACTTGAATTTTGGAATCTCACTCTCGGAGTTTTTTCAGTCTTTCTGGTGCAACAATATTAGCTTAGAACTGCATCAGAAAAATTGTATTCATCTCAGGCTTCATGTGCGGTTCTCTAGTAGCATTTCTTTATAATGAAAAACAAAGTCAAATGTGAAATGGAGGCCATGTGTCTCTGATTCTGCTGGTTTTGCTTTTACCTGGGGCATGTGGAAGTCTGCAGACAAGGCAGTGTAATATAATATATATGGATGGGTAGGAATCCCATTTGAAAATGAGATGTAATTCTGTAGAGCAGGTAGAAATAGAGAAGATGAAAGCATAGTGCAGGCTGCTACAATCTCATTAGATACTGTCATGGTTTAATCCCAGCCAGCAACTAAGCACCACACAGCTGCTCATTCACTCCCTCCCCATGGGAGTGAGCTTTGAGTGGCAGAGCTTTGTATGCTGAGCATGACATCTTATGATATGGAATATCCCTTTGGTCAGCTGTCCTGGCTGTGTCTCCTCCCAATTTCTTGTGCCCCTCAGCCTCCTCGCTGCTGGAGTGGGATGAGAGGCAGAAAAGGTCTTGATGCTGTGTAAGCAATGCTGGCAGTAACTACAACATCCCTGTGTGTAGCTGCTGTGAAGAAAATTAACTCAATCCCAGCCAAAACCAGCACAGGTACTTAGCATTTTTTTTTCTTGTTTTTTGAAGTTCCTCTAAAATTGTGATTTCTTTGTTCTGTCCATACCTGTCTAGCTTTTTGGAGCTGGGTGATTTTGGCTGAAGTATTTGGAAATGACAAAACGATCCGTAATTAAAAATAGAAAATAATTAAAATTCATACTCTAGTGTTGTTCTACTTCATGACCAAATTTGAGTGACAAAATTGTAAACTCTAGTTTCTCTGTTAAAAGAGAAAGCTCACTCAGTGACTGGGATTAGAGAAGCATTGGCAAGGGTCAAGTCAGACCTAGAATTCTTGGTTTGCTGGGGTGGTATTTCCTTATAAAAGGAAATAGTTGCAGTGGGCAGATGAGGAACTATGACATTTTTTGGGGTGTAGGAAAGCATTCATCCATAAGCCTACAGATGGGAAATCCTCCCAACACCAGATTATCATGTGCTGTTTAATGGGGAATTTTCTGATCCCCCTTGCCAAAGTTGCGTTTTCAGATGTCAGAAGTGTTGGAGCAAGTGTCACACACAGTCTCCACTCTGATAGACTTTACTGTGACAGGGTATTTTCACAAATTGTATCTTTCTGGCAACCCTTATGCTTTTATAAACTGCTTTTCCTCTCTGTGTATTTGCAAGGAGACTTTTGTTGTTGTTGTTGTTAGGAGTGTGGAGCATATCTCTTCTTTTTCTGACAGAGTTTTGAAGTCTGAAATTTAAATGTGCCAGGTTTTGCAGCAGTGGCAAGACACAGAGTTGTTGTGATTCCTTGATATTTGAGATGCAGACAATCCCACCCATCCATAATGTTGTATAGAAAGGAGTGTCTGTCAGCTTTACCCAAGGGTCTGGCTGGCTGGAAGGTGTCTGTGGGCAAACACCTCTGATGCTGGTACCAGTGGGAAGGTAGTGGGCATTTTTTGGAAGTTTAACACAGCAGCAGTGGGATTTCACAGCTGCTTGGAGACAGAAAGCAAACTTCTGTAAAGGCTGGGCAAGGAGCCACATACTTTAGGCTGTGACAGGTGAGCTCTGACATATTTTTCTGCAGTGGTTAAAGGCTGTTCCTGTAACTGTCTGCCTGCTGGACGTTGCTGCTTACAGTTAAGGTCAGCAGGACAGAGCACGTGCCAGCACTGTAGATGCCCTCGTTCAGGTTCACGGTAGCTCAAACCTGCACAGACTAATATGAATTGCTTCATTTGGTAAGGGAGAGAAGTAAAACTCTGACAAATGTAGTCCAGTCTTCTCTGCAGCATTCCCTTGAATGCTACTGAAATGCATCATTTTACAAGGCAAGTGAAATGTTTCATTTGGATTTGTTGTAATCCAGGTTTAGAAAAAACACCCTGACAGTATTTGAGATTAGGATGTAATGAGAAACTGAGAGTGATCTCCTGCTTCAGGTAGTGCATTTGGAAATTTGTATCAGAAATTAATGACCCGTTTATATAAGGGATTTTGTAGTTTGTTGGGGTTTCTTTTCTTCATTTATTTTTCTTGGAAGTCTGTTGGCATGATATGCAGTGACATTTCAGGAGCACAATACAAGCAGGAGATGTGGAGAAAGACAAAGCATGTAAGCTGACATTCAAGCTGAGAATCTCTCACATACAGTATACTTTGTGTTAGTACTTGTGTTAACTTAATCTTGGCTACTGCAGAAAATCTTCTGTCAAAGACCTTTCTCCAAATATTCTTTTGTGTGCATGCTGTTGGTTACATGAAAAGTACTGTTCTTTAGGTGCCTTTAGGGCTCAGCTGAGGGTTCTATCTTGATGTTCCACAACTTCCAGAGAAGGAAGCTTCTCTGAAGAATTCAGGATGAGAATGTAGCAGCTCAAATTTAGATCCAAGTCTGGAGATAAAGCTTGTAAACTTCAGTGGGACTATTTTGTTCACAAAATTATGGATGTGCTATAGTCTTTTGCCACAGGATTAGAAATTAAGTAATTGTTCAATACTGAGATTAAAATAACATCAGAGGAAAAACTCTAGTTAAGTCAATAAATCAGTTGGTGCTACAATAAGAAAATTAAATTTGTTGGCTATTAAGTATAGCCATAAAGGATGATGCTTTTAAAAATAAGTGCAGCATTGACATTTTCTTTTTAATGTATCATCTGTATTTTATGTAACAAGCAGTGCTGGACTGAGTTATATAAACGAGTAAGTGTTTTATGCATGTTATTTCAATTATCTGTCCTTGCAGAAGGTGAATGAAAAATAGCTCCAACTCAGTTTCAGCATCTTCATTTTGACAGTTGTAATATGCATATTAATGAAGAGTGTGAAGTGTAGAGAAATGGGTCCGTTTGTAAAAGCTGATGTCCTTTTAGTTCTTTATCTTAAAAGGAAAAGAAGAAAAGAGAGAAAGGAAGAAAGAAGCAGAGGGTATGTTTTGTCTGGCATACCAGGTCTTTTTGAAACAGCTTGCACAGTTGCAAGCTAGCTGAATCAGCAGCATGTTTAGTGGTGGAAGGCTATAATGATAGTAACACCTGCAGTGTACAGCAAAGAAGAGGCACATCAAATCTGGCAAGGTGTTGAATGAAGTTTTTATGTCTGGTTTTAAATCAAGTCAGAGCATTGCTACAAAGAGTGGAATTGGTTAAGTAGTAGGGTTTAATCAGAAAAATTAATTTAAATTTGAAGGGTTATTTAGCTGGTATCTTTGAAGAAACCTTAGTTGAGAGGCATGGGCCTTTCACCAAGTATCATTATTTGGATTAATTTGCTTCATACAAGATGCAGTCTTAAAATGTAGAATTTTGGAACAAAATTGGTAACATACATGTTTGAAAAAGAGCCTGAGGGTTTAAAGTGACAAAGATCTTTTTCCATTACTTACTGGTTTTTATAGATTAATAAACTTTTAAGGCCAGAAGAGTTTGTTAGCTCTAACTCTTATTGAGCTTGTTCCTGTGTTGTGTGTTTGGTTCTTCAGTAACAGATTTTACTTTTTTTGTTAATGTTGTTATAAGGTGCTGGGTCAGATTAAGTGTATTTGAATCAGTATGCAAGAGGGCAGGCATTGATCAGTTGTCTCTAACATTACAAAATCTGCTCAATACTAGATACAAGAGCAAACTAGTCGAATTCCTTAACTATTCCTTAACATACAGTTATCTCTTAAATAGAGAATAGGAGCCGTCCAGCGTGGGTTTGATGTCCCTAGGTAGAAGGCTTGCTTTTATGAAAAGCAGTAAGGGAGATGAAGACTTAAAGTAACTTTAGAGCTGACTTTTCCAGACTGCATGGGAAATTTGATTATCTGTATTTCATGTTCTTTGCCCCTTTGGCATGAGAAATAGCTGACAGCAAAAGACAAGAAGTGCATTAAAAAAATGTTGTCTAGGGACTACAGACTACAAGCATTTCTTAACACCTTTCTTTTGTTACTGGAACACACTAAATATTGGAAATGGAATTGCCCTGAACTTACCTTCTGTGTGATCTTCCTGACTGCTCTGTCCAGATGTTTTTAATTCTGCTTTTAGCCTTTGGCTGGGCTTGACAAAGAAACTAATTTGAGCTCTTTCATCCTTGCTGTAAGGAGGGGCAGGAAGGGGAACCTTCTGCTCTGAGATACCAGCAGACAGTAAGGTCTTCAGAGTTACACAGTGGCCCAGTTGCCAAGAAGCCTTATCAAACACAGTGAGACTTCAGTCTTGGCCAAGCATTTGAGCCACTGACTCAAGTACAGGTAAAAGGTATTTGAGTTCTAATAGAGCATCTGTTCACGGTATAGTAAAATGGAGATGGCATGAGCAACGTTACTCATTTCAAGCATGTCTTTTTAATAGCTGGCAATGGAAATGGTTACTTTTGTCTTTTGGCTCTTCATCAGACCAAAACTCAAATTAACTTCTTTTTCTTCTTCCCATTATCTCTTTGCCATATGCTTCCTCGACTCTCATCTCTTTAGTTAGAAAACAGGTGCATAAAGAAATTAATTATAAGATTTAAATATTGTCAGTGGATACTGTAAGAGAAGTGCTTAATTTCTGGAGTTGGAACTCTGCTAAACTTCTATGCTTCAAAGAAGGAGTTAAGGGAGGATTGTTTAAGGGCATTAAAAGAGATTTAGAAGAATTTTTGGAACACATCAGTTCACATAGCAAAGGCTCAGATAGGTAAAAGGAGGTGTTTCAACTTAACTTAGAATGAACTTAAGGGTTCATTCTCATATGTCTATACCTATACCTTTTTATCAATGTGCAATAGAGTTAAAGAAAGTGACCAAACCAGGCTTGTATTTCATTTGACTTAGTCTTTGCTGTAATTCTTTGTGTGTGATTTAATTTTAAAATGTGAAGATTCAGCTCTGTTCCTTAGTGAAGTTTAAGGCAGTTGGTTTTGATGGAAGCAAGATTAGGCAACGAGATTCCTTTCCCTATGTTAACTCTTCATCATGTAGTAGAGTGTCTCTCACTTACCCAGCCACATAACTGGAAATAAAAAGCATATTGCAGGGTTTCTTAATCACATGCAAATTCCATTCATGTGCCCAAGTTTTCA
This sequence comes from Struthidea cinerea, assembly GCA_013397865.1. Lineage (NCBI taxonomy): Eukaryota > Metazoa > Chordata > Aves > Passeriformes > Corcoracidae > Struthidea > Struthidea cinerea. The sequence continues at coordinate 23,194 of VZTI01004304.1, forward strand.
GAGAAGACTTAGAGATTTAAATCTACAGACCCTGTTAGTTTCAGTAGGAGCTGTGTAACTAAATCCTCTGAATTAGTTTTGAATTAAAAAAAAAACAACAAACAGCCATGCAGCAGTTGTCAGCCCAACCTCCTGGCACATTTAGCTGCTTTTTAGGACTGCATTGATTGATAAATTCTTTTGGCAAAAATTGAGGATGCTGATGAATGAGAAAACAGGAGCTGTTGAGTTCATCTAAGGTATTCCTGCTCTTTACAGCCTCAGAACAGCGTCTGGGAGACATGGCTGGGAGAAGTGTGATACGTCTTCTATCCAGATTCATAGCTACAAGGCATTTTTAAATGTGCTTGCAGTACTAATCTGGGGAAGGTTTGAAATTTGGACTAGCTTTGCTTTTTGGCAAGATTGAGCACTGTTGTGCAGGACATTGTGTTCTCATGTTTCTCTAATGCTTATAGGTACGCATATGCAATTAGTCATTACAGGTGTAGGTTTGACAGGTTGGGACTAAAACTTCCAAATTAATCTCTTTGATTTTTTTCTCATTTCAGAGACACTACTCTCCCCTGAATAGAGATGGCAGAAATTAATTCTCCTGTAAATATCAAGGAAAAGGTAGGTTTAAGTAACCATGCAATGCAAACCAAAATTATGTTTGCGTACATATTTCATTTTTGCTCTTTCCAACACTGTTCACATACTGAACTTTAATATGTATTGACTCTGTGCATTAAGTTAAGTACACAGACAGGTATTGATAGGACTAATCTGAATCTTGCTTGACAAGGAGCATTTTTGGTTTTTTGCAGAGCGACTGTTTTGTCAGCTAGTCTTCTCTTATTCCTTTGTAATCCCTGTGCACACTGATGCTGTGGAGAACAGCACTTTGGGATGATTGCTGCTGTACAAAACACAACCATGTTGAAGAAACATGCCCTTTAAAAAATAATTTTCTGCCCAAAAATGTTACACCTGTAATACTTAAAGCAATTCCTAAAAATGCAGGATCTGAAAAGAGCAGATTACTTTTTCCTATGAAAGTACGTCTGTTTTTAACTGCATTCCATGTGCTTGAGTGAGTCTTCTCCATATCCATGGCTGGAGCTCGAGCCTCATCACCCTTTCAGGAGCAGTAAAGGACCTAAAGCTAATTAGGATAAGAGGTAGGTCAGGAGATCTTTTGTGACTCCCAGCAGGCAGATTGTGAAGAGACAACCTAACGATAGAACTTCTTTTGCTCTATATCTATTTATGGGTAACAGTTCCTTACCCGTTGCACTGCCCAGGTACCTGTTTTTTGAGTAGTTTTACCTTATATTTGTTGTTCACATCTCAATTGCTCATGGTGCTTGAGGATTTGCATGTCAATATGAATCTCTGTTTTGGTGATGAATATCTTCCTTAGTCCTTAATAACAGCACAGGGTTTTAAAATTGAGTAGCATGATGATTTTGCAGTAGAAAGTAATGTCATCAAATTCTTTTTCCTGGTGCCAGAGTACTCAAAGGTAATCTACAGTAATTCTCAAAATACAACTCAGTAAATAAATTGAAGCTCTGCATATTTACTGTGTAGCTTGAAATTTTTTATCTAAGACAGTTTTACAAGTGCATGATTTTACAAATCACGTTTGTCTTTTCCAAATTTAAGAATGAAGAACTGCAATAGGACTTTTATTCATGCTAGATATCTGCTATTCCATGTGTGATATCTGCTGGGAGTATCCAAAATCAAATGTTTATGACCATATGCATTTTAAGGCAGGAAAATAATTGGATCAACACATTGTGTTATAAATTGTTCTACTCTTTATTCCTGTATCTTCCATCAGTATTTAGTCCAACTAAATCCCTATGCCAAATTGAAAACTTAGTTTAATAGCAATTGAAATTCTTTTGCAAAATCACTGGGTTTCTGGAAAATAAAGATTAATAACCTACTAAATAAAGCGTTAGTGACCAAACAGCATAAGCCTCATGCAATCTACAGACATCAGCTGAGAAAGTGTCGTGCTCAGAGAGCGATTGCACCAGGACAAGTCTGTCTTGTTTCAAAACAGGATTGCAACGGCTCCAGTTGGTATCTCACGTTTGGTTTAGAGCATGGGCAGCAACAAACTGAGTAACCAAAAAGTGACTTGCTTCAGAACTCTTTGAGTGATGCACTAGAAATATGAGGAAAGGGTTGAACAAATAAGTCCTGCAGAGTTGCTTTTGATTATATTTGCACATAAACTGCTAAAACATAAGGATTTTATTTGCATGTTTGAAAAGCAGACTATTTACAGTGTGCTGGTAAGAGAGTCAAAATCACATCCCTTTCTCACTTAGTTTACAGAGCTTACATGGTCATGCTACACAACATTGAAGCAGAGTGAGTTTAAAGTTTACTTTTATCCACCTTTTGGGAGGCAGTATTTCTGAGTAAGAAAACCAAGGTTCATAAATATAATACTTCTGCTGAGCTCCACAAATCCATTGCCATCAATGTAAATACAAGCAGGCCTTGTTTAAAAGAACAGAATAGAATACAGTTCCTTCCCAGCTCTCCCTTTCGTCTACCTTAGTGCTTGCAGATCGTAATGTACTTAAGACTTTGATCTTGCTAGGACTTGCATGAAGCCAAAGGAGCTGCACATCTGCACACAAATACTTACTCATGTAAGTTTCTGCAAAAGTAGCACACAGGTTTCTCCTTAAATTGAAGGTTGTTTCACTGTGATAAAAATGTGGTGCAGATCCCATACAGATTTCAGCACGTTTGTTCTTTTGTTTGAGGGTGGGGGGTGGCTGTTTGGGTTTTTTTTTAGTGGTAACCTTTCCCTGTGTTCTCTCCATGATCAGCTTCTAGTTATTCAAGAAATTAAAACCTCTGCCACTGTGCTAAAAGTGATGTGAGGCCAAGGCAGACATTTTGGGCATTACGCTCACACCCAGACTCTGTAAAGCCCCACCCCTGAGTCATAAGAGAATGCTACTGTGGTAGTGATACTTGTATAATTCATTCTTGGCATTTCAGCTGAAATAGTTCATAAAGTCAATAGGTTAAACATTCTATTTTATATCTTCTTTTTTCTTCCCCAAGAGATTTATATAAATGTTGGCCTGTGATGTTAGGAAGGCTAATGGAAGTTTCCATAGTTGGCAGAGACTCCTGCAGCTGTGATACTCTTGTGGGGGAGCCAGGACTGTTTCAATTACCATATTTTCATGCATATAACCCACAGATTTTCTGGAATAACCTAAGTTCTGCATTTCAGCAGACACAGAGGTTATTAATAGTCTGCATAACTAGTATAAGAAGTTTACCATCAGGATCTCTCTCAGAATAATTCCCTCTGTCCTGACCCTTGCTGTAGTCTTCCTTCACTGTGCCACTCTCCCTCTTGTCTCTGGTAACACTCATCTCTGTGCCTGATAATGCAGGATAAGTAAGGACTTATTTTTTGGATCGGGATTTTCAGAGACTGAGTGTTATACATAGTTCAGATCATGTGCACAAAAGTTCACTGGATTAAAGGATAAAATGAGCCAAACTCATTGGCTTACATCCAAAATCCATAAAATCAAAGGAGGTATTCAAGCATTAACCTAGTACATCACCAGAAGAGGTGCTGAGATTCTGAATTACAAGGCTTCCAAAGAAGAAGCAATTGGAGTGAGGACTACAAGTGATGTATTGTCTCCTGCAACAATTAGGCCCTCTTAGTTTAACAAGAGAAGAGTGAATATCAGGCACTCCCCAGGATAACTATTCAGCTCTGGCATGTGACTTTGGTTTTGATCCAAAAAAATATCAGGAATTGTTTAAACTTCAGGATTTGCTTTTGGGCCCATATTTTTTTCTTTTCTTTTTTTTTTTTTTTTTTTAATTTGCTGTGTGTCTAAACATGTTTGAACAAGTGAGATCTGCTGTCAGCTGGAATTAGCAAAATACTCATTCAGATGAAAATTCTCCTTTTGAGATTCTGTTAGGAGTGAAGTTTTGCTGAAATTCTCCTGAAAGGCTTGCTTTCTCATTTGTCATTTCAAGTGTCAGAGCTGGAGAAGCAGATGGGCAGCACTTCAAGAAGGAAATTTTATTCAGATGTGGTTTTGGAGGTTTCACAGTTTTGTTTGCATTACACCATAAATGTGGTTTTCATAAGCAATAGTCAGCATGCAAGGAAAGAGTAGGATTTAGAGTGGAAGGAATGGAAGTTAGTATGTAAGTTTAAAATCATACATTACAAAAGCAGATAGTTTCCAATCTGTGATTTCACTTTCTCTGTAAAGTTGACCTTTGCAGCTGTTCTTTGCCCATGTGTTGAAGTAGATGGACTGTTCAAAGACCAGAAAAGTTGATCAAAATGCAGTTTTGTCACTTGATGAGCCATTTAACTTGGGTTAAGGATATCACAGACCCATGTCTGTAAATGGTGCTGTCATCACTCAAGCGGAACAGTTCTTACTAAGCCAAACTTTTCAGGAATCCTGAAATAACATATTAGAATGTCTGGCTTTCTATTTGATGGATAAGGGTGAAATAATAAATCCATGACAAGTGCCTAAAGAAGTTTACTGCAGCAAGTAGAACTTTTTGGGGGCTTACTAGGAACAAATGATCTGAAGGTATCAGGGTGATGAACAGATCATGTAGCAGAAAGAGAGGCACAGACCTGCTCAAAGGGGCTATTAACATTTGTTCAGTTTGTCAGGATGAACTTAGTAAAGCATCTGGAAAAATGCCTCCAAATGCAACCAAGTCAAATTGTATTCATGAAATATGTTTATGTAGAAGTTCAAAACCTTTTAAAAATTTTTGCCATTAAGTGATTTTAAAATGCATTTTCTTGCTTAATGTAGGCAGGACATCTGCTAATGCTAAATTCCTAGATTATCGAAACCAGCAGCGTTCTGCAGGCAGCCCTTCTTCTCCGCTTCACTTGCAGGATTTGGGAGGAACTGGAGGTGTAATGTAGTTGAATGATGTATATGTGTACATAAAAGTTTGCTATTGACATGGAGTAAAAATAAAGTAGGAAATGTCTGTGTTTATTGATAACCATACTTATAAATTAATTTAGTTCTTAACTTAGAGAAAATCTGTTGATCTTAGTGTTTAGTACAAAGTGAAGGTGGATCTGCGTTGGTTTTCCTAACCAAGCATAAATAAGAATATTTCTGTCTAAGTGACCGTAATAGTAACTTACTTCAAGGGGATTAGAGCAGCTGTGTTCAGGGGTTTCAGAACAGCCGTGAGCTTTCAGCAAAGAAGTTCAATTTGTCACTATGTCAGAAATACATAAACAAACTCTGAACCCCGGATATGTTACTTATTCACCAGAAACATCCTCTTTGAGATGATGCCAAGGGGGACCAGATGGAGCAGAGCAGCAAACAGGCAGTGATTGAGTCCATGTTGTTACAGTTGCCTGGGAACCATTTGAAACTTAATAGAGAACGTAAAAGACTTAGAGGAATACACAGCACTGTCAGCTTGGTTCTGCATGTGGAATAAGTAATCTGGTGTCCCAGCTTCCAGGCAGGCTGTTTCTTTTTGAGCTTGACTTACCCAGAAGATCTTGTGAGATGGGTGTTTGTGAGGACTTTAAGAGTAAGCTACCATGAGAGGGTAGAATTCAGTATCCTTTCCTGTGCGCTATATTCTTCAGAAGTAACCTGTTACTGATTCATTTAATTTTTTTTTTTTTTTAGGTGAGCCAAAAATTTGCCCCAAGTGAGATGTTTAACAGTAATCATCAGAAAAATAGTCAAATATATCTGATCAGACCTTGGGGATTTTATTGTGAGGTAGAAGCTTATCTGAGGGGACTAGAAACCTTTTGCAATTTTGATTCCACTTCTGGGCAGTCTTCAACATTTTTTGTAAGAGACAGATAAAAACATCCGCATGACTGTGGAATTCTGGTCCTGGTGAGACACAATCTGGCTCAAATTGCAGCAAGCATTAGCAGGACTTGAGCTCTGGATTGTGAGTTTAAATGGAGGTGGACCTGCATTCTGTCTTTCATGTTCTTGACTGTATACAGTTTTTTTCAAGATCACAGGTTTGTATTTCCGATCTGTGATTGCTTTTGTAAGCTGAAATTCTGAGAAAGTTTTCTTAGTAGTAAACAAAGTAATGTGCTTTCATGTTAGGCTACAGGAGGGAAAGCCCAGGAATTTAACTACTGTCAGTGACAGTTTCTCAACTAATGCTGACATTAATAGCATTAATTATCTGTGGTTCCGAAGGTATGTTACTGAACTCTCTTGGTGTCCCAGAATGCTGTCTAGCATCCAGATGATGACAGAAGTTCACTGGGAATCTACACTGGATAAAAACAGGATGTTTCACAAAATAATTAAAATAATTGACTTCCTTGTAGTCTGTCTGGTAATGCTGTTTCTGCTGTGATCAGGTTTCAGTAAGTAGGAAAAAAATGTTTTCTCCCACATACATGGAAATCTTATAAAGTAGACTGCTGAGTTAGCTTTTGCAGACTGGCATTAGTGCAGTACCATTGCATGGTAAGAGATTCTTTTTCTCTGGTACTTTCTTTCATCCTTTAGCATGCTAAATATTTTTTAAAGGAGCTTGTTGATGAGAAGTCATAAATATCAGATTATTCTAGTTGCCTAATCTGTTGCTTACATATTGAGAAGACGGATGTTCTTGCTGAGTTTGAGGACTGTAAATTTAGAGAGAGAAAGTTAGGAGTTACCTCCTGCCCGGGAATCATTATGTCACACCTGTAATAAAAATGAGCTCTGTACAGTTTTTTGGATTGGGAAGTGATGGACTTCTCTCAAGCAACTGGAGGTTTGTAAGTGGGTCAGGTGTATAGCTGTACTAGCACAAGGGCTGTTTTATCACCTGAGCTAGCAGGTGAACCAGAGAGGAGCCAGCATACATGGACTGCCTAGATCCAGCTCACACTGAGCCCTTCTATGTAAGTCCACGTTGTCATCTTCTATTTGTCAAGCTTCCCTGGAGCTTTGATATGCTTCTGTTCCTCACAGTCTGTGTTAGGTCTCTTATGACCTACAGCTAGAGAAGTGCATTTGTGTTAGGCTTATGCTGTCAGGAAGTTTCCTATCCCTCCCTTTGCCTTTTTCTTTTCTATCCCTAGGTCCCTTTCCAGAAACAAATGGGACACGTTTTGCATGAGGGCACAGAACTGAGATTCAGACCTAGAAATCAACACATATATTTGAAATCAGGGTTAAAGGACTAAGGGGTGGAGTATCAGGAACCTTGAAATTTGCATTTCTAGGTGAAAGTTGTCATATAGCCTGGTCTCCCTCCACATATCTTGTCCTCCTGCCAGATACACTGTCAGGTCACAATTTGAGTCTTGTAATGTGTCAGTAATTCCTGTCCAGAAATTGCTGACTTTTTCATTGCTGTGTGCCAACAGTTCCCATCTATTCTGGATTAAAACATTGGTCAAACAGTGCTTATGTTGTAGACCTGATGTCTGGCACACAGATCTTTGTCTCTGAAATTCCAGAAGAAGTATGGTAACATGGTGCCATTTTGTTTCTAAAAATTTACAAGACAAAATACTTTGTTTTAGAAGAAAACCTTTTGGGATCTCTGCTCTGTTGGAATTATGGGGTTATATCTGCTTTTGTTGTTTCTGAACTGAGGTGGTTATATATATATGTATGTGTGTGTGTCTGTATTAATATTGATGCATCCTACTGGTTACAAATTTTAGTTTTCATCTTCTCACCCACATAAATCACTGCACAAATCTGGAAAGGAGAAACACTAACTTGTAGGTATTGTGGATATCACAGCATACATACACAAGAGAAGCAGATTAAAACAGTCTAAGCAACTTCTGATTTGGGATTTCCTGGGTCTTGGATGCTTTCCCTTGCAATCTGATGTTCTTTTCCTGAGGAATTCTTTCATTAAACTTCTCATTTTTTTATATTTTCCACATAGAAAGATAAACAAATGTATTTTTTGTACAACAGTCAACAAAAAGTATTTTTGGATTTTGGCAGTAGAACTGTTGACCTTTACAGTATATTAATTCCCTAAATCAAATTTTTTAGTAGTCCAGCTAAACCAGGGCTGTGGCCACAGTGTTGTCATATGCTTCATTTCTTCTCTCTGTACTGTTGAGCATTTTTCCTAAGATCATCATCTTGGTTTTTCTGGGTTATCTCCACAACTAGAATATTTCCATAACCTTTTTATATTTAATTATAGTACTAGTTGGATGAAGCACAGTTTATCTTTTAATTCTGGTTTTTCAGTTGACAAAAAAACTCTTAACAAAGACCACACAGTGCAAACAGAAAATCTGAAGTTGATTTTCTAGTCTAAAACATAGTCTGCTTGGTTGAGTTCTTGAGTGTCAATGTTCTCCACCCCACAGATGTTCTTCTTGTCTTTAAGAAGTTTCCACACTGTACTGTGGCAAGTTGCCCGATCCTCCAAGTGAGGTCTTAGCCTCACTTGGTTGTTTCCAGATGCTTCTTGAGGCTTGCAGACCTTTCATAGTAAAGTAGGACCTAGAAGCCCTATGAAATCCCTATGCTTATATTTAAAGTTGGTTAGAATACTCTAGATACTTCTTTTACTATTTTCCTGTAAGCAGTTACCACAAGGAGATTATGCAATTTTGAGTAGGCAGAAAGATGATCCACATGATTGTGAAAGAAGAGGGGACTTTTTTGTGAGAACATGAAGATGTAATCCACATGGTGAAAATATTTGGGAGCTACCAGCTTGAACATAAAATGAACTGCAGCTTGTGGCCTGCTCTACATTAGTGTCTTTGCCAACTTTTTTATGGCAACTCCGTTCACACTTTTTGCAGGTTAATCAGTAAATAGCATGCCTGTGCCCACAATCACTAGATTAATTACACCTTTTTCCTGTGCTTTCTCTGCACATCCTATTGATTTGTGTTAGTTTTCACTTGGCTGCCTGCAGTACATAGCAGAGAGCTGCACTCATTACTTCCTTCCCCCTGCGCGCACGTCGGCTGAAGAGAGAAACTTGAGCAGACAGGGGTTTTTCTGGATAGTTTCTGGCAACAACAGCCTCTGGGTCAAGCAGTCCACTTGTCAGCCTAGTCTGTATGAACTTCAACATACAGTTACCCCTGTTGAGTAGAGATTCTGAAGCAGCCTCTGTTGGCTGGGGACCGAGCTTGTGGGCAAGCCTGGTTCAGTCATAGCGTAGCAACATTAGACAGACTATGAGATAGGCCTTTGGGAAAGGGTCCTTGGGAAGCAGACAAGCACTTTAACTCCACTGCCTTCTAAATTATGGCTTTGGCCTGGACTGTCCAAGGCTAGACTTGCTATCTGAAAGGTGTTAAGGGCAAATGTAAAGCTGCGGAGAGGGGTGTGGTGGGATGATGGACAGGAGCAGAGTAAATCGTCCTAAGTAGCTGTACTAATATTGTGTGTTGAAGCCAAGTATGAGCCTTTTGCACTTCTGAAGCTGAGTCCAGCGGCATCAGGAATCTGAGCTGTCCATCACTGTGCATTGAGAGAACCTGCCATAATTCCTGGTTTATGGAAGTATGCAGGACAGGGAAACACAGTGGTTGAGGACTGGGGTCAACATACTACAGTAAAGTAAGATTTTTTTTTTGGTGAAATCTGAGCACTTAAGTGTTCTCAATCACCTTTTGATATCTCCGTTGATGGAGACTCCATAGATATTGTCCTTCATCATCTAACTGGACAGCTGAGACAAGGTAGTGTGAATGCTTTTGCCATGTGAGCCAGCCTAAACAACTCTATCTTCATGTATTACTTTTTTGCAATTATATTTCACAGTATGATGAAAAGACCACACTGCTTCACAATTATCATGATGACACTGGGATGCAGTAAATAAAGTACACCCTAATCAAGGATGTATTCCCACAGAAGGATGACAAAGGAGGGTGCCAGATAAACATTTGCAGGACAGTAACAAGTTTCTGATTGTAAATACATGCTGGGTATCTTGACACAGAAGCTCATAAAGCTAATTTGGAACAGCTAAACTGGTTTGGCAGAGTCTGTCATTTTTTTTCAGAGTATTATCGTAGGCTTTTGTTTTGCTAATTATGTTTAAATATTTTTATTTTGGTCTGATCTTTACAGCCTTAAAATAAAATAGCAACAGTGTTTCATATAACTTTCATCTATAGTACATAGGGAAGAGAAAATAAATTATCAATGTGATTCCAGTAGAAATATTTTATTAAAACATCGTGAGTTGAATTCCATTTGGTATCAATGGATACTGACAATACATCAATAGCAAATGCTGTGAAATTTAAGCATGGCATGCCAGAGTCATCTGTGGGTGTAACATCTCATCCATCAGCAGTTTCCTGGAGGAAGCATTTGGCATTGATGCCTTAGGTTTTAACTGTCATATTTTTTCAAATCCTGTACTGCCTAGTGTGTAACTGTGAAGTTTCTTGTAGCCTGTTAACTTCTGCTCTCTCGTGCTAGGTAGACATAACAAAGCCTCTCCAGGCCTGCTCTCCAAGGACACCGAGACCGTCCTAAGCCCAAAAAGTATAAACCAAAAGCCTCTAAAGGCGGGGGCAAGCTTGGGGAAATTACATCATTAACTGAAGCTTTAATTGGAGAATTAACCCTGAGATGCAAATGAACCAAACATAAAAGTGTGAAGAACTCGTGACCTGTCGTCCATCTTGAGGTCCGTCTTGGCAGTAGCCTCTGGCTCCCCAGGGTGTACCTTTGAAGGCCCTTCAAATAAATACCTACCTTTATTCCCTTACTCTTGTCTAGTCTCTGTTTTTAGGTGGCCACTTCAGGCATCAGCATCCCATGTCCTTTGTTCAGGATTTTGTTACACAAGCTTTGTGGTCACTTGTATATGGAACAGCAAACTGAAATTATGTTGAGCAGCCACTAGAACTTTTAAAAATGATATTGGTCTCCTTTAGCCTGTGACTGTTTTCATGCATATGACTGTTTTTCAGATGCCAAAAAACCACCAACCATAACTTTGATGTAGCAGGGCCATGCAAGAGCCTTGTTGAAGAAGTTATGTGCTCACTGAGTTTGTGTAGGTGATATGTTGAGACCCTTGGCAGCAAATAGAACATTTAGGAGAGAAGCATAAGGCCAAATTCTGTCAGTTGAATTAAGCTAATTCTTCTTCTGTGACTGAGAATAGGATTTGTTTCCAGGATTACTGGCTACCAGTTCTGTGATATGGTGTCCTGAAGAAATTGCTTCATTATTTGCGTGGCTGGGTAAGGATAGGATGGGTATTGCTTTGTACAGATACATTCCTATGCTTGTGAGCACGTCAATGTAACAGGGATTTATATAAACATAAACTGGCACAGAGGTACCTTATAGTCTAAAGGAGTATGATAAATTCATATGTTATTGTCTTCTTTTACTTACAGATCAATGCAATCCGATCAATTGTTCCGAACAAAAGCAATAATGAGATAGTTCTGGTGTTGCAGCAATTTGATAACAATGTAGACAAGGCTGTTCAAGCTTTCATGGATGGTGAGTGCAGTGTACCTTTTTCACTAATGCAGGAGGGATTCAATGCCAAAGTATTTGTTGTCTCTAGTGGCTCAAAATATATTCTGTAGTTCTTCTGAAATCTGATGTGTGACACTTACTAATTATATAAAAATTGATCCTCCTGTCTGCATCTTTGCTTCTTCACAGTATGAGATTGACATGGCTGTTCATCTGTTATACGTGACTTTGCCATTTTTGAAGCCATTCTTACTGCAGACCTCCTTCTTTATTCTTCATGAAAGTTAATGCTTTTAAAGTAATAGGTCAGGAAATTATTTGCTGTTGAAGATACAGTAACTAAGAACAATTTGGGATAGTTCTGAAGCAGATAACCAGGCCCCATAACCCCTGAATTTGATGCATACATTGACATTCAAACCTCAATCTGAATTTTGCAAATAGCCTTGACATTTATAATGGCTGAACCAAGACTCCATTGAAAGTTCGAGCCATTTAAACCTGGATCCACATTTGTATGTAGTGTCATGAGACCATCTCTAATGAAAGGTCACTTGTATTTAAATAACACTTTCCTCGTAAATATATAAAGTCAAGTATTTTGAACTTTCACCAGAATCTGTGAGAAACCCTTTGTAGAAGTAATGGCATACCATGAGCAAATTTTTTCAAAATCTCTGTAGCTTGGGGTTACATAATGATATTAGAAGTTCAGTCGTCTCAAAGGGCCCTGTATATCTTAAAAATGCCTCATTTTTGCTATTTCAGCAAGTTGTTTATTTCATGCCTATTTTGCTTCAGAATATTTTTGGGTTTGGTTTGGAATAACTTACTAAAATGTATCAGCCAAAAAGCATCATCATATACTAGGAATTACCAATATGCAAAAAGCAGATGCAAGCAAACTGGACTATTTATAAATGTATCAAAATTCTTCCATCAGATCTATATGGTTCTTTTTGATTCAGGCAGCTGCACAGACAGTTACATTCTGATGGATATATTGAAATTGCTTTTGTCTATACACACACACACAGAGAAAAAGGGAAGTGTGATGCATCTAATTAACAATGATATTGTTTTCCTGTAATGTATGTCTTGGGGAAGGTAGTGGAGCATTGTTCCATGACTGTTCAGTAAGTTGCTTTCACTTTATTTTGTCTTAAGTTGCTATTGCTTGCTTGTGGCTTATGAATTGCTTCCAATGGTTCCTCAAAAGGGGGACTGCTTTCAGAGCCATGTGTCATCACCTGCTGTAAGGAAGAAGCAGGGCAATCACAAGCCTTGCAAGAAGCACAGTAAAGTTGTGAAGAAAAGCAAGCTGTTATACCCGAGTTCAGATGGTCTTTGTTTGAACTTCACCCCTTCATGATTACTGTTCAGAAGTCTTTGTGAGGCAATATTTGAAAACAGCTAATATTTGTTACTGTCTGGAAAGAGCAGAAAAGATAACATATCCATGCAGCTGCCACTGTGGGTAGAATGAGTAATTAAAATGTTTTTTTTAAATGAATGACAAAAATTGCTAAGATTGAAATAATACTCGCAGAGAAGTCCTGTAATGAAAAACATAGGGGTGGCCATGCTGAATGGAAAGGTTGAGCCACCTCCATGCAGTACTTCTCTCAGAGGTGCTGCTTGCTGAATCAAGAAATGTTCAAATTTAGTTTCCTATCTTGCTTCATATCTGGAGTGGCATTTAGGTGATGCCTTTGTTATGAATTTTATTCTGTATGTGAAATTTGATTTAAATGAAAGAGGGTTCATATGTTTTATTTGCTGTGCTAGTGTTTACCTAATTAAGCATAATAAGAAGGTCTCTTCAACTGCTTTGTAGATGTGTTTGAGAAAATATACTGGTGGGTTCAAATGAGGGCTTTGTGATTTGGACAGTTTGTGCATTTCCAATAGGAAGAAACAAAGGTTAGTTGGATGAATCCCTTAAGTAACTCAGCATGCATAGTATTCACAGGGAGGCTGAGGGAAGCAAAGCAAAGACACCACCAGCCAACAAGGGTGTTGGTTGCTACTGTGAAAACAGTTAACAAAGCTGTCACATGAAATCACATATTTTCAGCAGCATGGAGTAAAATGGGCAGCAAATGTTTATTACTTCATACAGAAACACAGTGCCTGTCAAAAGATGATGTACCTTCAGGAGAGGGGATTGTACTTACATGTACATAAGTATGTGTGTACCTAAATATAAATACATATATAGTTATACACGAAATTGAAGTTGTCTTAGCCTTCTATCTGCATTGTCATGTCATCTAGCTAATAAAACATGGCTTTGATGGATTCCATGCACGTTTTTTCACAATTTAACAAAATCGGGCTTAGCACTGCTAACAAGATCCATAATCTTTCCTATTGTGTGTCATAGGCTCACCAGATAATCTTGGATCTGGTTTATTGTGATAGAAAAGTAATTTGGTACATCTGAAAAGCTCACATATCTTTGGCTGAATACAAGTTGACAACTCATGGTGATCAGAAACAGCAATTCTTCTTAATACTAGTATCAAGGTTTCACTGAAAGGAGTGAGAAGAATGGCTGAGTATGAAATCCACTTGGAAAGGCCAATAAATGAGTATTCACTAGATTTGTGAAGAGATGGTAAAGTGATGATTAAATTCAAGCAGAAGACCTTTAACCTGATGGCGATTAAAAATATTACTGTGGCAGATACTGCCAATTCAGACTGCATGAGCATCTATTTTCAGCATTAGACTCCAAGAGAACAAAATGATGATGTTAACTAGAAGGAGAAGACTTTTCTTCTAACGTGGCAGCAGGCACTGGTCTGACCAAGGCTATACCTGCTTTGTTCCATAAATTTATCTAAGCAACTTATTATGGCTGACAGGCAGATATAACTAATTACTTTTCCATATAATTTTTTACCATTCTTTTCTGCCCGGCCTAAGTTTACTGCATTTGTGTGATGCAGATTTTATGCAAGAGTCAACAGAATTACTCTTTTGGGTGCCACTTAAGTCTTTACTTTTTATGCTCTTTTCTGAAGCTGACAGGTAACACATAGAAAATACATGATAAAAGTGCCAAAAGTTTTGAAAACTTTCAGATGCTCTAGTGTCCGGGTGGATTATTTCGTGTAGTCAGTGTTCACTCTGGGGTGCTAAGATACTTTCCTTTTCAGGCAAGAGATCTGAGTGTTGATTTTTCTGGGTCTTATGCTAGTGCTTTAAGCTAGGCACACAATCACTTTGTGCAATGAAGTCCATAAAAAGCCAGTAGTGCCAAGTAGACCATCCACTGTAAGTAGTGTAATCAAAACAGGTAACTGAGAAGAAGAAAGGCAATAGTGTCTGTTTTGTTCTCCTCACATAAGAGAATTCACAACTTGAAATGCTCCTCAGCGAGGAAACTAGGAACTGATCATGAACACACTAGTTCTTTCCCATAGCTGAACTTTGGTTGAAATGTTTTATCTTTCCTTTATCTAGGCAGCGCAGCTCAGGTTCTAAAGGAATGGAATATGACGGGGAAAAAGAAGGTAAGAACTTGCTCTTGAAAATCGAGGCATTTAATTCACTTATCAGCTGTCTGTACTTGAACTGTAGTACTCTTGGTCACTACTTGGCCTTTTCCAGCACAGGTCACTTCATTCACACCTGCAGACAGCACTTGAAAGCAAATGTGTGTACTACTTTTGATCCTGTTCCTCTGTCACTGTCTCACTACGCCCAGTGTTCTGAGCGAACTTCTGGGACGGCACGTGCATGTACCTGTGTGTGGGAGCCAGACCCTGGACAAGCACAGGACACATCCCAAAACAGCCCATGTGCAGAAACACTTTTAATAAGAAATCCTGGATAGTCACAGCCACTTACAGTGGCTCAATTTACTGATTGTATTTTTGAGTTTGTAGGATTTGCATTGAGTGATGTCTCTGTTCTTGCAACATTTCCCCATTTAGAACAATAGGAGAAAAAGAAGCAAATCTAAACAACAACAAGGCAATAAAGATCCTAAAAACAAGAATGGTGGACCTGAGAAGGCATCTCAAGAGCCTCAGCGAATAAATGACTGTCATATGAATGGATGCCCTAAGGACAGCTCTGGCCGTGGTTCTGCCAATCAGAAACTGGAAACCGCTTCTCTTGACAACAAAGGCTCGGGATTTGTAGGGTCGGCACTGGACTGTCTAGAAATAAGAGGTCAGTTCATCTCTCAGAGAGCAGTTTTTCAACTGGCAGAAGCCAAGCCTTCTTTGGCATAAAGATCGTGGTATTTTTATTGCCATGAAGATGTTGTAGAGATGTTTTTGTGAAAAATAAGACACATAACTCTTTAAAGTCATGCCAGTAGATCTGTATCCACACACTATTCATCTTGCAATATGTTTCCTTGCAAAATGTCTTTCTTTTCCTAGAGACAGCCCAGCTGATACAGAATATTACAGGTTGACATAGAGAAAATGGCTTGAGTGTCAAATTGTTAACAAAAGGATTAAGTCCCTTCTGTGGGGCAAAGATATCTGAGCACTGTGAGCTTGTGGTGTATTACTGGATTTCTTTATTGCTTAGTCCAAACTAGTCCATTTTTCATTTTTCTCACCTTCTCTACATAGGCTAGTCACAGTAGATCTCCACTGGCTTTCCCTAGCAGGGAAGGGAGGGCCTTTGTGGTGTGGAAAGGCACTCTGATAGCCCTTTAGTACATGCACTTAGTTTCTCATGGGGTCTCGATACTATTTCTGAAACTGGGAGGGGCAGTAACACAGGAAGTTCTTCCTCACTGTGGTAAATACAGAGTTAGGATTATAGCAACATCAGTGTGAACAAACTTGCTCCTCTGGGGCAGAAGCTTTGTGAAGGCTTTTGCCTATAAGTTCATAAAGCTCGTATTTAATTGTTGTCAGTAGTGTTCTTCCAGCTCGTCACATTTCAGACATCTACCAGGCCTGGGTTATTGCTGCTGTTATTATTTTTTTCCTGTGTCTTAAGAACTTTCCTTGAAATCCCTTTTTCCATGGTTGCAAATACAGCTGTCAAACCCCATTTTAAAGGAATATGCCAAAGTAATAATTGCCCTGAAATGAATTATCTGCTGCTTTCTGATGACTTTGGTGGTGCCAGACTCTGGTCAATTAAATGAAGACTATGCAACCTGTAGCAGCCAAACAAACTACTTACCAAGAAATTTTGTCCTAAAAATTTGATGCCTCACAAAGGATCAGAGATGCACTCCCTGCCCTTGCTAGACTCCCACTTAACTTTGGATAAAATATTCCATAAGCCAGAAAATTCTGCATTTCTATAATACTAAAAACATTTTTGTCACTTATTTTGCAAGACGCAAACATTTGTGGTATAAATCAGGCTTCTTAGAGTGGCATTTTTTGAAATTATGCATGCATGAATAAAGATATGTAGACTAAATTGCGTGTGCATGGGGAGTGTTTTCTAGGGGGTGCAGAATGCAAGAAGAGTACCCATGCCATTAGTGATTTTTTTCTGGGTCATTGGGATTGAATCCTGCTTTTTTCCTCTTTGGAACAGTTAAGACTTAGTTGTACATATAAAGGGCAAAAAGTATCTTGAAATATTTCTTTTGCTTTTGCAAGTGGCAAGTGAGAAATTACCACAGCTTTACAATTTTTGTTAAACTTACACACATCTGCCCAGTTTCAATAACAAGGGGAAGAGAGAGCTTTCAAAAAAAAGGCAGAAAAGAAAGGAAAGGAAACAGAGAGAAAGGAAAACTTGTAACTTTAATATTCAAGTTTCCTTTACATAGTAAAATAATTTCCTGGCAAATTTTTTAAAAGAGAGAAGGAAAGAATTTCTTCTTCACTCTGAGTGGCAGTAGTATCCTTTTCTTTGCAGTCAGTATAATAACTACTTTCTTAGGGTCAAAAGCCACCTATATTCATATTGTTACATTTGTGCTGAAGCGATCAGGATCCTTCAGAGGCCAGCAGCTGTGCCCTTGTGGTTTCTGAGCAAATCATACGGACTCTTCTAAAGCAGTGTGAAATGCTGAAGTGAGTCCAAAGTGCACCTGTTTCATATTGCTCTCTCGTGTTGTAGTCTCCTTTGTATTGTCCTTGTCTGGCTTGTTTGTTTTGGTTCCTTCCCTATCAAATGAATGTTACTGTAGTCATTTCACCATCTCCTTCAGAGGCCTCACAGCTTAGAAGGATCATAGGTGTCTGTTAAGAGTCCCTAATACTTTCTTCCCCATGAGGGACATGAGGTTGAAGCTTTGCTTATACAAACTCCAAGTCTGTGAGATTAGGACTTCCAGAGCCATAAAATCCTGGCAGCCTGGGAGGGACTTCAGGAACCAGAAGTGAGGATGCAGCATTTCTCCACAGAAAATTAGGGGGGGAAACATGTGGCTATTGCCTTTAGTTCAGGTCTGCTTATTTCTTGCCGTTATTCCATCTTTCTTTTTCTTAGACATCTTTGGTTGCTGTTACCCTTTCTGTGCATGGCCTTGTAAAGAAGCAGTGTGAATGCACTCAAAGGATATTTAGTGCTGCCTTGCCATGCTATTGCTTTTGCAGGGACCTGGGTAAAATCAGATCCTGATCTCTTCCCTACTTATTTTTCATGTAGGAAAATTTTTAATGAATCCTTCAAACTTCCTGTTTAGATCTCAAGGGACTTACAGCTTTTTTCTTCTTTCAGCCAAAGAATCTATGAGGTTCACTTGATTTGAAAGGTGTTGAATGCTGCAAAAAGATAAACCACTCTTTTTGAAGATGGCAGCTCAGCACATTTCAAAGGAAGTTAATCTGGGCTGTTGCCATTACTGGCAGATGTGGTCATACTTGACTGTTAATACAGTAGATATCACACGATAGACTGGTGCTGAAGCTCCAAGCCACCACATACTGAACCGTGTAACAGTTTACTTGCAGCTACTATTATCCAGACTTTTGACTTCTCTTGCAAGTGTTTGACAGAGACTTTGTCCGTAGATTTTGTTATGCATGTGTTGGTGCATAACAACATCAACATTAAAGTTGGTTGTACTAATCAGAGATTTGCTTCAGACTTTCTCCATCTATTTTTAATTGTGTTGATTGTCTTCAGTCAAATTTGAAAGTTCAGTTGCAGCATACAAAACTACTGTTCACTAGCTTATGTTGGTCATCTTTCTGCTGGGTTTCAAAGTAGCTCATGTGTAGTTTTGGAAGAAACAGAGTCAAAGTATATTGCAGACAAAAGATAATCAAAAAGTTTAATTTAGAGTATAATCGTTGTTCTAGGTGACTTTCTTTAGGCAAAAAGCTGTCAAGTTTGTAATTTGTCTTGACAAGTGTACCAAAGCTGCTAATTAAACGCAGTAAGAACAATTGTGCACTTTAACAACGAATCTCAAAAGATCCAACCTTAGGGACAGAACCCAAAAGCCTTTCTTTATAGGTTAGCTGATAGACTGCTGTTTCTAATTACCATACCAAGATGCACTTTACACCTGTCCTAATGCCCAGCCAGGGCACAAAGAAGTCACTAGTTGATGTGCGGCACCTGTCCATGTGATATCCCTCAATCCTAGCAGGGTTTATCCCATTCCATGGGCTGTAATCTAGCTGTTAATCTGACAAGTCCCTTTTCTCCAGACACCACACATCATCAGTTGAATAAAGTGACGATTAAAAAGAATCTTCAGAATGAACAATCATTCATTCATCGAAGTGAGTACAAAGATTAGAAAAATGATTTAACACAACAAACCATTTCCTGTGCTTGCTTCCTTAACTAAAATTCACAGTGGCATAATAGCTAGCCTTGCCTGTCAGTTTTCACAGTCATTCTTTGGCTGCTTGTTCCTCTGTTATGATGCTGATATCTCAAATCCCTTTGGAGTCTTGGAAAGAGGAAACCAGGTCGTCTTGTGGCAGCCAAACAGGCTCAGGCATTGTTATCTTATCCCTCTGAAGCTGTGGAACCCAGGAGCCTAATCTTTGACATAGTTTCATTTCCTGCTTGGTTCCTCTTAGCAGCAGCTTTTGATAGAAATCTGTAGTCAGGCAAGGAAAGTATTTCAGGTAGGAATGTTTCATCAGTGCTTTTTAAATGTTAATAAAATTAGGAATATTTTTTTGTGTGCTATATATGTATATATATATATCAACATTAAAGTGTTCTGCTTTCCATAGAGGACTTCCTCTCTAGTTCTGATCTCAAATATTTGGGCAAATACTATAATTGATAGCATGTTTTTATGTTACGATTTTTCATATTGGCATGAAAGAGTTGGGGTTTTTTAATGAGTTTTTCTTTTATACACTGTTGAAATACAGAAGCGTTCCAATTAGTGTTTAATTACCAAAATAGTTTCATTTGTTGTCATAGCTCTCTGCAGTTCTGGAGAATGTGTGCCGGTGAGAACACCCTACACACCATGAGTATATAGGCATGAAGTCATTCTGACTTAACAGTAAGGCTTCATACCTTTCTTAATCTTGTAACTCCCTGTTTTCTTCCTTAATGCTTTCTTGCAGACAGAGAACGAGAACGCCAGAGAGCATCTGTGGAATTAAACCCAAAGACCATGAATGGAGTAGAACAGCCTGAGCCCCTTCAGTCATCAGTTCAACTCCAGTGTAACCTAGGGAGGCCAAAGTCAAAATCTTCCTCAGTTAAATCACCCAATGCGTCAACCCAACTTGAAACAAAGATAGATGACTCAGTCAAAAAAAGAGGTAAATTGGATCTCTGGTTGCTGTGTTCTGAGGTCACAAAACAGCTGAGGCCTCTAGGAAAAAAAATTGTGAATTCACATAAGTTAGAAAGAGATGTGTTGGAAAGTAAGAGTAGAATTACAACAAAATTAATAAAACACTTTATGGTCTATTTAACATTATATTAAACAAATTTTAAACTAAATTATTTGAACTAATAATGCCTTTCTAATATTTATTTGATTTGGGGGATGCGTTTCCGCAAACATGTTTAGGAACTGAAGAGCACTAGGGAGAGACTATGGAAAAATTGGATTTATGGACTTCAGTAGAAAAAACACTTCATCCTAATCTGGGCAAATAACATGTTGAACTATTCCTGGTGCCTCATTCAGAAAAACTAAAACCTACTTTATGACTTCCATGCAATTTTCGTTTTCTATTTTAGGGCCAAACATTGAAAAATCAGTAAAAGACTTGCAGCGTTGCACTGTTTCTCTAACCAGATATCGTGTGATGATCAAAGAGGAAGTGGATAATTCAGTGAAGAAGATCAAAGCTGCTTTTGCAGAATTACACAGCTGGTAGGTAAATCAGCTTCAGAGATCCGTCAGCTCCACCTAGAAATGGGACTAATTAAGCCACTGGCATTAGTGGGGAGCGGACACTTACACCCTCTTTGTTTGCAGCATTTGGTTTCATAAAAAAACCAACATGGTGCCATTAGATAATGACACTCCTCACCAACCAGGAAGTAATATATGCATATATTGTATACATACCTAAAGTGCTTTGAAAAAAACTCAGGTTTTTTTACTCCTAAATTATCCATCTTGACCTAATTCTTTTGTATCAGATTCACTGGCAACATATATGAGCAAAGGAAAGCTGTTCTAAATATCCTGTCTGGGATTTTCTGAAGTCTCTTTTACCTTTCTTAAATCTCTTTTTTCTATACTGCATCTTTGATCTTATCTTCTCTGGCAGACAGTCCTTTACTGTCTCTTCATGTCCCATCATCTTTGCTTCTTATCCTACCATTGTTAACTTTCCCTCATAGTTTCTTCTAAGTTTCCCATCCATCGTTTAATTTCCAATTCGCATCTCTAGTTCATTCTTTCCCCTCATTCTTTTATGTCTTTAATCTATTTTTTCCATTATAATTTTGAGCACTTCTGATCTTCAGCATGTATACCTATGCCCTTTGAAAAGTTATGGCAGAAATAATTGCTGTAGTAGCAAGTTGCATATTTGGTATATTGTCATAGAAAAGTATTTTCTGCTTTGAGCTTCACTTGGCCTTGGTTAAGCATAGATGTCATATAAAACCTATGCATTAGACAGTGTTGAAGTAAACAGAAGAAATCAATTAAAGAAATAGAAGAAATCTGTTAAAATGTACAATAATTGGTTACAAATCACAGAAGAGTGAAAAACCTTTCCCCTTTAATTCATCCACAGTACTTGTCAGTATTTTTATGAGCGTATTTTATAAAAGAGCAGTAGTATTGGCAGAAGTTTGTTAACTTTGGACTTCAGTGGTGTATTCATTGTCTTCAAAGATGCCTCTAAAGTCACTTTAGGGCCACTTGGGCTCCCGTCTGTATGGGCAAAAAAATCCAAGTGCTACTGAGCTGATTTTGGGGAGGATTCTGTTTCACTGAGCCTCCAGTGTACTTTACTGTATGACAGGGAGAGCTGTGTTTCTGTCTCTCCAGTGAATATGAACTGTGATCACTTGTACTAAACTGCATAACGTTGTCAGGGTTGTTCTGGAGCCATCACAGTGATTGTTGCTTATGAACTTTAATGTAGTAGTAAGACTGTTAAGATAGAAAAATTGAGCAAAGTTCATCAACTTCTTGCACTATTTTTTGGTAGTTCTCTGAGGGGACCTTTTCTATGAGAAAACTATAGTTGGATTTCATTTGCTGTGTAGTTCACACTCACTTTTTTTATTTTTGGTAGCGGTGTTAAAAACACCTTATGTCACATGCCTCACCTTGGCTGCAGGCAGTCACAGGCAATTCAGTCTTTAAGCAATTGTCACTCTGGTCATGGAACAGACTTAGAATTCTGTCATGATCTAAAAGTGCAGGGAGGTAGTAAGTTCAGAACTGAATTTCTTCATTTTTCATGTATTCACATTTTAGCTTGAAAAACAGTAACGTGTAATGCCTAATAGAAAAAATACCCAAAAAGAGTCTGTAAATGCAAGTACTTAAAATGATGAAAATAGCCTGGACAATTTTTAATAGGCTTCATTTCATTTTGCCTCCTACCAGCTTCAGTGCCTAAATTATTGAAGTGGAGTCTGCTGGAAGCTCTAGAATGTAACAGATCTGTGGTCTGAATATTTGTGCCTCAGCATAACATTGCAACGAGGACATCACAATGTCAGGAGATGTTTATGGAAATCTCAGTGCTGGCTATGTTGCTTTTGGCAGCTCATAAGTCTAACATTTAGGTTTTTCCTCAAATGAATGAAGAGGATTTTTTGTTTAAACAGTAAACTGTGTGACTTAACACCTTCTTTGCTAAAATTAAAGAGAGTTTTGTGATATTTCATATCATCTTGTGGCCAAACTTTGAGAAAGACGGGCACAGCTGTTTTAATGCCTTGTTTCCAAAAACTCCCTGACAACTGCTGTAGATTTATTGAATTTGGGTAGAAATCACCCAAGCCGGTGATACATAAAGCTTCAGACCTCCTACAGGGATCACATCGTATTCCTGAGCTGCACGGTTTAGTGGGTGTTATTTACATGGGAGTTTCCTTGCTCCAGAACTGAACAAAACATCCCTAGTGCTAGCAGGAGAATAAGGTATTAAGTGAACATATTTATTACCCTCCTTGGGCATGGAGTTTCACTGTGACACAGTCAACTTGTCTATCATGGAAAAATTAAGGAATTCAGCTAAACTGTCACTCACAGAATGCTATGGAGTAACCAAAGCAAGGGCATGCTATCAGGTCCCCATTGTGATAGTGATTCCAAAGCTTTTTCCAGGTTTTTCTCCCAGTTGCTGCTGGAGTGTGGACTGGTTGAGACGGACAGCAGATACAACAGCCACCAAGTGCTGCCTGTGTTCAGAACTGCCAGGAATACTGGAATAGGCTCAATACTGTAACCCCTTCCTGTTACACACAGCTGTCGCCACCAAAGGGGTTTTAGTGAAGCTAAATGAAGTCAGAAGCTTTTATCTTGCCTTGCAACTGAATGCTGAAACACATACTAATTTATCTCTTTTGGGTTTATTTTTCTTCCTTTTGTAATAGGATAAAAGACCACTTTTGTGTCCTTTTTTGCTTTTACTATCAAGGTCAGAATCAAAACTGCATTGCAAGGGTCAGTAATATTTTTGACTTTCTGATGATCCGTTTTGGTTTTTTAAATCTTTTCATGATTTTTACCTATCACAGAAAGAACGAAGCATGCAAAGATAATATCATGTGTCTTCCTCCTACCTCCAGACAGTAAATGAAACCATTATCATGGAGGTAAATGAATAGCACATGTGACCTAAGATGTCCTGAAGGCTTCAGCAGAAAGATTGACAAGATCTTTTCCTTTTAGCAGCAGAAACTATTGAGGGATAGCTGCCAGTGAAACTCCATGTTTCTCTCTGGCTCAGTATTTCACAGCTTGACCTAACCGATGAAGGGAAGGTACTCCTGAACGTGTTCGGTAGGTACTGTGCTGCTGTTTAAAAAGTCACCTACCTGGCAAAATAGTGCATACCCTCCCACAATCTGAAAAACAGTGCTGGGGAGCAGATGTGCTGTGAACCGCTGTAAAAGCTTGACGGAAAAATGCAATGCTTACTTCAGTTTTGACTTTTTAGTAAAATGGGGCTAATAACAGTCCCAGAAAGAGGTTTGTTTAAGAACACTGCATTGGGCTCACTTCCTCTTTCTTAAAGAGCCTCACTAAGTTTCTGCTAACTGGGGTAATTCTCTGTGTGCTCAGAAGAAGTGATAACAGCTTGCATTTTTTCAGCTCTCTTCATGCCAGAAGACACTAGAGCATTTTGCAAGCCATAGGCTGGACCAGGCAGGGAACTTTGCCCCACAAGAAGTCTTTTGCAGTCTCATGTGGATTGTGCGCCTGCTGTGATCCAGCACTCTGGTCACCCCTGCTCTTGCTAGGCTGTGACATTGCTTTCCCAAGGTTATGAGAGCATTCAGCAAAGCAAGCTGAAGGGGCAGTGTTCCTCAGGCTCACATGAGTCTGAAAGTTAGGAGCAAAATCTTCCTGATAGGACTCCTTGATCCAGAATTTCTCCTCATTGCATTCAGCTTTGGTGTATGGTTTTCAGGAATACCTTTGTGTGAGTCAGAATATAAGGTACTCCCCTTACAACTAGGATATAAAATATATCAGAGCATAGCCGAAAATCACAGTAGTGTAGAGCACAGAACCCACATAAATACAAGCTTCTCTACTCTTTTCTAACATGTTGGTATGTCCAGTGCTTTGTTAAGAACATGAAAATCAACACAACTGAATTTTTGGAGTGAAGAAAAAGCAGTTGAAAGCTTTACCATAGGCTAGATAAAAAATTGATTCTGACATAATGCTGGGAAAATGGAGTTTGGCAATACTGACAATTTAAAAATATATTAAAATAGATTCAGGGTAACAATTAGAAAGCGTGTGCTGTATGTTTGCGGAAAATTAAGCAATTTCTATATTGATTTCAAAGTTAAAGCACAGGAGTGGTTGAATGGGGGAAGACATCATCTAAAAGAACATAATTAGGTCTGTACTTACATAGTTGTGTCTGTACTGACTCAGTGTGGGGTGGTGAGCACTGCTGCTGAGGCAGAACACAGTTGCCCCTTTCTGGGACCCCTACTTGGCAAACTGTAGAAGATGATGGTTTTCTGTTGCCCATAGCCCAGAATCAGTGGCACCAGAGGAGAGCTGCCTGTTTGTGATGTGGTAGTTTGGAGATGGGCAGGTGGCTGGAAAGGCCAGAACTAGTATTGCTTTACACTGAACAGAGTCCCTGTGCTGTTTTTCTCTCCATTTACAGGCAGTTCTTATGAGGCTTCTGTCTGTCTGACAGCCGACCTTTGGTAGTCCTTATGCCTCTAAAGTCCAGGTTTTCAAATCCTCTTGCAGTGTGTTGTGATATTTGTTTGCCCATCAGTCACACGATCCAGTCCTTAACCTTGTCAGCACAGAGAAGATAAAAATAGTCTGCTTGCATTCAGGTTTCCTTGGTCCCGCTGGGTTTGCAGGTACCTTCAAAGATCAGTGCTTTGACCAAGGCCCCTGAGCCCTGCCCCTGCTGCCTGGAGAGTCTGGGGGAACCTGATCCCACAGCTCTGGCCTCAGGCTGGGTACTTGCCTGGAGAGCTGCAGCACTGGGAGAGGGGCTTGTGCTGGCATTCTTCTCACGACCTCCAGCAGTCTGGGATCACCCTTGCTGTGCATTAGTGGAGAGAAAAGACAGAGTTCATGAAACTGGGGGGAGTTAGGTTTCAATAAGATACTTAAGTCCCACTTTTGACCCCTTTGTCTTTTACAATTACTTGCTTCATCCAGGTATTTTTTTAACAAGTTTGTGAAGATAGATTAAAGAGGTGAAATTCAGAGGTGGATTACATTGTTTCTTAGCTGTTGTCCATATTTTATGGCCTTGTGTTTCCCCTCTTCCCTCCCAGTCATTCGTAAATGTGTTTGTCATCCTCAGTAAAACACAGAACACACTGGTTTTGAGGCTGTGCAAGGTAGACTGTTGCTTTTGTGCATGTCGTTGCGGATGAAAAGTGAGTATCTCCTTTTTGATCTCACTGTTGTCAGACTAATGAGAAATCTAGCTTACTAAACACAAAAAGAGAATAATTATCTTGAAAATTTCAACTGGTGTTGCACAAAAAAGCCAGACTCTTCTCGTTTCTTCAAGGCCACTTTCCAATGTGCTTTTGGGAAAGTTACCTCTTTTCTGTAGTTGGAGCTCAACAACTGTCTTCTCCTTGCTGGAGTGTGTTTAGGCTAAAATATATAAAACCAGTAAGGTATTCAGATACCTCGGGAGTCAGATCAGAAATGAAACTCAAATAGGAAAGAAATACTTCACAAGTTCATGTAAAAATTTGTGGGATGCTAACAAGCCGTGGTGCAACTCATACTCACTGTTGTTAAAACTGCCAAATTGTGAGATAGTGCCTTCATTTCTAAATAACTAAAATTTAGAAATGTTCTTTCAGGAAAGGTTTTCCATGTCAGTTTTTAGCTTAAACAGGTTTTTGTGATGAGGCAATAAATTTCTAATTGTTTGTAAAGAGATCTTAAAAGAATTGCAAATAGACCTTTAATTATGGTTCATGTACCAGATCACACTGTGCTAGCTGGCTGCTGAAGAGAACAATGTTAGTGAAGGTAGATAAAAAATTACACAAAATAAACTTGAATAACTAAAAGCCTTTGGGTATTTTCAGTTCTACTAGATTGTACTCTGCAGAGAGAAGGATTTCAGTGAAATTGATTTATGCTGTCTTTTGTTTATCTTCTTATTGTCAGACTGTACTAGTGATCAGAATGAAAATTCATGTAATCTGGTTTGCTGTGTAAGCATCGTGCATATGCTAATATGGGGTCAAATAACCTTCAAGCATTGTGAACATTTAAATAATATTGAGCTAATACTGGAAGAAAATAATCTACTGAAACATTGCAAAATATGTAGCATAACAACTTTTCCTACAAGATATTTTCTACTATATATATATTCCCTCTTAATATAAAGAAAACTTGAAGTATCATTTCTCCAATTACAAAATAGCTTGGCTAGGCAGTAATCCTGTAACACTTGTAATCACCTAGTACAGGTGATTGGGCTTTATATTTGCATTCTCATCACATCATTCTAGCTCCTTATGCCAAAAGTTTGACAGGGACAGTTCTAGTTTTTGGACTGAGGTGCAGGATTCTTTTGTGAAATACACAATTGGATTAGAGGTTCTTATCAGTTGTCTTTTCACACTGCCTGTGGGTCAAATATGTTCATGCTAGAAGGGAAGTATGTGCAAGAAAAAAAGCATAATACTTAAAGACCAATGCAGAGCTTATCAGGACCATCTCGTGAATTTGCATGTAACATCAGCTCAAATATAGCAGAGACTGTAACAGTAGTAACATCCCTCAAACTTGCTTGAGCTTGTCAGCAGCTTGTCAATCAGCACAACTTCAAGGAGCTACTGGGGTCTGTTCCAAAGTGTTGACAGAGCAACATCACTGGAGTATGTTATATTTTTGTTGATGCCTAAGCTGTCAGACTCCAACAGTGTCTAACTACTCAAACTCCCTTCCTCATGAAAAAGGGCTCAAATTGTACCTCAGCGTTCAGCAGCTCTCCAGCTGAACCAGCCCCCCGAGGATGCCCATGAAAAAATAGCTCTTCCCCCTTCCGGATGAAGAGCCCTGCTGCAGTTATTCAGGATGCCACAGCTGACACTCTCTTCCTCAGTCTCCGGAACAACAGTCATTCTCAAACTGTGCACAAAGCTGGTTCAGGGGAGAGTAAAGCTTATTAAACACCCCAAGGAGAAAATTGGCATTTTGAGGGGTTTAACAGGGTTATGAAAGGACTCATTCGAATTACACTTAACAGTAACCTCTGTGCCATGCAGCTGGGGCTTACCTTCGTGAGCTATGTCAGCATGTTTGCCTCCCTGTCAGCTTGGTCTTTTTATTTCCCCATCTCTTCAGGCACAATAGGTTTGTCATAATGCCTAGAAGAGGCAGAAGGAAAGAGAAGATTCTGGTCATCTGGAACCCTTGTGATTCTCATCAGTAAAGCTATAAATCAGCCAGCCTGGCAATCTGAAGCAGCTTTTCTCAAGAGGCACCAATAACTTTAATCATTTTAGTGGGATTTGGAGGTATTGCAGCTGACTGAAAATATCTTTTCTTTTTCATTGTGCAAATACTAAATTTCATGCAGTAAACTAGAGGAAGATTAATTTGTTTCCACTAATGTCAGAACAAATTCAGAATTTGTTCTGAGTATGAAACTGTGAAATGAGGCAGCTGTCAGCATAATTTGCCCCTATCATTGCTGTGCCAGCAGCTCATTGTAGTTTGGCATTTGCAGCTCTTTTGCTGTTGTACACTAGTGTGAATCCTGCCAGCCTGTGTAAGGCCAAGGCATAAGTACTGTTCATTTGACCAGGAACAGGGCACTTATGTTTTTGCCTTCAAAATCACTTCAGCAAAATGATTCCTGGAGAGCTGCTGTCTCTCCTGCTGCATTTCATATCTCTACAGCACGAGCATTGGCGGTGTCTCGTTTGCATGCCCTCCATGTTAAGTCTCTGCTTTACCATGTCCCCTCAACAAAATTGTCTCCTTCCTGAGCCCCGCTTCACAATTTCACCTGGATATTAAACTCAAAGAGTGCTAAATCCTGTGCTCCAAACTGCAGATACCTGTGGTGAAGTGATATGGTGCTGATAGCTTGAGTTTGGTGACTAGGTCCTGATCCTGAAAACCTGAGGGGTAAGAAAAGGAAGAATCAGCCCTTTCAGGAGACCGGTGTGGTGAAGGGAGACAGAAAAGAAAGAGAAAATAATGTTACTCTTGTTTTTTCTATATCATCAGTCATGGAGATAAGACTCAGTTGATTCAGAGCTATCTTGAGTCTGGTCAGCGGAGGGGAGAATTGAGTCCCAGTGTTTGGTCTACTACAGCAGGGGAACCTATGGACTGATGATTAGGGCATGGATTCAGGTACATTCAAAGAAAGAAGCTGTTCTGAGTTGTGTGTTTGTCACTAGAGTCTCAAATGGTATGTGGGAATATACTGAGGTGTTGATACTGATATTCAAGACAAGGAGATTTTTAGTGCTCAGAGTAATCAGAAAAAATTGACAAGATTATGAACTCTCCAGAACATCAGCTAAAGTAGTATGTCCATGATTTTAAACCCTGTTCCAAACATCTATAGAAAACCCAAGAGAACATAACTAGAGAGGAAGGAATTAGCAGAATGTTTTCCCTCAGGTGTCTTTAGATCTGAAATGCATTCTGTTCCTTCCTCTGCTAGAGCTCAGATCTGGTCGTACCTGAGTGTGCAGAAAGCTCCTGTAGCACTCAGTATCCAGTTCTCCACAACACACCAATGGCTGCAGGCTGTGCACTGGAGTGTACCAGCTTGATACAACATTTTAGTGTCAAATGGACGCTAAGAAGCATTAAAAGAAAATGCTTTCCTAGGAGGTATTGCTGCGCTGAGCTTTGAGCAGTTCTCAGTAACATTTTTGCTGTAGTCTAATCACGATCACTGTATTAAGGCTGAGTAGGGCATTTTTCCAGAAAATACATTTAATATGGTTGAACTCCTAAGTCAAGGAGCTGTTCAGTTTAAGTGACTATTGGACCTTCATGTGAAAACAGTGGAACCCTAGCAGGAATGAGAGACAAGATTTGATCCATTGATTTTTCCACACTGTTCTTGTCCTTTCTCCTTCTATATGTTAGCATTTAGATTTCTCTTTGTATGTCTTTTTTTTTTCCCTCAGGCCAGATTTTTTTTCCAGTTTTCTGCCTGTTGTTTTCATTTGTTTATAATTTGATAAATTCTTGTTGGAGGAAGTGTTGCTCTATTTTGCATTTGCTGGTGCTGGTTGGCCTAGGACATTTCTAAAAAAACATTAACTTTTCCCATATATGACATATGGCCATTTATGGTTTCCAAGCTGAGAAATGTGGTTGTACACTTCCAGATGAAAATTAGTATGTTCCCTTTTTTTAGCCAAGAGAGAGAGTGCATGTCCTCTGCTGATATAAATTAGTACAGCTGTATTGTCTTCAGGGAGGGGAATCCTCGTGAAGGTCTGTCTGTTAAAGAAATTTAGTTTATCATATTAACGAGTCTTACATGGACAAAGGCACCAAACACTTCTTCTCTTGTGTTATTCTTTAATTTTTCCAGTGTTAGTTTGTAGCTAGAAGGGAAATACTCAGGTGGTTGTTCTTTAAATTCATCAGTCCTGTCCTCTACTGCTACAACATCCAAACACTTTCCTGAAATGTTTGTCAGAGACCAAAATGAAACATTAGGAGTGGAAAACTGTATACTAACATAAGATTTGACTATGAAATATTATAAATATAGGACTGCTATGGCCTTGTTTTCATTCTGGTATTAAAAGTGGTTTTATTTGGCATCAAAATAAAATGTTAGGGGCCAACCACAGATCCTTAGTAAGGATCTGTTGTTAGAGTGCAGAGAGGACAGTCCTGGAATGAACTGCACTAAAACACTCTTCTGATGAGCTCTGCTGTTGTCACTTTGTTGCTTGAATATGTTTTCCAGACAAAAGTTTATGTTTATATAACCTGTGTAGTGCACTAGGGAGACACTTTGATAACAGAGGCAGAAAAAGCAAAAATCTGAAGTTTTTTTAATTTAAGAGAAAATAGTAAAGATGATTAGATTCTCTTTGTGGAGGGTAGAAATAAGTAAGAACTTACAAGACTCATTTCAGCCACCTGTTGTGGAAGTCAAGGAAGTTTTTTAAACCATGTAGTTACAAAAGCTGTTTGAAAATAGATTATTTCTGAGAAGCTATCACTATTTAGATTAGCAAGCTGAAATCAT
This sequence comes from Struthidea cinerea, assembly GCA_013397865.1. Lineage (NCBI taxonomy): Eukaryota > Metazoa > Chordata > Aves > Passeriformes > Corcoracidae > Struthidea > Struthidea cinerea. The sequence goes on from VZTI01004304.1 coordinate 53,957, forward strand.
CACCTGCTTATTTGGAGTTCAAGCCTAATGCTTATGTCTGGAGAATATTGAGTGCCAACTGGAACAAGCGTGTCCTTCCATTGTCAGAGCCTGCCTCTTAACTGATTACTTTACCGTAAAAAATCCCTGCTGTTTTATTTCCTCTGGTGTGTAGGTCACACAAATTGATCTGGCAGGCCGAAACAACAATTTTAGTCTTGTTTCTATGTATGAAACAAAAAAAAAGTGTTACACTGCAGTTGTGTTGTCTTTCTGCAACCTTTGCCATGAGCCAACTAGCTTCTGTCTGTCTTGTTGGCTACTAGGAGGCAATGTAAAGGTCTCCCCCTCTACAGGGGGCATGGGAGACTGGGAAAACCCGAGGGCAGAAGACTGCAGAGCTTCTGTTGTAAATCTCCTGTATGAGGTTGGTTGGAAGATTTCAATGAATGGCACTCGGACATGCTCTAGCTGGTAAATGCTTGGTTGTCAGCTGTGTGTTTGCCTTGTTTTCCCCACACTGCCTGCTCACCAATCTTTCCCTGTTTTCATTAAGGACCTGTCAGTACTTCTCTCTTAAAGTCTTCTGTCTCTCTTTACTGCCCACTGAACTCTGCAGGATCTTCCTTTTCTTGCTAGGGATGTTCTAGACAAATGTTTTGGGTTTAAGTTTTCTATAATGTCTTCCTTCAGTAGAAGCCTGTTCACATGTAACTCAGTGTCTTCACTGGGTACAAAAGCTAATGTTTAAGGTTGATTTTACTAAAAGGGTTGAGAGCTCCACTCTTCCCTTGAGTGTGTGCCTAGATGTACTCCTGGTGTTTGACATACTTTTTGCAATTTCTCCCCCAGCTGCTTGAATTTACTCGCTTATGCAAACACAAACATTAATATTGGTGGTGTTTATTAAATATGAATTTAACTTTACGAATAATCTACTGAGGTGAAAACAGAATGACACACCAGAGTACTGTCCCCTGGAGAGCATTCTGCAGAGATGTTACTCCACTGGACAATGTTACTGCGTTCATAATGTGACCAATTTACCACATGACCTGTCTGCTCTCAGACAGTTGCACTTTGACAACTTATAAGCACTGTCAGGGATTGGACACTAGACATTTGTAAAGGAGAGGCACATGACTCCTTTAGGAAGGCCAGGTAAAAGTGGAACAACTTGCCTTCCCAGTCCTGGAGGGAATAGGGGGCAAGGAAGCTGACTTCTGTTATGGAGATACTTTATAATGCATATTTACATCACAAACCATTTTCTTGTTTACCCTGACATGTTTTGCAAAAATATCTCTAGGGAAGAGAAGGATCTCATTCCACACATCTTTAATTTTGTTTCATTCTTAGTTTTGTGCTGAGACCTAAACTGTATTAATCTGGGTAGCAGCAATGGTATATCTGGCTTGATTAGGAAACAGACTGTTTAGTCATTTGAGGATTGCTGTGCTGAATCAGACTGACTTCCACATCTGTGCAGATACATGGGAAGGCCAGTGAGATGTCTGTGTAAAGCAGCACACACTCATTACCATTAATTTTTTGTAGCTGGCTTGCCTAGGTGTTTCTTCAGCTTCAATTTTTTAGTCTTATTCATTTCAAAACAGTAATTAATGTCTGAAGTCTGTGTGTAGTTACAGCTTTTGATTTTGATGGAGTTCTAGCATGAATTAAATTGTGATTTTTTTTCTTTCTTTTTTTCCTTTTTTAGCATCGTAGACAAAGAAGTGTCATTAATGGCAGAAATTGATAAAGTTAAAGAAGAAGCCAGTAAGTAAAAAAAATACACAGGGGGAATTCTGGAATGCTATGGAAACAGTTGTTTTGTTTGGCAGAAAATTATACAATCCATAAATTTGGTTAGCAGCATTCCATCATCTTTCATTCTATATGTATACAGTCAGATAAGGCTTTGATGTTTCAGGGTAGTTTCTAAGAGGATTGTGCATCAAAATTTCAGTATTATGAAATTAAGGTAAACCGAAAGGTGATATGGAGTTAGATTTAAATTACTTACTCCTTCTGCTTACCTATCAGAGCTTTTTGACCACTCTTTTTTTTTTTTCTCATTTCTATGGTTATTCAATTACTTTGTTTCCACTTATCAATCACTGTTTGCTTGCTTATATTACCTACATAAATTAGAACACTGGAATTAGGGAGTAGGGGAGTAGGTTATTGTGTTGCCTTGCATAGCTTTAAGGGATAGTGATCAAGCTTATGAATTGGAACAATTAAAAAAAAAATCAAAAAACAGACGTTTACTGCAGTCTGTTTTCTTAACCTGTGGGAGTTGATCTGATTCCAGGCTTTCATGTTGTCTCTGGTTTTTGCATTTTCATGTATATATATTCTGATTTGGGGGGCGGGGAAAGCAAGATGAGCTTCTCCCCCTGTGAGATGAAACACACAGGGGGACGTGTTTCAACAGAGAATGCTAAGCAAGGAATTGAACAGTAACCAAAGCATTGTTAGAATGATACTTTTCCTGGCAGATGAAAATATCATTGCTATGAATGCATACAATCCTTTTATTGATTTCTGAATTTAAGGTCCTTCCGAACAGGGTTACAAATATATGTAACATTCTTGAATGCTTCATTTGCATTTAGAACTCAGTTTACAAAGGTATAATAATTGAATTTTTGTTTTAAAAAATGGTCTAAATTCTCTGTTGCTGCCCAAGTCCCTTGCAGTTGTATATGTGTGGAAGCTAGAAGGTATGAGTTACAACAGCAAAGATTTGCATTAGTTTGTGTTTTGAATTTTATTTGCTAATTTTCTAGGAATAACATGAAGTAGATGTAGATTGGAAGCTCTGTGTTTTTCTGAGAAGGAGTTTGTGGAGGGATATGTGTCAGCAGCTTTTTGGTTATTTGCAGATACCAGGTAGCCATAATCAGCTATTATCAGTGCATGATAATGAGCATGCACTCATTCCCAGGAAAACCAGTGGTAGAATTCCCACTGATCAGCAGACACAGGTTTAAGCCCTTACTGCATAAACAAAACCACATTTTGGAAATCCACTGTCCAGGGCTGATGGTATTATAGGGCCCCTTCATTAATCTTGGCCAGTTACAGGAATTTTTGTAGAAAGTAAACCTAATTCCTACCTACTGGTATGCAAAGTGCTGCATTTGCACATGGCAAATGTTCTGTTTCCCTGTTTTCCTGCCAGCTCCATCCATGCGTGACAGTGGATGGCCCCAGTACCTGTGTCCAACAATGTGGTTTCTGCTGTCTCTCAAGGTTTCTGTAGGCTGTAAAGTGCCTTCAGAAACTTAGGCAGAAAGTTGTTACAGGACTCTAACATGCTAACCAAGATTTAGAATACTACTTATTTTCATATCTTTTTGCTGCACTCGAGGACTGTTTTACAGTGGCTAATCTTACTGTCAACACTAGGAAAAATTCCAAATATGATAATTTCAGGTTTTTTTAAAACATGGGTTTTGGCTGGCATCTCGTGGAAATAAATGCCAGTATGAGATGAGATCATATGGTCTAGGCAGTCACTTCAGCAAAGAGGATGTTGATCTTGGGGAAGAACAGTATTAGCATGACCTAGAATAAGCAGTAAAGCAGAACTGTTGGACAAGGTAAGCAGCTGGTAAACTGTTCAATTAATCTGATAAAATTTTCTCACTCTTGTAGACCATATTCTACAAAAAATGAAATTAAAAGATCAGCTGGAGAGATAGCAGCTGTTCTTAGCATAAGTAATAATGTAGGCACAGATTTACCAGCAGGGCTAAAGGAACTGTAGCCACCTCTGCCTTCCCTGCCCTGTGTGACACGCACTCTTCTGCAGTTGCACAGTTTGTTTGCTCCCACACAGCTGTACAGGTGCAGCTGTGTCTCCCTGTGCCTGCTGGACCATGCTGTACATAGTGAAACATTGGAACAGGTTTGCCAGAGGAGGGGAGATCCTCATCCCTGAAAGCATTCGAGGTCAGACTCTGAGCAACCCCATCTATTGAAGATGTCCCTGCTCATTGCAGGGGTGTTGGACTCAAGACCTTGGTCCCTTCCAGCCCAGACTATTTATGATTCTATGATACTTTCAAAATAAGGTGTTATCTGATTAAATAAATTATAATGGGTTAAGAAGCAAACTGTCTGTGAAATATCATTAATTCTCACCTTTAAAAATAGCGTTAAAAAGTATAAGCTGGTTACATGACTTGTCAAGTGTGCCGTGGAAATTTTTGGCTTCTTTGCCTTCTTTTTGCCACAAAATCTCCACAGCTGTAATGGAGTGTGTCCTTAGGATAGTTTACATTAAGTACCACTCCCCCTGACTGTATGTGTAAGTTCAAGACAAAAGACTGTGATTGTTACTATTTTACATTTAGATGTTGTTTCCTCTCTGCAATAAGTACTGAACCCATCAGCTAGTTAATCAGTTGTTGCTTTTACACTGAGTCACCATGTAGGTAATAGTTCGCATATATTTTGTTTTCCACCAAAATTATAATGTCATATTATCTTGTGTATAAGTAATCATTGCTTTGTGGTTTATGATTAATCTTTCCCTATAAGAATATAACTACTCACCCCTTCCTTACATAGAATATACAAGACAGGCAGTAATGAATATTTAGTGGTTTTTTTATAAAGACTATTGGCCTTCAAAGCTGCTTTGCTGTTGAAATGGCAAATATGTACATTCCGTATGTGAAAGCGAAATTGCGATGCCAGTGATTTTAACGTAAACTGTATATGAACAGGTTTTTTTTCAGAGGAAGTGAAATTCCCCTGTCTAAATCAAATACAGCATGTCTTCAGAAACAGGCTGGTGACTCAATGTAATGCTTCTTTCCATGTCTCAGTGGGAGGCTCCCTGTATTTGCGATTCAAAATAAAGCACCGGAAAACTCAAAACAACGTCTTTGCCCCTATTTGTCTGAATGTTGGAGGATTGGTTTAACTTTGATTTTCTGACAGCTATCCCATTTTCAGATCATTTTCAAAATCAGGCAGTTCAGTGAAACATACTGATCAACTTAATCTGTGCAAGTAGCATATTGGAAGTCCAGTTGAAGTCAGTGGACCATGCGTTTGTCTCACATGTGATATACCATGTTAATGCCCAAAGACTAATAAATTACAAAGCAATTTCCTTCCTAGCATTAATGACTGACTATTGGTATTTGGCAGTGGAAATCCTGACTGCTCGGCAGAAGAAAGCTGAGGAGCTGAAGAGACTGGCAGACCTAGCCAGTCAGATGGCTGAAGCACAACTGTCTGAACTCAGGGCTGAAATTAAGGTCAGGCATTCACTTCTGCTTGGGTATTTTAGCCATTTGCAGAAATGCCTAGGAAGAGTTGTCACATTGACATGCCCAGGCTGTTCATTCCTGCCATGGGCCGAGGGGTAAATAGCTTTCCACAGGGAAAGTGTAGCTTCTTAAAGTACTGGAGCACCCCTGAGCAGTGTACAGATGCTATCAGAGAAGTGTAAGCTATCCCCTCCTAAGTGTCACAATGGGGAGTTTTGCTGTTTATGTATCATTTAGACTCGGCAAGTAAACCTGATAGCTTCAGGTTCAGTGATCAAACACATATTCTCTGCTGAAATGACCCAATTCCCAAGTGTGGGAGTGATCCACCCATCACTGGGCTGTGAGACGTAATTTTGTAAGGATGGGAAAATACTTGGTTCTGCAAAGAGATCTTGTGTACAGGGCAGGGTCAAGAATTTGTTGAGCCTCAAAGTGAACCTAAGTATTGATTGGTTCTTTTACCATCCATACAGTCTTTTGTTCAGAATGTAAATCACTGTTAACATGTCTATTTTTGCAGCACTTTGTGAGTGAACGGAAATACGATGAAGAGCTGGGCAGGTCTGCCCGATTTTCCTGTGATACAGAGCAGCTGAAGACCCAGATTCAGCTCTGTGGAGAAAGTAAGTGTTGATGATTCCTCTCAGAGTTTCTCAGAACATACCTGTTCAGCAGAGCTGACAGCACATGTGCTGCCAGTGTGTGTGTGTGCAGCAAGCCCAGTATGAGTGGTGTCTCTGGCTGCAGCAGGACTGCTGAACACACACAAGTCAACTTTACAGTATGCAACATGTTAGAGTCACTGTGCCTGGGCTGCACAGTCCATCTGCAGGTGCACAGTACCATCTTTGTCAGCAATTTCCAGGTATTACTCAGATCAGTTGGAGTTTTCAGACTAAACAGCATCTCCAACTCTAGGGAATACACAAATTCAGTAATTTATAAATAAATAGTAAATTGGAAGCTTCTCTGTGTGAGCATAATGTAATGGGACCAATTCAGACCTCTCCTGCTAAGAAGTAACTCCCCAGCTTTACAACAGTATTCACTGGGTTTTTCAGGAGCCATATGGAGTCCCAAATCATAGAATCATTAAGGTTGGAAAAGACTTCTACGATCACTAAGTCCAGCTGTCAACCACCATGTTCACAGTTAAACCACGCACCCAAGTGCTATTAGCCACATGTTTCTTGAACACTTCCCTGGGCAACCTGTTCCAATCCTTGACAACCCTTTCTGTAACAAAATTTTTCCTATCGTCCAATCTAAACCTCCCTTGGTGCTACAAGAGACTATTTCCTCTCATCCTGTTCCTTTTAATCTGAGAGAAGGGACTGATCCTACCTTGGTACAACCTCCTTTTAGCTACTTGTAGAGAGCAATAAGGTCTCCCCTCAGCCTCTTTTTCTCCAGGCTCCTGTTTCCAAATCATCTGTACTTCTGCTTGGAAATTCAGGTTTGCATTTTTTGCTTCAAGTATCATGTCCCTGTTGCAAAATAAGAGCCTATTTTTCATCTTTGTCATGCTTTTTTCCCCTAGAAAAAGTAAATTATATAAGGCTTTGCCCAGTATGTTACCTGTCCTATGGTATTCCATTCAGGAGAAAACTGGTAAAACAATATTGAACTAGTGCATCTTGGTGGAAGGAAAATAATAAATGTTTTCAAGTGGTTCCTTAAAATAGAAAACAGAGGAAATGCTACACAGTCTGCCAATACAAGGTTCTGACTGCACAGCTAAAGAACTGACTGCTTGGCGGCATAACCAGTTTAACTCATTAGACCATAAGAATTGCTTTTGCAGAACACTTTGAAGATCCATCTAAGCCCATATCCTGTCTCTCAATGAAACCAACCCAGGATGTTTCAGAGGAAGACGTAAACTTCCCAGTAATGCATCTAATTGTTTACAGTCACCTCATAGACCTGATCTAATACCCTGAAGCATAAGAGATTGAAAATTCCCATAAGATTATCATGACTAATAATACCACAGCTGCTATTGATACAACCATAGACTATTTTTTTTAAACTCAATGAACTACTTTCCTAAATAACTTCCAGCTGCAGTTAATTCTGCAAGTTAATTATTTATACCTCATTTCAGTAAAGCATTACATAAGTGTAGTTTGATGCAGGCCTGTTCAAATCAGGTCAGTGAGGTCAAAAGAGCAGCTATTAGCAGGGGAGCAGTGTCATCCTAGAAATGACTGATACTGCACTGACTGCAGAACTTTGCTCATACCTGCCCTCAGTGACCTTAGATGAGCAACTCATGATGATGGGTGTCCTTGACAAGAGCTTTTCAGTGCAAAAGATGTTTCTCTTAGCATCATCTCTCAATGAGGCCCCTACCCTGCTAGGAGCTGCAAATACCCCTCAAACAGAGATTATACAAGGCCTATAGCCAAGAACAGCCATTGTTAAGGGCTTTAACAAAAGCAATAACCAAACCCACAGAGCTTGTGCAAAGGAGAAATGTTCTAGCATGAGGAGAGCATAGACAGCATGTACTCAAAATTAAGGACAGGAAGAAACAAAAATAATTGGATTGACATATATCAGAATGCCCAGTGAAGGGTTGTATCCTTTTCTTGTACATCTTTCTCTGTTAAAAATACATTTTTATGACAAGCATCTGGGTTTTTAAATGGTCTTCCACGTGCAGCAGCATGTTTTAGATAAGGGAGAATTAATAGAATTCAGGGATGGTTGGCCTCACTGAACTCAGAAGGGAAAATTCAGTTCATTGTGCAGATCATTGCATTGTTTTTCTGAAGAGGACACCTAGTGGGAGAAGCAGCTGTTGTTGGCGTGAGTAAGATCCTCAGAAAACCTAACAGATAATGCTTAGTTACTAAAATGATTCCTCGTCTTCTTTCTCTGCACTAGAAGTGAAAAAATAGAAGTACCTCTTAGATAAAAACAACTCTCTCTGGAGTGAACCTCAAATTTGTCATCTGTACCAGAAGGAAACAGAAAAATTCCATAATCACGAAAATCAGGACAGCAAATTAGGATCAAGAACTTCATTAGCCTCAGAATCTTCTTCAAGACTGCTTGGGGGCCATTTCGCAAAGGCAGCTTGAAGAAATGCAGAGAGGAATCAAGGATTTTTTTGGGTGCATTTCATACCCAGACATGACAGTGCTTAGTAAATTAGGTGATCTCAAAATACTGAGAAGTAGAGAGTAGGAATATGCTGAGATGGGCAGTAGTGGTTCCTGATGGTGCAGACTGCTGTGGTCTGCGTGAAGTGTAGATTAGTGCATTGCATTCAGTTCCAGTTTTTATAGATATCCATGATACAGAAGAACCTTTTTTACCCATTTCTTTTCGAGAGGAATAAGTAAAGTTCTCTTTGATGCCAAAAGCCTGGCCTTTTGCCAGGCTCCAGTTTTAGTGCAGTGCCACCACATTGGCTCTTTTAGCTCCAGAAGTGCTTCGCAGTGAGGCAGATTCACAGGTGTGGAACACTACGGCCTGACTCCAACCAAGTTACTTCAACAGTTAGCTTAAGTTAGCTAACTTCACTATTTAAAGTGAGACTGGAACAATGCTTCCAAAATTAACTGTAAGCAGGGTAAGAATACAGCCCTATTGTTTAGATGTTGATCATTTAACTGATAACACCTAATCCTTTTTTTATAGTTTCTCACCCAAAGAACAACTATTCCTCAAGAACACCATGTAGTTTAGTGCTGTCTTCAATGACCTCGCATGCAACAACTGGCAAGCAAAATACACATACCCGAAAGTCCTCTAGTAATGCCAAGAACTCTGATAATAAAACAGCCAGCAGTAAAGTACAAAGTCATCCTTCTTCCAATCCTACAGAATCTTCTTCTCAAGGAGTCCCAACAAATAAGCAGGTAAGATGTCAATCAGTTGTGAACTAAACTAAATTACTTCGAAACTTACAGAAAAATATGTAGCATTGAAAGTTGTTAATACAAAATCAAATACTGGTTTTGAAGATATGTAAGCATATACTTTCCAGCTTCATTTTCAAGTCAGCATGAACATACAAAGTAGAAATACCATGTGAGTAAAGACTAGTGGCAGTAATAGAGTGAAAAACCCTCCATTATATCTAACTGCTGTGGTGGAGAAACATTTAGTCCTTGTCAAATGGTCAGCTGATGTGCTGTTGAAGCACAATTATTAGATACACTTTGAAAGTAGAATCCTGCCAGGTTTAAAAGCACATTATTTCAGAAGCGCCATAATACAGGTTATAGTATTGTGCTATATTAGTAGCATTATATTATATATATATGATACATCTATGAATTATATTGTGTTGTAATAGCATCTTAGAATGTCCCTATACAATTGTTCATAGGTAAAGTTGCCACTAAAGTTGGTCTGAATTTTGTACCAGTAGGGATTTTAGGCTCAAGTAGATGCCTGAAGGGAAATGTAAGAGCGGTGCATCATGTCAGTGCATGTATGGAATCAGCTGTCCTGTCAGGCATGCAAATAATTCAGTCACTTCCCACTAAGAATCAAAGCATCCTCTGAGCAAAATATCACAATGGACATGTCTTCCATAACAAGGATTCTTCACCTGACTTTCATTTACATATGAATGTCTGTTCTTCCTGCAGTGATACTGTAGGACTTGCACAACACTTTACTAGGAAAGGAATATATATGATTTGGGAAAAAATCAGTCAGTGTCAAGTTCTTCAGTACTTCTTAACTGCTCAGAGAATCACAGAGTATCCTGAGTCAAAAGGGATACACAAAGAGCATTGAGTCCCACTCCTGGCCCTGCACAGCACCATCCCCAAGAGTCACACCATGTGCCTAAGAGCATTGTCCAAACACTTACTGAACTCTGTCAGGGTTGATGCTGTGACCACATCCCTGGGGAGCCTGTTCCAGTGCCCAGCCACCCTCTGGGTAAAGAACTCCCTGATACCCAGCCTAAACCTCCTGACACAGCTTCAGGCCATCCCCCTCAGGTCCTGTCACTGGTCACTAGAGTGCCTGCCACTCCCCCTCACAAGAAAGTTGTAACTGCAGTGAGGTCTCCCCTCAGTGTTCTCTTCTCCAGGCTGAACAGACCAAGCAACCTCAGCTGCTCCTCATACAGCTTCCCCTCCAGGCCCTGCACCATCCTTGTAGCCCTCCTTTGGACACCCTCTAATAGTTTAATGTCTTTCCTACGTCATGGCACCCAAAACTGCCCCCACCACTCGACATGAAGCTGCCCCAGTGGAGAGCAGAGCGGGACAATCCCCTCCTTTGCCTGGCTGGCGATGCTGTGCCTGATGCCCCCCCGGACACGGGTGGCCCTCCTGGCTGCCAGGGCACTGCTGACTCATACTTAACTTCTATTGACCAGAACCTGCAGATTCCTTTCCTCAACAGCTGCTGTTGAGATGTCTAGAATTTCATGCCCTTTTCTGTATTATCTTGAATCATGGCAGATTTTAATTTGGCATCAGTGATGAACCTGCCATCTGTACCTCGAGGCTACTCAGATGTAGTACGGTACTCATAGTTCTGGTTTTAGTTATTATAAAGAGACTCTGGTAACAATCAAAACTTTTTAGTGTTTTCCCTCTCCTAGTAACAGCGTTAATTTTGACTGCTGTGTTTCTTGGCCTGTTGGAAGGATTCAGACAACCTAACAGTTATCCAATTTCTTTCTGGGTAGAATGGGCCTTCTAGCCAGAGACGAAGATTCAACCCACAGCACCAAAATATGCGGCTCAATGGATCTCATAAGTCACAAGGTGCCAGTAATGAGGCAGATCAAAATACAAAGAGTGGTTCCAGGTCTGAGCACAGAAGACAGCAGCATAACAGCTTTCGATCTAAAAACAAAGGAGCTATGAAAAATCAAGATCAGTCTACAACTGCAAGGACCACAGAGAATCCAGCGCATTCGGAGAAGTCCCGACGGAAGCATCACACACCGGACACCGCAGAGCACAGGCCTTTCCAAGGCAGGGTGTCACAATGCAATTTATGTCCTGCAAGGATGGAGGTCTCTGCTGATGCCACTGTTCTTTCAGTGCCAGCTGTGACTTTGGTGGCTTAAAATGTCACAGTGATGGCAGGCAGAGAAATTTAATCTCTTCGTTTTAGTTCCTTGCTCGAAAAGCTTGTTGGTGAAGAAAATAAGTCAGAACATAGTCTTTTAAATCTTTTGCTGCTTAAAACTTGTTGGTATCTTTATTACTTGCTAATTATCAAAATTAAATCATACTTTCAAGGCTTTCCCCAGTATGTTCACGTTTATTTTGTCATGACTGTACGGAATCTTACCAAAGCAGCATTTACTTCTTAGAAAAATGAAATCTAGATTGGAAATATAAATTGATAATTAAATTCATAATAGCAAGAACCTGTTGTAGATACATGGTTGGTTATACCAGTCAACATTATTATTTCATAGAACAGCCTGTGTTAGAAGGATCCCAGGAGGTCTGTATGCTGTGGTCTGCAATGAAATCAAATAATCTTGTAGAATTTTTCAGCAAGTCTCTATTCACCTCTTCCTTTCTGTGCGTGTATACACGTACATGCATGCACACTGTATACACAGAAAGTATTGTTCTATACAAGAAGAGTTGACAAAGCAGTTCATTTGATTTTAGCTTACTATTCCATAATCTGAGATCTTTAAATTCAAGTATAAATTGTATTAAATGTATTACATACTGGTATTTTTCATGGACAAACTATTTTTATGAGGCTGAGGAAATATGCTCATTTAAGTTTGGAATGTATATATAATGGCTATTCAGATGCACAGCCCTGTTCTCCATCCTTATCAGCCACTTTTCTATGACTAGTTGGATTTATTTTTTGCATATGAAAAGTTGCAGGTCTTCTAGACTTGAATTCAAATTATTTTTCTATATTTTTGCTGTAGGAACCATCTGTCCATAACAAGAGCTATGACTAATAAATTACTTAGTCTTTATGTCCTGAATCTGTATTTCAGAAAACCTGTTTCTTCCAAATGATTAAAATCTTCTTTCTAAAATACTCTGGTGTTTGCTGCTTTGCAGTGCCTAACCTTGTGCTCTTACCCAAATTGTATTGGCTGAGTTGAACTGGTATCAGTGGGAGGCTTTCAGCTGAGTTTGGACTGGACTAGGCTTTTGCTTCTAGCTTGATTCTAATGCCACAGTGCACAAAACAACCTTGCCATGAAAGCCACCTCCATCCTGAATACATTTTAAAGTAAGTTACTGTTTAACACAGTAAGGTGTCAGAATCCAGAGCTGGCATCAGGTGACCTATTGGCCTAAGTGTCAGAAAGGTGTAAAAGGTCAGTAAGAGCAGGAGGACACTTGAGCAGCTTTAAAAGTTTACACCTAGGTGATTGTTCCCTATTGCTTTTTACCAGTTTCCTCGGCCTAATTTCTGTTCGTTGACTGCACACTTCCTTAGTACTGACAGGATTAGTATTCCTCTGAGGCCCTTGAAAAATAATCTCCAAGGGAAGAGCGAGGTGCATTCCTTAATTTTTTTTTTCTCTTGATATACATATACAGTGTCCCACGTGTGAATATTGGTAAAACCTGATTTTAAAAAGCAAGTAACTCATCTTCATCTGGAAGAGTGGTGAAAGAAAAATAAACATGTGTAGGTAGGCACTGGCTTTCTTAGCATTGCAAGCACTGCTATTACCCTAGTTAATTACCTATCACACTTTTAAGCTGAATGTTTTGGAGTAAATGGAAATGAAATTCCAGAATCTCTGTTGTACATACCCATCAGATAGGCAGCTTTTCAAAATTTATCTGCTGCCTTACAGTTTCCCTGTAGCCTCACTCTAAGAGATGTAATTACAAATTCCATGCAGATATTTCACAAGAATTTCTTATATTATCCATATATAAGTTGTGAAATGTCTCTTCTTGTAATCCTTCCTAAAAAAAAGAAAACCTAACTTATCTGTAATGACATTTATTCCTTCCTTTTAGCTTCTACACTTGACTGTTGATTATTGCATTATTGAAAGCTACTTTATTTCTTAAGTCAGTTTCTCACAAGCTGCCTTCTGCAGATAAATAAATAAAATCTGTAACATAAGTCATAACTCAGCACAACAGGACCACCTTGTGCTCTTCAGTACCAGCCAAGCTTTGATGTACTGGAGGCTCAGTATGTGACGGATCCAGGACTAACAGGTGAGAGATGGCATTTCTCTTTTCTCTTGTGATGCAAAGACATCTTCCTCGTGAAAGAGCTGTGCATGGGTTTGGTTAGGCTAAGGATTGTACTGGTTTGGGAAGGTTATTCCAATACACATTTTAACCACATGGTGTGGCTGTGCTCTGAAACTGTGTCAGAATCTTCATCTTTCATTTCATGTGCCTGTATGCTTGGAATTATATCTGCCAATTTCTAGGAGTGTTTTACTGTTCATGGTAGTTACAAGTAGCCGAATGCTCTTGGGCCCATCTTCAACAGAACTCTGTTTTATCTTCTCATTACAGAGACAGCTACATGCAATTCTCCTTTTAATGTGAGGGAGTTGTAGGGGGGCAGTGAGGGAATTTATGGCAGGGCAAGGCTTCCTTTCCAGGCCAGTCCTCTTTTATAAAAAGTCCCCTCAATTAGCAAAGCAAATACAGCTGTTTGGCCTCACTCAAAAACAAACATGGAATCCGTGCTCTTCCAGAAGTGGAAAAACACCTTAAAGGGGCAGTATTTTAAAGCAGATTGAATCTGTTTATCTTTTGTGTAAGATTAAATTCAGAGTAAGGGCAGAACCCAGCAAAATAAAGATCCAAATACACAGCTGGAAAACTAAAAAGCAAAGGTAACTTTATACAAGTCAAGCCTTTTGGAAAACTTACATTAGTTAACCATGTTTGGGGAAAAAAAAAATATTAAAAACCCCAATACTTAATGCGCTTGAAAATGTCACCTTGAAAGAAAAACTAATGATTCTGGAATTGGGGTAACTTGCTGAACATGGTCTTTTCTGAACATGATCTCTTCTGTAATGATTTATAATTTTACAAAGATTCAAAGTAAACCATTGTCACACCACTTGACAGTGCATCTAGTTCCAGTCACCGTGAAGGTTAATGCTACCTGTCTATCATAAAACTGTTCAATATCACTCTTAGCAGTTAATAGAAATGGAACAAGATGCTGTAATATAAAAAACATGCTGGAAGTGCCTACTTAGATAAGTTAAAAGTCCATGTTTGCACCCCATCCAATTAAAAATAAGTAAGTAAAATCAAGCCTTCTTTCTTTACCTCTTGACCACTTTCTCATTTCATCTGCTGAAATTCAAGGGGGTTGTTTTTTATTCTTTTAACCACAAGCTGGTATGTCCAGGACAAAGAGAAGACTCATTAATGCTGCTGTAATGTAAACGACATGAATGCTACTTGAAAAATACTGTGCTGCAAAATAATTAAGTAAACACTGAGGTAGTACAAACTCATAAAGTCCTGTTGGATTATTCTCAAAGCTTTTTCTTGTATGTCTTTTCTCCGATTCTATGTTTATAGAAGCTTTCTAAATTAAAAAGTTGAAAGAAACCAGCCTTAGAAAGCATTGTAAAAAGATTTTAAAGTGCATGGTAAAGTGCTCAGCTGTTGAATAAATAGGGAAGTAGACCTGACACAGAAGGTAAGTATTAAAAACTGCTTTTCTGTCAGATTATTATGAAAAACAAATTTCACAAACTTAGTCTCAATGAATTGCATGTTCAAAGAATAGTAGATTAGGTCATGTTAGTATGTTTCCATCATTTCTGCTTTGTCCTTTGTTCAGGGAAACGTTTTTTGTTGAGACAGGAAGAGCCTTGGGATTGTTGATCTTCAGGTTTATTTTTAGAGAAAAAACACTAGCTTAAATACTCTAAAGGTCAGCTAGTCTTCCATATACACACCAATAGCAGAAATTATAGTCCTCTACACCTTTATAGTGCCTACTGCTCATGGCAAAATGTCTCCTTAAAAGTATGTTAGTACATGAAAAATTGGTGGTTTTCACTTGTGCAAATTATGTTTCAAGTCCTTATGGTTGGGAGAAAAGCCTGAAAATGTGATGGCTTTAAGTGACCTAGCAAATAAAACATTTAAAGAACCCTTCTGTAATTCCAATAGTCTCAGGAATTTTTAGAACTTGTATTTTGGCAATGTTCTCAGTGTTCAGAGGCAGCTGTATTTACTGTGCTGGAGAAGCAAAAGCAGTCATAAAACCAGCAAAAAACCCCAGCACCCAACTGTAAGCAATGGTACAAAACAAAGCCAGGTTTTGTTCACTGATTTAAACAACTAAAAGGGCTCTTGAAAATCAACGATCCAAACTTGCCTTTCCTCTGCTGATAGAAACATAGAGCAGCTCTTTGTTTCACTATCATTACTCAACATTTGCCCTGGTACAAGAATGTCTCCTCCAGCCTGCACGGGGGAAGAAGGGAGACTCTTCCTTCAAACCACAGCACTCCAACCTAACCTCAACGTCTGTGCTTTGCTGCCTGCAAGTTGAGGTTGTCCTCTCCTGATCTGAAAGGACCTGCAGAAGGACACGGAAAGCCAGGTGTAACTCAGACCCTGCAGCCCCAGAAAAGCCACCGCCCAGCGGTGTGACACAAAAATGCCAAGGCTGCACCAGCCTTGCCCCAGTGCCAGATCACACCACGGTACTGTGTGTCTGTACATGTGTGTCTCTGGAAAAGCAGCCTTGTTACTCACACAGCCCACTTCTTCCCTTCTGGTATTTCTGCATTTTCTCTCTTGTGTACAAGCACAGGTGATCCCTTTCATTGCTGCTAATAATAAAAATGGTGATTTGTCCTCACCAGAAGTGACAGTGCATTCAACTTCTGGTGTCTCTGCAGCATTCAGTATGTTGCACAATTGTGGCAAACTTGTATCTAATAAAAGCTTATTTTTATCTATTTTTCCCCCACTTTAAAGGTACAAATTGAGGTTCACTGTACTTAATGTTAACTCCAGTTGAAGTTGGTAAAGAGGTCTTCTTTTATGCGGTGCAAGTACTCACTTTAAGGTACAGCCCAACAGAAATACGAATGGGAGTTACTGGAATGTTAAACTGCATGTGGTCTGTGCTTGAGCGATTTTTTTAATCCATTTTTCTTCCTCCCTTCCCAACATCTAAAAAATATATAGAAATAAAGCAGAAAACACACTTCAGTGGTCACTTAAAACAATTTCTTTCTGTGCTTTTCATTTTCTTTTTCATCACAGTTTTCTACCTAATCTTTGAATAAAGGATCACGAGATGATGACCTCTTCTTTGACCATATAATGCAGAGCTGTCCAGTCTATCAGACTGAGTCAAACATTATCCATCCACTTTATTATTCTTAAGCATAATACTTTCTGCTAATACAGCTGGTTCTTTCTTGTTTAGTACTGTAGAAGTAGTAGGAATTTCAATAGCAGCACTGTCCTGTTCACTTGTTTTACTGGATGCAGAAGCAGGTGGCTGAGATGGTGTCACAAGAAAAAGCGGAGTCCTTTTCAGCTTCACTACGCGATTGTTCACAGGCTTCTTACTCCGTGCAGCTTGCAATGTCATTTGGCTCAGTGTCCCATTGCCAGCACTCTGCCTTCCACAGGCAGCCTGGGAAGTGCTGGGCACTGCTGTGCATGTTGTGGGTGTGGTTTCAGAAGCTGCTCTGTGCAGCATCAAACTTGCACTATGGGGTCGTTTAGGAATTGCTGCAAAATGTGAAGCATTGCAAGCAGCTACCTTTAATGAAGATGAATTCTTGACTTTTATGTGGGTACTTGTTGAGGGACCTGAGAACCTAATTGGCTTGGGACCCACTTTACATGGTAAACAGCCTTCCTCTTCAGTATAGTCGATTAATCGTCTGTAAAACAAGGAACTTCAATTTTAAAAATGAACTATATACATAAATTGTTATTTTTATAACATTATTACAAAACAGACCATCTGCAACAGCCATACACAATTAGGTTTAAATGATACTGTAACAAGCATAAATTATGGTTCCCAACAGTTCATGACTACAATCAGGGTTGCCTTTTGTGAATAGAGCCATCAATCTCTTCTGCCTCTCTAAGGTGACACATTAAAAACTGCAGCAGTGAAGGCTATAGGCTGGCTCAGGTACCTGTGCAGTGGCACCTGCAAAAGGCTGCTTTTAGGCAACATGTTGAGAATGGAGGTGTAATCAAAACTATCACCATAAAACTGCAGAGAGGAAGTTCTAGAAATTCCTTCTAAAAAGAAGACATCTCACAGCAGTGAAAATCAGTTAACCTTTTAAAGTTTTCACTTAAATTTCTGGTTTAGCAGTCCATTTAACTAATACTGCTCTCTAGTTTTTGAAGTTACTCCTTGGCAGGCTGCTGAGATTTCTCAGCAGCCTAAAAAAAATGTAATTTGTTTCTAGCAAGTTCAGTTGTGCAATTAAGCTCAGACATTTTATTAAAATGTAAGTTAAAAAACCAGAAAGCTCAACATGCATAGATATTTAAAGAACCTGAAATTATAGAGGGGAAAAAAAAAGACTGCACTGTATTTGTACTTAAATTTAAGCCATCTATGCAAATCAGCATACCTTTTATAAACTGGAGGCATGTGTTGCAAACTGCCTCTCAGAGGGCTTTCTTCCAGAGTCCAACATTCAATCAGCTCCTGAGGCACTCTCCAGTAGCTGACACCTGCATTTCAAAGCAGCATTGTATAGATGAGCTGAGAGAACACAGCCGTGCATGTTTACACCTGACTAAATACATGAATACACGTATTTTATTGTGCAGAATTTCAGCTCTGAACCTGCTGACATGAGCACTGCTTACAGCCAGCGTGCTGCTTCATTCGTGTCAACTCTCATCCCCTCTCTAAACATCCCGTAAAACACTTCCCCCTGCAAACAACCACTATTTTACAATGTTATGAATGAAAGTTTATGCAGAGTTTTTATTATACTTAATTGGCAAATATTTTTCTTATTTTTTATGTTAAAAAGTAGTAACACTGAAATAAAAAATTATTACCTCTCCCTTCCCAGGCTTTGAAAGCATCCATCATCTTTTTCAGCTCCGCTACTGAGTAATAGCTCCAGATGTATTGGATGTTATTTCCAGCTTCTCTAGAAATATTGTTTTAAATGTAACAGTTAATGTGATTAGTTAGCTAAGTCCTTAAAAATGTACTACCACTGGTGAAATATATCATTCTTTTTACCAAATCCTAACTATAAGGACTTAGCAGTAAATGTTTTATAACACAGAAAGGAAAATGTTACTCTGTTTTTATTCAAATAAGAGGTGGTAACCCTCCTGTGATAGTCATGAAAGAACAGATGTTCATAGAAGAATAATTACAGAATTAATTATGTAAAACCTATTTTTCTAGAATACACAGTAGGAGAACTGATACCTGATATGTTATGTTTCTAAATACTCTTGGAATAAATATTAATGTTCCCAGCCTAAATTTAGGAAGATATGCATCCTAATTATAAAGATGGTGAAGTATCAAGAGCTTTATCTTAATCAAAAGATGTACAGCAAAGTTCACTTCTGACACGGCACTGTGGCAGTGATAAAGACCAACTGCTTTCAGTTTGAAGTACAGGTCTACCAAAAACTTCCAATTACTGCCATGTAAATACATTAATAGTGTAGTACAGCTGTACACGTTCTTTAAAGAATTAAAACCATTTCCTTTCATCTTTGGTTCTCAGTGTTCAGCTATCTGAGAAGACTGCACAAAAGAAGTGCATGAATCGCAACCAACTTCACAAATATTTCTGGGGGTTTTTCTGTAAGGGGATTTAGTAACTATTTAGTGTAAATATTAGTAATTTTTAATTGTTGAGACATTTTAAAAATAGTAAGTCAAACAGAGTAAGAATTTACAATAACTGCATGCTAACCACCTTGTGTGTACTCTCTCGAATTCTTAACCTCCAGGCTTAGTTTTTCTCTTATTTGTTTAATGTGACCATTCTATTATCCAGCTGCTTTTGGAGCTGGAAAGATTCCTTCCACAGATTTATAGTACAAAAATGCTCCATTATGCTACATATGATAAGAATTAGGCATAATTATAATATGTATTTATTCTCACTTCACAGTGCTTTCATGTGTGACAGTCACCTTACCTTTTGTACATGCTTTTAGTATGAATTTTCATTCCTAGCACCTTATTAATTGCATCAGTCCCATCAGCTCTTGTGGCATACACACCAATAATTTTACTTTCACAACTTGCTCCAGAAGTGTTGAGATAGTGTAGGACCCAAACTGTAGGCTTGGTACAAACTAAATTGTAAGAATCACAGAAATCCAACAAAGCCTGGAAAAAAACATAAAACATACAGAATATTAATAAGAATGCAGTTATTTTTAGTTAAATGAGCTTTCATATTTAAGTTTTCTTAACTGTACCAATGAGCTTTTAAGTAAATCAAGGAGTTAGTTTTTCTAGAATAATGTGAATGTAGTGAAACTAAGAGGTTTGCAGAAAGACAACAGAAATATTTAAAGGCAAGACAACTCCTTAACATGCAGAGAAACTGAAAGGCCTGGAATTGTTTTACACTTTTCAAAAGGAAATAGAGTAAGGGAGAATGTGAAATACAGAGAAAAGTAACTTGCTAAGAGAACATAGATGACTATCAGGAATAACACAGCCAGACCTGGTAACACAAGTTAATTTCCTACTAGTTAATTAGAATTAGCTTTTAAGTTACAATACTCTAAAATCTTAGGACTTTAAATAATACACTAATTTTCTTTTCTCCTTTCTCATTCTAAAAGAATGTCAAAGTACATTTTGTCTTACAAGTTTTAGGATGAGTTTGTAAAACTGAAAAAGAAACCCCAACCCAAACACCTTGAAGGGATCAAATCTAATTTCGAGTAAAATTTGAAGCCAAATAGGAAACTACATGTCCTTCCTACTACACAAGTTCTACAGCAGATTTGCATGCACAACACTCACATTTAAACTGTTGCTGTATTTATTGATGGTAAAAGCTGGTGTCCTTAACTATACTGACTGCATTATCAACTCTAGGATTTCATAACCTAAAACTCTGAATTTACTCATGATTTAGTGTGGTCACTAAGAAGTGCAAACTTGGACATTCTATAGCTTTAGTGTTTGGTGCTAATGAATGGCATGGGTTAGAGAGGTCAGCATCAAAAATGTTAAGAAATGTCAAGACCTTTTTAAGCTCTATATTGGACCTTGAAGAATATGTCTCCATTTCATTGGCCAAATGCTCAGACAGACTGTATGGATAAGGGATTCCAAAATAATCTGCTTCCTCCTGCAGTGCAGTTCGAAGTTGTTCATCTCCAGGAATCCGAACTTCTCCATGAAGATAATCCAAAAGATATTTAAAGAGGTTTCCATCTCGATCAATTAGACATGCTCCTGAAAACATAAAATATTGTTTCCAGCAAGTGAAAACAAACATATCACATTCTACCAAATCATCAAATAGAGCCTTTTGTATAAAACTTCTGTACTGGTTTTACTTAGTAGGAATATACTGTCTTTACTCTTTTAAAATTGTCTTTTGTTTCCCTGGAATATTTGTTATTTGAAGGTAAAATTCTTAGTGCAGTAAACATTTCTTTGAATTTCAGTGAAATCACTAATCTGCACAGGACCATAGCAACATACAACCTCAGCTGTGCTGTATTCTGCTTAAAATGCTAAAATCTAATTCTAGACGCATTTCTAATTCTAGCTGCAGGTGCAGCTTTACTCACTATTGCAGGGATCTTTTCAATTTTGCTTCTAGATCATTTAAAGAGTTAAAATTAGCATCAGTTCCAGTGCACATCTAGTCAAACCTTCCCCGAATATTGCTCAATTTTTACTGTATTTGTTTCTTTTTCTCCCCTTTGCCTGAAGGGCTCAACCAACCAAACCACACGGTCTGTACCACAGGCTGTTCACTGGAACTGTGAAAGATGGTAGCAAAGTCCTGCTATGTTATGCAAAGTCCTTATGTTAAACATTTTAGGTATTGTAAACAGTCTAATGTGTGCAACAAGGTATTACTATTCTTCATCCATTGTGTCTTTTAACTGGACCTACTTTGCCAGGATTTCTAAGGCACAAACAAGTGTGAAATTTGACCCATGAATAGTTTTACTCAAACTTTTGTATCAAGCCATGGTGGTGAAAAATGCAATCTTTACTGGGTAATGAAGTATTCTGAAACAAAGATTAGACCCAAATCTCCTTATGTAATGAACAGAGGGAATGAGATGCCTCTGGATAATATAAAGATTCACAAACAGGATCCAAGATAAATGCCACATACTCTGCCAAGTTCAATTTTATCTATTTTCATATTCTTAATGAAGAAGTACATTCCAAAGCCACAGTATGGATGAGAGCAAGGCAGGAGTAAGCACTGTACAAATGTGTGTGTTTGCAAGCATGTAGTCTTGTGGAATTCAGATTAACTACCTGTACGTATAAAGTCATGTATGCAGAATTGTTTTACGTCCTGGAATTAGAAGCCAACTGATGCTCAGCAGACTGGGAAAAGAGATATACCATAAAAAGCATAAATATATATAAAAGCATGTATTTGCCAGAGAGTTCTGTGATCAGCACATGATATTTACAGCTTCAACATATTTACCCGACTTATCCACTTTTAGAGGAAAGCGTCCACTAAACATGGAAGCCAGCATGGAATCCTTAAAGCGGCACAGAGACTCGCGCCTGGCTGTGTATAAACAGCCTCGCACATTCAGTCGAAGAATATCCTGAACATCTTCAACCTTGCCTTCTTCCATTGTATTTGCCAATGATGATGTTCACTACGAGCTACTGGAACCTAAAACAGAAACAAACAGAAGTCAAACTACTGCCAGCTACAGATTTAACATATCACACACAAGACCTAAGCAATAGCTCTGCTCTTGCATGTCTGTAACAGGAAACCGCTTTGAAAACAGCTCTGGAGACCTAATAGTGCAAATAGCCAAATATTCTGCACCTTTACTGTAAAAAAAACTATGGCACTTTACTTTGCTAGGAAACACAAACCTTACTCTTTCGAGACAAATGGGCAAGCAGAGTTACGTGGTCAGGATGCGCGACCAGAGCTCTGGAAGGACATCCTGGGAAATCCTGAGTACAGTTCACAGCACTAAAAATGCAGTTATTTTTGTACCAATGACAACGTGGCTTCTTTAAAAACCGATCTTTAATTAAGGCTGCTTTAACTTCCCGGGCCGCTCGCTCCCTCGGGGCGCTGCTCCGCACAGGGCGGTAAGCGCAGCGCGCCCTCCCCCTCCAGCAGCCGGGGCAGCGCTCAGGGCCCGGCCGGGCGGGGGCCCCGCGGCCGCCCCGCGTTACCTGCGCGCCGCTGCCTCCGCGGCCGGGCTGCCCCGCGGGNNNCAAAATGGCGGCGGGGAGGGCCGGGCCGAGCGGGCACAGCAGAGGGGCAGCCCGAGTGCCCCGGCCGCGCCATCCCCGCCCCGGGGTCTCTGCCGCGGGCCAGCCGAGTGCACGGGCCCCGGGGCTCGGCTGCCGCTGCTCCCCAGCCCTGCCCGCAGGGGCTCCCTCAGGCACGGCTGTGGTGCCGCGCCCTCTGAAGTGTGGCTGACCCGCCTGCAGTCGGCTGCTCTGTAAGGCACAAACCGTGCTGATTTTTTTTTCTTTTAAATTACAAGTACGGGTTTACTCAGAGTGGGTTTGATTCTATTGCTGTTTCTATAGTCTCAATATTCAGAATCATAGAATGGTTTGGGTTGGAAAGGGACCTTGAAGATCATCTACTTCCAACCCCCCTGCCCTGAATACCGATGGGGCATCCACAGCTTCTTTGGGCAGCCTGTTCCAGTGCCTCACCACCCCCACAGTAAAGATTTTTTTTTTTCCCTAATAGCTAATCTAAATGTATTCTCTTTCAATTTGAACTCAGTTCCTCTTGTCCTGGCACTACATGCTCTTGTAAATACTCTTGCCCATCTTTCCTGTAAGTTCCTTTAAGGTAGTGGAAGGCTGCAGTTAGGTCACCCTGGAACCTTCTCTTTTCCAGACTGAACAATCCCAATTCTCTCAGCCTTTCCTCAAAGGAGAGATTCTCCATTCCTCTAATCTCTTGGTGGCCTCCTCTGGATGCACTCCACCAGGTCCCTGTCCTTCCTGTGCTGGGGCCCCAGAGCTTGATGCAGTGTTCCAGGTGGAATCTCAGAGTGGAACAGAGGGGCAGAATCCCCTGGCTTGCTCTGCTGCCCACGGGGTTTTGGATGCAGCCCAGGACACGTTTGGCTTTCTGGGCTGTGAGTGCCCATTGCTGGGACATGTCCAGCCTCTCCTGCACCAGCTCCCCCCAGGACCTCGGCAGGACTGCTCTGGATCTCAGAGCAGCTTAAGCTGACTCCTGACGTGGTGGTGCTGGCTTGACGGAAAATGATCTTGAAGTTCTCTTCCAACCTTGATGATTCTGTGATTCTGTGATTCTGTAATTCAGGCAAGATGCCTCATCCTTAGTAATTTCAAAAATACATTCAGAAAGTGTCCTGTTAAATTCCTTATGTCTCACATAAAGTTGTGTGGTTATCAAAATGCATGCGTAAACAATAGAAAGGTAAAGAAAATAAGTTGTTACGCTGTTGTCTCAGCCTTGTTACACAAAGTTTACGTGCATGAAAAATATTTCTAAAATGCAGCTGCATTTTCTAAAAAAACCAAAAAATTACAACATTATGTCTAGTTCCCACTTAATTCTCCTTTATTTGCTTACAAAGTTTGCTTTTATGCCATAACATACAGCAAGAAACTATCCTTGTGGATACAACTGCCAAGTAACTAGGAGTTGTGTGCAAAAGTTAACAGCGCCAAACTCTGGACTTCTGCAGGCTTTCTGGAAGGTATGAGCTGGTTATATGTTTAGAATATACAATATGCAATATATTATATAAAATATGTAATATTTTATACATCGTATTTACTGTATAATGAGATAACTAAATCCAAAATGTTAACAGTGTATTTTAATTGCTACCTCAAGTCCAGTAAAAATCCACTTACTTAACTGTACACTGCACATATAAGAAATGTGCCTATATTGTATTTAAATAGTTTACTCAGTTGTATCTGCAATTCCTATTGATTTTCATCTTGTATCATCCTAATTTTTTAGTCATAATTTCCTTTTGGAGGTGTTTTGTCACCAGTTTAAGGTATTTAAAACTTCAGCCACAGGCTCACTTTCTAAAGGGTCAAATCAAATGATGTGTAACCCAGAGCAGCTACAGTTCCAACTGTGTCGCTTGCTTTATTCTGGTCTGTTACTACATTTTTATTTTTGAGAATACCTAAATATTCATAGGCTACAGTGTTTTCAGTTAATATTTAGGACAATAAACTTGTAATTCAGATTTCCCTTCAGTCAAGTGAAGAACATAAAAGGAAAGAGCCATAGAAATCACATAAACCATTATCTGGTCCTAGTAGGGCGTTAATAAATTCTCTTTGAAATTGTGTAACTTTGAGTGATCGCTTACTACTTAAAACTCTCTTCTTTTTATCTCAATGCAGATTTGCATTAGAATGGCAGTTCAGGCCATTTAGTAAAGCCATAAAGTAAACATGTTTCATTTTTTTTGGCATCTAATCATGTTCCAGTTGCAGGAAAGAGAGGGAATGACATGTCAAGCACCATGGCTCTCCTGTGCTCCATGGACAGTTCTTGGTCAAGAGTGTACCCAGAAGCCAGGTCTCTGATGTTTAATGTCTAATGAATTAACACCAGCTACATGTGACTGAATGCAATACAGGCTGATAATTCATGGATGTTGGATTTACTGTAAAACAAGCAAAAATAAGTATAATAGATTGTTTGCGTGGAATAATGGTATCTAGTTTAACTGTATCTTCTGTAAGGATATGTTTTCCCTTACTCACTGGGAATTGTTCATGCATAGCAATTGCAACTTAAATGTGGCCATTGTTGTCAAATGTTATAGTGTAAGTGCAAACTCCAGCCTTTCTCACTCTAAAACATTCACTTAAATGAAGCTGCAACTTTCCATGCTTCTTTTCACCTTTACGCTTACTAATTTCAGTCAAATATGATAGAGAGGAAGAGGCATTAAGAAATGGAGTTTTCATTAAGCTTGTGCAAGAAGGGGTGTGATTAGAGGAAGATAGGTTCTTAATACTATAATTTCAGGAAAAGCCATAGCTTGAGCTTGGGTCTTGTTGGACATCAGAAAATCCACAGAGGGAGAAGCTGTTGTACACAATCTACCCACCAGAAGTGCTTTAGTCACAGCTCACACTTTATTCGGCCCTACAGGATTAATTCCTCGACCAAGATTCTTCTCAGACAGGATATGTAGGTATCTAGTAAGGTACAAATTCAGTTCCCACATGATTAGAGCTTTCACAACAGTCTGTGTGTTTTTCCCTCACTACCTTTCATTTCTATTCAGTTTAAAGATCAGTCATATGATCCCAAGTGACTGAAACCCATAATTCTGCTCTTAATACACATTTAAGATATATAGGCTGTGAAAGTTGGCAGTGCTTTAAGTTCTTCCCCACTTTGAGTAGCTGGCAATTAACTGCAGATTTTTACATGTGAAGTGTTACAGTGTGGGAGTTCCTGAGTGAAGTGTGAAGTATGACCATGAGTGGAAATGCAATACTTCACATTTTATTTTAAATTTATTGCCCGCAGTAGTGACATAAACACTAAATGGAAGCAAATCGGTGATTGCCTCTTCAAGACTTGAGACCATTGTGGAATTGGAAGAAATGAAAGCTCATTGTTGTATCTGGAGGAAAACACTCCCTTGTGGAAAGGAGAAGGAGGTAAGTTTTATTTGATTGGCTTTCTATTTTTAAAGTTATGTAAGGTTATTTGCTCTCTTATTTGGCCAGAGTTTTATAGTGGCTACAGTCACTTCCAAGTTTCCTTGTAAGGGAAAATGTACCAAAGGTATATGATGTGTGCTGGATCAAAGCTGTATTGTAAGGGTTTTGCATAGAAGCATAGGGTTTTGCAGCTTCAGGGCCACACTGAGAACTCTGTCATACATCATTCACTAAAAAAGGTAGAAGAGAGGGACTCTCCAGATGCTCTTTAGAGCAGATTGTGAAATTAGTAAGTTCATGAAGGTCCATTTTCAAATAATGCTACTGATATTTCATGTGTGATTCCTTTGACTTACTTTATAGCATGTTGTAATGTTAGAACACAGCAAGGCAAGGTTTTTGTGATAATTACTGCATTACAGAAACTGATGCTGTTTTCTATTTCAACCTTCTGCATCTCTGTAAATCTTCAAATAAAACATTAATTCTGCTTACTCTAAAATTACCAATTCCTGGATCAAATTTCACAATTAATGTCCACCTGAGCTAATGGTATAACTGGGCACACATAGCCAGTGAAAGAGAATGTATGTGAAGAAAGTGTTAAAGAGAAAGGGCTTTTGGACTTAGATCTTGGGGAAAAGCATTTAATTAGACTAAAGCACTTCCATGCAATTCAAAGTCCTAATAATACCTGAACCACATTAAAACTGGGCTTGCTCAAATTCTGTTGTCAGAGACTTCCTGCCCTTGCAAGTCTGTAGGTATGTAGGCAGCATATAATCTACTAGGCTGTAAATTTATCACTGCTGTCTTCCTAACTGCCCTGATGCCTGTCTATTCATTGTTTGTTATTCCATGTATTACTAATAGCTCAAAATCAGCCAGAAAGAAATGTAACTTGCCACTGAGAAGGAATTGCATGTTTTTCTCCCTTAAACCTAAAGGAAATCTTTGAACTGAAAGCCAAACACCTCAAAGTCTTCCTAAAAATCTCTGACAGCTAAGTGGAGTGTCTGGAGTTTTCTACTCCCTTCCTCACAGTGCACTGAGATTGAGGCTAAGCGTTCATACCCTTAATATCTATTTTTCTTAAACTTACTTGTATGTTACTAATGGTTGGTATTTAAAATGGTTTTCAAAGATACGTAGCTGAGAAGTTACAGACAGTCCACTCCTTTTTAAAACACGCAGAGATGTCACCAAAGAGCCGGAACCGTGGATTAGCCGTTAATGACTTACGCATATCCCACTTCTGAAACGCACTTGACCGAATGCAAGAGCACAGGTGAACTGCTGTAAGAGGGGAGATTCTGCACGTATGTGACCTCTACAGCGCCTTTCCCGTTTTGTCAGCAAAGCATCAAAAACGCGGCTGTTGGCCGTGGCTGGCGACACGGGACGGGTTTGCACCGCGCCGTCCCAGCGGGGCCCTGCGCGTTCCCTCGGGCAGGCGCAGCTCCCGCGAGCGCCCAACNGCCGAGGCCGCCGGCGCGCGCGCGGCCGTTGGCTCTGAGGGCTCCGAGGGCGGGCGGGGCCTCGCCGGGGCCTCGCCGGGGCGCTGGGTCGGGACCCCGCCCTCCCGCATCTGTGCTGGCCGGCCGGTCTCTGCCTCACTCTCTTTCAGGTTAACTGCACGGCGTTTGTAATGCGGTTTATTTAAATGTGTCGGTTTTCAATCTGTCCTGACAAAGAGCAAGCTGGTCTGGTGGTGTTGCGAAGTGATAGAACCTTGGGGTCTTCCCCTTTTGTGCGTAAGCTTGGATAGTTAACTGGAATAGACAAGTTAAAAAATCTGTGATCCTTTAAGGTTTCATGGTTTACTAGTTAAGTATTTTGCCTCTCTGTGTTAATGTCTCAATGTGTTGATTAATTCATTAATCTGTTTTAATTAACTGAACAAAGGTAAAGACTGAAGCAATGTCTTCAACTTCAGACACAGATATCCTCATAAGACATAATAAACTCAACAAGTGTCAAAAAGATCATTTATTTATCTGGACGTTCCCCTTGACGGTGTACAGGTTCCTTTTGAGGATGGATAAAGGCGCAACTGCGAAATCATCATCTACCATGTTCACCTCAAATGCTGCTAAAGGACGTGTGAAGAAGAGGGATGGAACATTACAAGCTGCAAAATGGAATGCTTCTTTAGCTTCTAAAATCAAAACTAAATTAATAAGTAAGTCCTGTTAAAACTGAAGCCATGTACAGTACTTAGAATGTATGGCTTCAAAAGGAATAGTAATTGTAATTAACATGATTTGCTGAAATTCTGCCTGTTAAAAATATTCTGTAACAGATAAGTGTAAGTAGGTTTTCATTAGGACAGTGGAAGGTGTATGTTCATATATATAAAGCTTTTTTCTTTATGTTGTCAAAACTCACATTTATTATCAGAATCTTTGAATGTTTTAATTTGTAAAATTCATAATTTTTTTTTAATTTGTAAACATTTTTATGCCTGTGAAACTATCAATTTTTAAATGTTTTCTTCTTAAAATAACCTTATTTTTAAAAATCCAGAGTAGAGTAGAATCTATGGCTGAAATAAAATTGAAACAGACAGAGTAGTCATCAGAATGACAGCTACATAAACAGTTTTATATTGGAAAGTGTTAGGCTTTGCTGCTGTTGCACCAGAACATACAGAAGCGTTGTCATATAGTGATAGTTCACACAGGGAATTGAGTCTGTTGAAAATAATATTATTTTGTCTCCTTTAGATAACTCATCTATGTTTAAAGTATCTTTACAACAAAATAACAAAGCTTTAGCTGTGGCTTTGAGTGTTGAAAAAGAAAATTCTCGCAAGCTAAAGAATGAGAAGATTTTTCTTCAGAAGGAAGTAGAAAAACTCCAGCTTCATAATATCTCACTTCGTCAAAAACTAACCTGTTTGGTATGCTGCAAATAATATCCTTTAAACTTAGACCAGCTAAACTAAGCTTTTAACTCTTTTTGAAACTTAATATTACTTCTTAAAGTGGTGGTTTAAAACACGTCTCAGATCTGTGAGGTTGTAACACCTGATGGCATAGTATTTACATTTGATTTTTCTTTCATAGCTTTTTTTGAACTATTTTGTCTATCAGTGTGTGTATCTATAGCTATTTTAGTCCCAGGTTCACCTTTATATTTATAGGTATTGAGATGACTTTGAGCTCAATTAAATCTAAAAAAAAATTGCAGCATAGATTCACCTTTTATGTCTTCTCTCTTCTTATGGCAGAAGCCACTTAAAATATATTTTTTCTATTATATGCAGAATAAAACTCTTATTGGAATAGATGCATTTTTGAATGAAAACCTCTTAACTGCAATAGAAATAAGCAGTCCTTCTGAGGTAAGATGTTTTTTGAACTTTGCCATATTGAACTCATCTTCCAGGGTAAGATTTTCAAAGCATCAAATTGAGTGCAAGATTAAAATAATATTTGAGTTGTAAAACATTTACCCCAATTCCTTAAAACTTAGGGTTAAACCAGTATAGTAAAATACATTGAATTTTACTGTACTGAAAATTTAGGATTTAATCTGGTTTCCAAAGTATCTAAAAGTTAAATATCAGTTAGTCTGAAAGAGGAATAAAGAAAGAAAAGCTTAGTACTTCAGTATGTGGTGAGCAAGCTACCTGCCTCCCTTGCTTCGTGCTGCAATAAATATGTTACATCTGGAAACTTAACCAGAAAACATAGTCCATGTTAGTCCTTGTGTCATGGAAAAAATACATTTAAAATTAATTTTAAAATTAATTTTAAAAAGAGGACAATATTGTGTTGTCTGTTCTAAACTGTTGCTTAGTGTTGCTCTGTGCTTCTGTATGTATAATGCAGTTTGCATGAGTTATAGCTACATATGGAAAGCTTGTACATTCCTTTGGGATTCAAGTGGCTTATGGATTTTGATGAACTTAGTTGCAAAATATTTTGCTTTAAAATTACTGTATGTGTTTGAATATCACGTGCCTTGCATCAGCGCATGTATTTTTTTCCCATTGGTTTTTGTGAGGTTTTTTTTCCCTGTGGATATTTCCAATATTTAAAATGTAAGAGAATATTTAATTATTTGTACTTCCCCGCTGTTCTTCTTTTGAAAGGATCTTCAGAGTTCCTTTCCTCTGTCAGCTGGCCCAAGTAGCCCTACTGGTGACAAGTTCAGGAGTGCACATCAGTCAGCTCGGTAGGTGCTTGTAAGAAATGCCGGAGGTGGTTGGTGTCTGTGGCCTTCTCTTGCAGCTAATCTTTGTATATTGTCCTAGGTATTTTTGAGAACAATTTCCTGTCTAATTCAGAAACTACTTGCTTGCAACTTGGAATTTAGAGAGAGAGTGGTAGACAAAACTTACATTTGAATAACTTGCTGCTTGTTTCATGTGATCTCACCAGTCCAAAGCAGGATTCTGTATCAACAAAAACACATTTGCCCCAACACAGAACCTGATAACACCGAGATTACTTGAGTTCTTATTTTCTGCTATTATACATTATTAAGGGAACATTTTAAACAATTGAATGTCACGATAGAGAGTATAATAAAAATCTTCACAGTAAAATTTCCTCTTTTCAGATCTGTAGAATTGCCAGCAAAGCTTCCATTCATTGCAACAGCTAATGCAAAACAGCAAGGCAGCCCTTCTCTGGGTGAAACATCAAGTTCTTACAAGTGTACCACTAATTTGACAGAGGAAATGCATTCAGATCAAGTCAAGTTTGCATCACCCTTGCCTTCTGGTACAAATAATCAAAATTTAATTGAGACAGAACCAATGGTTGACAAGAATAGATTTTTGAAAGGTATGGTGTATTTCTGTATAAATGATTTATATTTCCAGCTCTCTGAGAATTAGTATTTAGTAATTCATTACGTTATGTGCAATAGAGAAGGTATAGTAAGATTCCTAAACTGTAATAAACTAATGAGAAAATAATGTTCACCCACAAGTATAGGTGTCCTGACAATAATTTATAGAATAATGTTCATTGAAATTACATAGCTAGGATAACCAAATAATAGCTGAAGTCGTTATAGAAAAACAGTTTTATTTATGTCCAACTTCAGTAAATTATGAAATTAGCTTCAGTTTACTAAATTTTTAAGGACCAACCTTAATTTTCTGTACTTCTTGTTCAACTTTCAGTAGTTTTATGCAGATAACTACACTCTATTCTTTTTTTCCCCAAGCTGCTGATATTTTTCTCTTTGCAGAAACTCAACTGCATGCAGAATTAAGTTGCGATTGTGCCTTCGTGACTCATGGAAAAAATACACAATCCTTAGAACAGTCTGAGGAACCCACAGAACAATATCGTGGTAGTTCATTGCCATCCTGTGAACATGTGACTGAAAGAAAGAAAAATGCAGTACTTCGTAAGTCAAAACCTCAACCTAATATAAAGGATTTTGATAAAAAACATAGGTCATTGAATCTGCCTCATCATGGTATCAGCAGTAGCAGCAACACCAATGATACAAATTTGCAGGAAGGTTCAAGTGACTTGTCTCGCATTATTCCTTCACCTCTTAAATTTAGCAATGAAAGTAAGACAGATTTTAACAAGCTACTTTTTACTGACAAGATGAAGCCTGAAGAAACTGTTTATGATGCTGATATGGAATTGACTGCCAGTGATGCAAGTGAACTACTCACAGTTACAGCAAAAGGCAATTATAATTTGCACAAAAATAAGATTAGTAATGCCAATTCTGACCAAATATTAGCAAATTTCAGAAAAGTAAAATATTCTAAGAAGAATAAAGAAAAAATGAAAAGCAAGACTGAAGTCCATTCAAATTTGCATGCAGAAGAAAGGCACACTAGGGCTGACAATAGTGAAACTTCAGAAACTACTGATTCACAAATTCAGCTATTCCAAAGTCAGACAGAACATCTACCTACAGGAAATTCTGTAGAGAAACAGAGTAAAACAAGTAAAGCTAAAGATGCTAGGAGGACATACCAGGTTAATGTAATGAGTCCAAGAAAACAAGAGACAAATAAAGGAACTTCCTCAGAAATGTTTGGAGAAGTGGAAAGCAGAATACAAAAAACAGACTCAAGCTCATGTGTTAACAAGATCCCACCAGAAGTTTATTGTGCTGAAAATTTACCATTCCAAGATAACATTTCTGATGTATTGCCTTTACAGGAAGACTTTCTGAATACAAATGAGAAAGATAATAAAACAACCATAAACAGGAAAACTTCTCAAAACCCTTCCAAAGCAAACACAGCAAAATCCTTTAGAGAGGAAAATGGCCAGTATGGAGAATATATTTCAAAAAAATCTCAAACAGTGATAAACCAATGTGACAGCAGCAAGATAAAACAAGACCAGAAGAATATTATAAAGAGAAAAAACAACAAAAAAAGTAACTACAGACAAGGTAGAGAAACTGAAAATGACAGCCCTCATAAAGTTAGTCAGAAAGTAGACCAAAAGAGCAGCCATTTTTCACCAGGCAGATTAAAACGTACATTGGCAAAGGCCAGCCGGAAAGCATACATAATACCAAAGGAAAATCTTACACGGTTCTCAGCTTGTAAAAATGAAGAATTAAAAAATAATGATTCATTGCTTGCAGAGGCTGGAAAGAAAGTAACTGAAACTCAGCAAATGCAAGGAGCTTTAGTTACCGAGAACGGTGCAGCTCTGAATACACCACAAGCTAAAGAACAAGATGATGATGATGCTAACAGGTTAAAGAAAGTAGATTCCTCAGCAGTGGCAAGTAAAAACCTCCACATTAGTAATTCTCCTGATAAGCAGGTAAAGCAGAAGCAGAGGTTTAGTTCTGATATTACCGAGACCAGACAAGAAAGAAGTTATTTCAGGCATATTGATCAGGGGGGTCAGAATATTTTGGATGACCAGGAAGTTCCTCATGAAATGACTTCCTTTGTGAGTAAGTTGAAGCCTATGATTGAAGTTGAATATTGTAAGAATATGCCATTAGAGGTAGATACCTTTTCCCAGGAAGATCTTTCCAGTGTGGAGCTCCCAGCTCTTGATAACCGCAATGCTTCCGTCAACTTCTCTGTACTGAAAAGCTCTGAAATCCATGGGCAAAGTGATTGTAATGAAGCACTGGATGCTGAAAAAGCACAACAAAATATGGATCATATTTATAAACAGAGTAACAAAAATACTCTGACACCTTGTCATGGTAAGTGTATGGGCTAGAAAAAGCAAGGCATTTTGATGATGCCTGAAATAGTGGTAACATTTCTTCTCTTAATTCTGTCCTCTTATTGCTTGTTTAGAGCGGATAAAACAGGAATGAAAAAAGGTAAGAATGAAAATCACCAGAATCTTCTCTATCATGTATCAGTCACAGTATCTTTTTAAACTGTTGTAACTAACATCCTTGTTACTTTTCAATATATCCCAAGATGATAGTTAGTAGGGCAAATGTAAGTAGTCTACATTCTTGAGAAGCAATTTTAGTTAAAAACTTTAACTAAACTTAAAAATTAAGTTAAAATTTAACATAAAAATTTAACTTAAAAATTCCTTTTTTGAAGAATGTAATGGAATTCAGAAAGTTGGGGATTGAAAGATAAAATAGCTTGAGCTTTTATACAAGGAAAACAAGAGAGGACTACACTGTTCCCTTCTTAAATGGAAAATATAGCTGGACCTAAAGATTTCATTTTTGTTTCTTTAGAAACACTGCAATTAATAGGAATACTGATATCTAAAAAAAGTATGTTGAGTAGGCTTTTTTATAACCTGCCCACGTGCAAACTTTGATGTGACAATCTCTTTTTTTTAAGTAAGATATGTTAAGAAAATAATACAACTTTATGTGGTCCGGAAGATAGGCTTAGAGTCTTCTATAATAAATGCAATTATTTTAATGCAATGTAATGGAGTTAATGGAATATATAACTAACACACCTATACAAGAGTTTAAATATACTTTTAGAACATAGCTTTGAAATTTCATAGCATTAGGGGTCTGTTTTGTAAACATACTTGTTCTCAACAAGTTGCTGTTTATTTCATAGTCTCTGAGAAAGCCCCAACACCTAAACAGTATCCTAGCTCAAATTAATAGTTTGAATCCCAGACTATTAAGCTAATACTGCCTTGATTACTAGGACACAATGGCCAAAAAAATCTCCTATTTTACATGAGCACAGAATAGGAACACTGGCAAAATGAGACCACTGTGTGAGGTATCAGTCTTTGTAATTTGCAATTGCATCTTCTCATCTTCATTTCCTTCTTTGGAAAGTGCAAAAAGGATCCCATAATTTTAGTAGCTTTAATGGTAAATTAGTAAGGCCTTGTGATCAGCAGTATCAAACACTGCTGACATAGAAAACAAGGTAATTATTTGATGTTCATCCAGGTAAGCATGGTTCAAACAACAGTTTTCATCCTAGATCCAAATCCAGATCTTGAATTGAAAGATTGCTATGCTCATTTTTTATACATAGGCCCAAAAAGAAGGCATAAAGCTGGAAAATGCAGAACTAAAGAACTCTTGTACAGCTTGACTCTTCAGATCATACACGTGTGCTATCTCCCTGTGTTCAAGGCCATGAGCTGTGTGCAGTGTTACTTTTGTAAAAGCAAGAAGGGAGTCTTAAGCAGTCAGCTGCAAACTGCAGTGCTCACGGGGCTTTCTGAAATGTGCCATGAGCCAAGGCAGTCCTCAAACAGCTCCAAGTTTGTATGGGATGAAAGCTGCTCTAGAGGCATTTTCCTTGATCATCTATCCCATTTTGTGTTGAGTATCTTTAGTGTAGGAGCAGTAATCAAAGTACCTGAATTAAGAAATACATATTAAAAATAATTATTAATTGAAGTTTGCTTAATGATTCGGGAAATATTTAAAATGAGGCGTATAAACTACTGTATTTACAGGGAGAAAAGCTTTCCAAGATCTGACAAATACTAGTATACAATTTCACACTTCTGTACCTAAATCCCCCCAAACTTTAGAAGACTCAGCAGCACCACTGAGACGAGGCAGACCCACTGTTTGCTACAAGGAACCCAATCTACACAGGTAGGTACATGAAACTTGGGGCTTTTGTCCTTGTCTTTTGCTTATGTAACAAACCCCAGTAAAGATTGTTTATTAAACCCCCAAATAAACAGTTGAACTGTCACAAATCTCTTTTGCAAAGATACTTCAGTGTTGGTACAAAGCTTTCACAGTTAGTGTGGCAGGATTTCCAAGTGCCAAAGTGAGAAAACTAGTAACCAAATTCTAAAATACAGTTTGTACTCATAGAGAGTAATAGTGAATCTCAATGTTTATCATGATACAAACCCCTTTAGAAATGAATAATTATAAATGTTTTACTTAAAGATAAATTATTCCATAATAATGTCCTTGTAATCTTATCAAACAGAAAGGAAATTTATGTACTAATATTATATAATTCAGTAGTTTTGCTTTAACTAGCTGTATGTAATATAAGAAATCATTTAAGATATATTAATTTGATAATTAGTTCTATTAGATATATTATTTTATGATTAACTTGCCCCTTAGTATTCTTAGCAAATTTAGTGGCACAGGATTTTATAGGTTATTAAAAGATGAGACATAAATTGTGTAATAACTTTTAAAATTTAAAAGAGGATTTTAAAGCCAAATTTCCATTAAGAAAATTAATGTATTTGCACTTACATGAATAGATCTAAATACAAATGGACGTTTCATTACTTCTGAAAACATTCTGCGAGTTTTTGCCAGAAAGCTGGTTGAGTTTTTTTGTTTGGTTTGGATTTTTAAAAAGTGTAATATTAATTTAAGGAACAGTTACTCTGTGTTGAGTGTGTGTTAGTAGAATGTGTATTCATGAGGTAAAGACAGTAGCAAGGCTTCCCTGCAGTAGTGTTGAGAGTGAAAGGATTATAGCAATTTACTTCATGACAAAGGTATAAAAAGAGTACTTTTTTTTTCTGGCAATACTGTGGCAGGAGAAGGAGATAATTGCACAAACCGAAAAAAATTAGAGCACTATTCTCATACAACCTCAAAATATTTTTTTTACTTCTGTAAGTAAGCTAACAATTGAAGCAGTGAGACTGGGGAAAAGCAGGAGCTAAAACTTATGTAGGAAGTGTCTTCACTTTACCACTGGCAATTCAGAAATATTTATGCCCGATAACTTGTAAAAAAAATTGGAAAGGGATTAGTCACACTTTTATTTTACTAATTGACTTATATGCTAAAATGCTCTAGTATTATATATCAACACATTGACACTCTTTTACCCCAAAATGATAAAGTTCTGTATTTCTGAGAGATGGTAACTAATAATAGAAAAAAACATTTATGTCAGTAAAGATTTTAGATTATTGTCTCCTATTTATATTTTAGTTAGAATTATACTATCCTGAATGGGTGCTGTTAAGTGTTTGGTTTAAGTAAGTTTTGAATTTTGTTTTATAGGAAAATTACATCCTAATATGATAGAGTTCACATAAAAAGACTAATGTTTCTAGTATTATTTTGGGAAGCAGTAGTTATCTATGTCTTGCTTTTTCAGACATACTTATTTCCCATAGATTTAATTTCTTTAGTGTGTCAAGCTTTCATTAATACTATTTACCATTTGAATGGTTATTATGATTACATTACTATAGTTGCAGAGGTGCTTGATGATATTCATATGTGATGTCTTTTATTTCTTTTCTTTACAGCAAATTAAGGCGTGGGGATCGATTTACAGATACACAATTTCTGCATTCCCCAGTCTACAAAGTAAAAAATAAAGGAAGTTTTAAAAGCAAATCAAAATTTAATTGAAGAACAGAGAGTTGCCTTTATGAACAATACTTCTAAAATGGGTACAATTGTTTATGTATATATGTAAATGTTTAGCAATATAGAGTGTTTGTTGTTCTTTGATTAGAAAAGGTCTTCCACAATTAAATTTTCTGGAGAAGAATCTCTATAAAAGGGACACAGAATACTTTACTGAGGAAGGCATATACAGGTTAGGTTCACTCATGTTTTGCATTTCTGGTCAGTAATTTATAATCTGTTCAAATGGTTTGGAGCACTTCTTAAGTTGTTAGAAAAGCATATGTTTTAATGAGAAATAAAAATAAACCAGCTTTGGGAATTGTACTGTGAGTTTTTCATATTTATTTTGAGTGGAATCATTTCTCAGTGCTGGTTGGAACAGACACACGCATCCCAAATTTTTATGGATTTGTTGAAATAGATGGAAAGAGACCCTCTTTTTTTGATAGTTGACTTTTGGATTTGACAGAATCACACTGAGATTTGAATAAGGAAGTCTCATTGAGGAATAATGGAGAGAAGTCTAGTGTCCACAGTATGTGCCAGCAGCAGCAAGGAAGAAAAAAGCACTGCAATAGGAATTCGGTAGTAAATAGGATCCAGGCAAAGCAACACCTTGAGTTTCCAATTGAGAGTGCCAGTGTGATGAGTAATACAATCACATTATACCAATCAGCTTTCAGGTTTTTGTACTGCTTCCCCTCTGCATTCCATAATGTGCTGTCAGACAGTTTTCTGGCATTATCTGATTTGTAGATGTTGCTGTTGCCAGGTGCAGACGATAGCTCACTACCCACTCAACTTCTACACATTACAATGGATAAGGTTCAGGTTAATTTTGCAACAGAGAGCTATTTTTAATGAGATAGAAATAAGTTAACTTATTTTGGTTATAGATGGTGGTTCTTTATGCATATGCAGTAGATGTTACCAGTTTACACAGGCTTAAAGATTGATCAGTCACATTAATGGAAGAAAAATCTATGAGGAATTACCAGAAACACCATTTCTGGCACAGGATGTTCCTGAATTGCAAATTTTTGAAGGCTGGAAGATGATTCTGGTGAAGCCTTACTATGCCTTTGACCAATTTTTATACATTTTCCAAGGACATTGCCTATTGAAACTTTGAGACCAGTCCTTTAGTTAGCTTGACCTTTTGTCTGATCCAGTATGTCTCTTTTAAAGAGGTGCAACTGATAAATAATATCTTAAATTTATAATATATTATTTAAAAACATATTCTTAAAATATAATATATTCTTTAAAATATATTATATTCCTGAAAACATTCTTTAAAATGTATTGTTTGTACTTCATTGTAGAATTCCATTGTAAGCTGGGAAGCTGATGGAGAAATTAGTCCTTTAACACATGTTAAAGACAAGAAGGTGGTTGGGAGTAGCTGGCATTGATTTAAAACAGAAATCAGGCTTTATGAACCTGATAGTCTTCTACAACTAGCTTGGTGGGTGAGGGTAGAGCAGTAGATGTTTGTCTCAGTTATAGTAGGGCTTTTGACATTGTCTGTGATAACATTCCACAGACAAGCTGATGAAGTACGGGATTGTTAAGTGCACAGTGAGGTGAGTTGAAAACCTGGAGGGTTGTGATTAGTGCCAAATGGTCCAGTTGGAGGCAAAACATTAGAGCTCCTTGGGGTTTTGTACTGCTGCCAGGAGTGTTTAACACGTTCGCTAACAACCTGTATGAGACAGCGCACACTACACTAATTTGCAATTGATACAAAACTGGAAGGAGTGGTTGAAATACCAAATGGTTCTGTCACCATTCAGAGGCATCTGGTCAGGCTGGAGGAATGTGCAGAGAGGAATCTCAAGAAGTTCAACAAGAGGAACCTACGTACTTCTCCTGTGAGTTGCCAGAATTTCAGCTGCGTATTTTGGCAGAAAAGTGAGTCATACATATCAAAGTACACTCCTGGATGTAGCTTTCAGGTGTGTCCATTCTAAATGTAAGTCTTGATCTATAACCATAAACATTAAGAGGCATAAATGTGTTATTTACAAATACTTAAGTAATACCACAACTCTTTTCTGCTGTGGTTATTTTATTATGGTCTGTTGCCCTAAGGCAGCTTCCTCAAGATCCTGTAGGACATTCCATGTATGAATTTGGAGTTGAATATATCACTAGTGAGAAAGTTTACAAAGAGGATCTTTATTCCCCGAACAGAGAGTTGTCTAGCTGTGGTTATCAGTTCCAGAGATCATGCAAAGATTGTAAATATACACCAGTAAGTAGAGCAAGGTGTTTTTGTGTAGAACCTTGCAGTACAAATGGAGTATTCAATCAGTATGAAAATTCTTCCAATAAAAAACTTATCACCCAAGCAATGTGATCTGCATTGCAAAGCAGAGCTGTTAAAATTATCTGGGAAGTTTCAGCAGACAGACTTTTTTCTTTCTGAAACATGCTATGTATGTTTAGCAAGACAATTATGAAGAGGTGCAGAAATGGTTGGGAAGATAGAATCTATCCTTATTCAGTGTTATTTTTTAAAAAGAATTACGCAGAGAAATTATTATGCATTTTTCCTTGTTTTTTATTACCCAGTTTGTAATTAATTTAATTGAAATGTTCTTGCTAGCTTCCACTATTTATCAACATCACCAGCTGTGTCATTAGAAACCCTCAAGAAATACCTGCTAAAACTTGTGTTCCCAGTGCTGGCACTGCAGCAGCAAAACACAATGGTTTTTTAAATGGTTTCTCTCTACTGCCTGCAGTTTGAAAGCTAGAAACAGAAGCACATGCTTTATCTTCCCAGAAAATAAATACTCTCTTTGGGGATGGGCTTAATTATTTTTTCACTGAGGGTGCTGTTGTTCCACACAGCCTCAGGT
Organism: Struthidea cinerea; assembly: GCA_013397865.1. Taxonomy (NCBI): domain Eukaryota; kingdom Metazoa; phylum Chordata; class Aves; order Passeriformes; family Corcoracidae; genus Struthidea; species Struthidea cinerea. The sequence goes on from VZTI01004304.1 coordinate 93,681, forward strand.
GTTACCAGCTAGACTGCTAGGGTGTTCCAAATACAAGCATGTAATTTTCAATAAAAGTATAAGGCCTAGGGCTTTATGCCTTCATTTCTTCCATTCCTTTTAGTATAGATTTCTTTCAAAGTAGAAAAGGATAAAGAAAATGGCCTGAAGATGCACAGAAGTTATTTTAAGTAAGTCTAACATCATATTATTACTACTGCCCTTCTTTCCTTGTTTTCTCCATCCTTACTCTTGTTGCTCAAATTGATGTTCAGTAATAGAATACGGAGAAAATTTACTTTATTTCCTAGTGTCAGGAAAATTAACCCACAAACACCAGAGGTTTATGTCCAAAAAGGAGACAGAGGAGTCCTGTAACTTTATTCGAATAAAGGGAGAGGTCATGGGCATTTCCCTTGGGGTCTCTCAAATTGTTAGGAGGATGCAGCCTCCTTTTTATCCTAATTTCCCAGCCGCATTTCCCTCTCTCTTTCCCCATTGGCTGAGGTACTTGAGAGGTACAGACTTCACGAAGCGCTTAATACAAACCCCCTTTCTAATGTGTACCACCCCCCATTCTTTTCCTTGTGTCTCTGTTCTTTTTCTCTAAATCCAGGGATTAGCACAGTCTTGAGTGAGTAACAGTCTGTGTCAATTTAGTGGAATTCCTATAGAATTTATGGTTCCTCCCATTGTTTCTTTCACCTCTCAGTATCTGACTTTATCTACCATCAGGCCCACAGTTTGTTTGTAAAGACACCCCCTTCTCATTCCTTTCACTAGGTTGCATTTCTTTTAATTGTTACACAAAATGATCACATAAAAGCAGCATAAAGAAGGTTGCATTGTCTTTGAACCTTCACTAAATGTGCTTGTTTTACCAGGTCCTTTGAAATATTAAAAGCTCTTTTCAGGAAAATGAGGTAAAAGCAGCTCATGATTTTTGACATAAAAATAAATTTGTAGCCATCACCAAGAATTAGGATAATTTTGCTGAGGATAAGGTAATTTGAACCTCTTTTTATTGTTTCAAATGTGCTTTTTCTCATGTTTACTCAATCTAATTGCTTCTCTTTTTTTTTTTTTTTTTGCTTTTAATAGTTTACACCTATAAAGATTTTTGTTTGAAATTTTGTAGGAAATTAATTCCATATATTTTGATTATACAGAAAGAGGAAAATACTTGTTTCTATAAACCCTTGCCCACACGAGTAGCCCTTACAAATGGTTATGATACCTGGACCTTACTGCTGATTATTTTTTGTGAATGCAAGTATAACCAAAAATCCCATTGGTCTCATGATCACTACATTGCTGGATTTTATCTCAATTTAAAATTACTCTTGAAGATTTTTTTATAGGAACCTGACAACAGGAACACCTGTGTCCTTTGAGAAAATGTGAGGTATGGCTTAGCTTTTGAACTTAAATAACACCTTAAAAGGCTGCAGTAAATAAATATTTGTAGTCAGATCGAGCTGTTGAGATCGATGGGCGTGTTCCCCTTTGGGCCGGGTTGTGCCGGCGGGGCGCGGGAACTCCTCCGAGCGGCCCCGCTCTCCCCGCCCGCCCCGCTGCGCCGCGGCCCCGCCCCGCAAAACGAGGAGCCTCCAGCTGCGCAGACTGCCCTGCTGCTCCCAGTTCTGGGACTGCGAACGATGGCTCTGCAAGGGGCCGCGGCGGCTGAGGAGCTCATTTTCTATGTGAATGGGAGGAAGGTAAGTATAGCCCGGAGAAAGAGGGGCTGCTGTGCCAGAAGGAACAGTGAAGGGCGCAGATTTGGCTTCCTCAGACTTATTCATGAGAGTGTAACCGAATCCTCACACAAACCTCCAGAAGAGCAGGCATGGTTGCATCCCATTTTGGCTAGCTCTGCTGTGTTTGGGAAAAAAAACGAGTCAAAGTGAGACACACTTTCAGCTGGGTATCAGACTTGGCTGGTAAGCAAACCACTTTTTTCATTTGGATGTGTCTGGCTTCTTGTCTTTGATGGCGTCAGGTTTTCAGTGGCACAACTGAAAGCAAGACTCCAGTGCCCAAATTTGGACTATTGACCATCAAGATAATATTGCAAGGACTGGTTGTTGATCCAAAGCTACTGTACAGAACTAGCTGATTCTAAGTGATGGAATAAGAACTACTGTACTCGATCAAGAATGTGTGTATTTCTGTTGGTCTCTGTTGTCAGTTTTTTACAGCAAGTGAAAGTTGTGTATTTCTGTTGCTCGATGTTGTCAGTTTTTTACAGCAAGTGAAAGTTAATATAAATAAAACTAGAAAATAAATTGCTACTGCCGATAGGCTTACAGGCTTCCTCCAGTGTTTATTCCAGTACGTCAGAGTGCCAGGGAGACTTTCAAATCTGCAAATCATTAGTTAGTTTGTTATGTTGTTTCTAAAGTTCTGCTGCATTTTTATTTTTAGTATGGCTGAAGGTCAGTTCCCTCAGTATAACATTTCACTGAGCAGCAGTTATTTTTAGTACTTGAGAGGTACTTTTAGTACTAACACTTCTTTTCTGGAAACGTATCTGTCTGAAAAGGAATTTCCAGAAGGAGCCCAAACTCTCCTGCGGTGTTTGGCAATTAGTGTAGTTCTATGAGAGGGAAATAGAGAAGGATTCTCCTCTGGCTTTTGTGGGAATGTAGTCTGTGCCCTGAATTTTGAAAGGCCTTGGTTTCTTACTTAAAGCTTGTTTTTACTTTCTTACTGTAGATAATAGAGAAAAATGCTGATCCTGAAGAAATGCTCTTGTCTTATCTGCGAAAGAGGCGTATCCTTTTCTTGTCTATTCCCTAAAGTCACTCATGTGAAAGCCTTATTCAAGCAAAATTTCCGTAAATTTTAATTCAAGGCTTAATTACCAGATTAAGGAAGTTGTGATTCCTTTAAGATAAATCAACCATACTAAATGATGTCTCTTTCTTAATCCAAATATTCTTCAGCTGAGCTGCTGTAGTTTTATCCTAGTTTCTTCAACACGCAAAGTTATGCCATCAGGCACAATGAATATGTCTGTGTTCCTCCCCTTCCACCTCATGATCAGTATACAAAGAGCTTGCCAGAATAGAAGTCTCCAAGTTTTGTAATAGTCTCTCTCCTGGTAAGGGGAACATCTTGTGGATGAGAACCTGAGGCTGATGGAATTTTGAGAGGCACAAAGGCATCTTCCTTTTGGTGGCTTTGGAACATTAAATTAGCTGTTTGTTTATTCACAGCTTCAGATTGAGCACTGTTCCAGATTTACAGAAATGAGCACTTCTCTAAGAAGTGTGATCTTTCAGATGAGATGCAAGGCAAATATCCTGACTATAAATGGGCCTTCTGGGAGAAACTGGGATATTGATTTTAGTGTCCCACTGGAATTTCAGATATACAGCTGGTTTGCCCATTACACATTTCTTCTTTTCATATTTTCACTTAAAAAACTATTTTTCACTTCCCTTTTCTGTCCCAGCTTACTCCTCTTCCAAAATAAGCCATAGTCAAGTTTTCTGTTTTCTTGAGAAGAGGATTTTGGTAATGTCATTCCTTAGCTTCAATCTTGCTTTCACTGAAGATTTTATTCCAATATAGAAAGGAGTCCGATACATATACTATGATGCCAAACTGATTCTGTGTTCCTTAGAGGTTTAGGAAAAAAGGTGGTCTCAAGCCTTTGAGCAGAATAAAGACCGGAATGGAACTACATAATTATTTTCCCTAATGACAGCATTTTCAGTCCGTCTTACAGGAACTAAGTATGGCTGTGGAGGAGGCGGCTGTGGTGCCTGCACAGTGATGATATCAACTTATGAGCCAGCTTCCAAGAAGATACGGTATCCTTAACAGAATATTTTGAAAACCACAGAGAATTTTATGATTGTAGATACCATTTCCCATATATGAAACTTTAAAAACAGAGTTGTAGAACTTGTACTTAATAGTAAAATCTAGAGGAAGGGTCACTATAATCCAAAAAGAGAATGCTGTTAAAATTACTTTGGTTCAGTTATATTGTAAATTTGCTGATCTATCATACTCAAATGCTTGATTTACTTATAAATACTGACAGCCCCTGCAAGGAGGTTTTAGGAGGCATTAATTTAAGACCCTTTGGCATGACCACTGGAATGTAGCTCCTACCTGCAGCTCTGTATGGTGGTTTAAATCCAGCTGGTAACTGAGGAGCATGTAGCTGCTTGCTCACTTCCTCCATTTGGATGGGGGAGAGAAACAGAAGGGTAAAAGAGAAAACTCATGGTTCAAGAAAAGACATTTTAATAGGTAAAGCAAAAGCTAGTCGTGGAAACAAAGCAAAGTAGGTAATTTACTCACTACTTCCCATCATCAGGCAGGTGACTAGCCATCACCAGGACAGCAGGACACCATCATCTGTAATGGTTATTTGGGAAGACAAACACAATCACTCCAAACCTTCTGCCCTTTCTTCTTCTTCCCTTGGCTCTATATGCTGCACATGCTGCCATATTGTATGGAATATGACTTTGGTCATTTTAGGTCAGCTGTCCCAGCTGTGTCCCCTCCCAATTTCTTGTGTCTCTCAGCCTCCTCATTGGTGGGGCGGGGTGCAGTGAGAGGCAGAAAAGACCTTGACTCTGTGTAAGCCCTGCTCTGCAGTAACTAAACATCCCTGTGTTATCAGCAGTTTCCAGCACAAATCCAAAACACAGCCTCACGCTGGCTACTGTGAAGAAAATGAGCTCTATCCCAGCCAAAACCAGCATACTGTCATATCATGGGTGGGAAGGTAGGGTAGGCAGAAGTTTGAGTCTTACCAGCCTTTTAATACTGAACTCCATCCCTTTCACCCCACCCACAGAAAGAAATATTTTGAAACTCAAAATCCAAGTTTCATTATGCTAAAAAATTGGAATAAATTGCTTTTAAGTTGAGAAAACTCCAAATTGTTAAATGGTTTCATGCCATTGTGCATTGAAGTGTTTATTAGGTGAGGGGAAAAAGTGTTCCAGTTGTCCTTTTGTACAGTTGCATTACATTGGAATGCAACACAAATGAAAATGTTTAAGGTTAATGAAAGAGCTGAAATTAAAGCAGTTGGACTCTTGAAAAGAAACATTTCAACTGTATTAAAAAAACCATATAATTTTATAAAAATTATTAAATGCTTTGAAGAATTTTCATTCTGGTGTGTTGTTCCTACTTAGTATGATATTTATTTTACATCAAAATTTGGATCAGAAGTTTGATTATAAACTTGAAGCAATAGTTCTTTACTTCCTTCCAATGACTACACCAATCTTCCCTTCCCTATCTTCCTCCTCCAAAATACAGTTGACAGATTGCTTGTGGGCAAGAGAGACAAGAGGGCAATTAGAAAAGACTGAAGTATTAAGGAAGATGTAAATTCTATGGAACTGTCCTCATAGATATGTTTTTATACTGGGAACAAGAGACATAACTAGAAAGTGATCCCTTCTCATTCCGAATGTTGATAGTGGCTGCTTTGTAAGTATGAACTATGTCTTAGTTGACTAAAAAATAATATTCATACCTGTTTATTAAAATAATATTAATGTTCTTTATTCTCCTTTATGTTCCAAAGACACTATTCAGCCAATGCATGTTTGCTTCCCATTTGCTCCTTGTACGGGGCAGCAGTGACTACAGTGGAAGGTGTTGGAAGTACAAAAACCAGGATTCATCCTGTTCAGGTGAGAGTACAGTATCACCATATTAAAGGATTACTGATTTCTTTTTTGTATGGGATGGCTTTAGTGACAGTGATTTCAGGACATGGGAATTTCTTAAGATGGTTGCTTTCCTTGCTAAATGACAACAGAGGACAAGATTGGTTTCTGGTGGTTGATCAAGGCTGATAACGTATGGCTCATAATGGATCTTACTTTAATATTGAAGTCTGATTGAGTAGTTGGTATGTAAGGATTGTTGGAGTGAGTCAGGCTTTGCTCTGTTTGGGTTAATGGCACATCTTGGACAATGTCCCTTTGGCTCATGTTTTAGTATAAATGCAAACAGACAGAAGTCCACTGAAGGTTAATCAGCTTCTTTAGTAAGATGTGCCTGAACATCACACCCAAAATAATTATTCTCATTTGATATTGCTTAAAGTGTCTTACTTCAAAAGTCTGATTTACTATGAAGGCAACATTTTGTATGGCATCTCCCATTTAAGAGAGCATTCATTAGAATGGAGATGAGTGCTGGAAGGAGTGCTGTTTGTGGTATTTCGTTTCAGGAAAGACTTGCCAAGTGCCATGGCTCCCAGTGTGGTTTCTGCACGCCTGGAATGGTGATGTCCATATACACTTTGCTAAGAAACCACCCAGAACCAACTTCGGAGCAGATGATTGCAGCTCTGGCTGGTAAATATTGCCACTTGTTAGATTGCAGGTGTGTCCCTGAAACATTTCTTCATATGCTTTGTGTATGTGAGTGCCTGTCTGTGGGAGTACACATGCCTGCATGCATGGATGATGTACTCTGACAAATTGTGCTTCTCAGCAGAGTTGCTGCTGGATGCAGACCTTGTATTCCCTGTCATTCTTTTCTCCTGGAAAATGAAACATGGAGCTGTGGATTTTTTCAGGTGTTCAAAACATCCCCATATGTGTCTTTTGAAGTGCTTTAAATCAGATGAGCAAAAATGATGTCATCTCGGAGAAGGAGCTGCATCTGAGCATCTCCAAGGTCCCTTTATATCTGGAGTTGAGAATGTCATAAGCCTTGCAGGGCAGCCCCTTTGCAGTAGGATTAAAACAGATAAGGCAGAGAGTTGCAGACTATCTTCAGTAAGGGAAAGTGTGAGCATTTATTGTAGGTAAAATAGCCTTCTGTCATCTGTTGTGCTCTAGAGTCACAGTGCAGCCAAAGACATTTCCTGTTGCTGTTGGTGAATTTGGAGGTGTAATATTAACTTCTTTCACCTCTAGAAAAAAGTCAGGGGGAAAGAGACCGTCTTGAGTGAGTGAAGAATATTGTACAGTCTCTTGTTCTCCTGCATACTGAGCTGTAGCCAGCATTCACTCTAGTGCAGATCTAAAGTATTTCATACTCCCCTTGAAACAAGCATATTTTTTGTCAGGAGCTGCAGGGTCATAAGTCTTGTGACATTGTTCTTTTTTGTCCTTCTGAGAGCTAACACTTCTCCTTGAACATCAAAAACACAAGACTTACATAAAGACATGACATTCTAAAGCCATGTGCTTTAGAGCAAAGCTTTTTCTGACCGATTTCCTTTCTTCAGGGAACTTGTGCCGCTGTACTGGATATAGGCCAATCCTAGATGCCTGTAAAACCTTCTGTAAGGTAAGAAGTAGTGGCAATAGGATTACTAGATTGGGCCTATCAGAGTATATGCATATACAAGCCATCAAGATTTTCATTAAGATCATCACTTCCCTCTGTTAAGAGATGTAATTCTGAGTAAATGGCCTAACCCATTACAAAAATTGATTAACGCAAATGAACTTGGTGCCTAGCCTGGATTATGAAGGGTAATCTGAAGTAGCTCCATGTGGTTTACTGTGGGTTAGTACTGGCATGAATAAAAGCAGAATTTCAATCCAGGTTCTTAGTAATTTATCATGCAATACAATGTGTCAGAAACCTACAGAGAAGAAATGGGAGTGAACAGTTTGTAGAGGAAACAATACAGACCATCTGCATCTGCTCTCACAATGTCAACTGAATTCCACATAGTAAGAATTATTTTATATTAAGGACTTCAACATCTGATGATTTTTTGGTTTTGTTTTTTTTTTAAATATCACTTCTTTAACACTTAATCCTTCTAATTCAGCTTGTTCTTAAACTTCATCTAGAACTTTATTGAAATATAGAGTCACTCTTATCACCTTTAACTCATTGCCAATCTGGGCAGTATTTCACTAATGGGATATTCCTATTTTAGGAATCCATTTGTTGTCAAAGGAAAGCGAATGGAAAGTGTTGCTTGGATCAGGAAGATGATTTGTTTGACAATGAAGAGAAGGTAAAGTTTTAAGTACATTACCTACCCTACTTCAATATAAAACTTAGAGAATGAATATTGCTTATATTATTTTATAAATAAGGCATTTTATTATTCCTCACAAGAAATTTGGAAATATTTTGAAAAATGGAGGATTCTATGTGTATATTTTTATGAGGAGGCAGTGACATGTCAGATAGTTGGTATAAGGCAGTTTGAATCTCCAGAGCAGAGATTTGAACAGCTCTTCAGGTTCAGTAATATTAATAGTCTCAGCTCTACCCTTACAGTGAGAATTACAATGTGCAAGACATTTGGGCATATGTGAAATTTGCTTAAATCAATGATCAGTGATGGTCCGAGTCTAAGTACTGATCTCTTAGGAACACTGCTGACTTTAGTCTGAAGAATTGATATGCCCTTAAAAATTAGAGCCATGATTGTGATTTTATGTGAAACCTCTTATCCATACAAATATTTCACTTTGTTCTCAATTTTCTTTCAATAGTATCTGGTCTGCTTCTTTGGGTTTTGAGTACTGCAGGTTGGCATGAAACTACTTTGTTACAGTAGAACTACAGGAAGCCTGTACTTAGTCCTTCAGTTGCTTGCTTCTCAACTGTCTTGTGATAGCAGTAAAATTTAAGAAAATGTTATGAACACTTATTTCACCTCAGCACCTCCAAATGATGCATGGTGATTTAATAACAAATCAGAATGATAATGAAACGTCTAATTTTTTACTGACTTAAGTGGGAGTCTCCTGGTTTGGTTTTGCTTTTGCTTTTGTTGTTGTTGTTGTATGAAATTAATGATGAGAGAAAATTCTTGGTCTTTGCTTGTCTTCTTTTTAAGGTCTCCACTAGCCTGTTTTCGACAGATGAATTCCAGCCCTTAGATCCCACCCAAGAGCTTATATTCCCTCCAGAACTAATGGTAATTATTGGTAACTTTTGCTGCTTATAGACTATTCTTAAGATCTGTTCAGAATTAATTCTTAAGTCCAGCTTAGCAGTAATTCATCGGAAGAAATGTCAAAACATTTTAATGTCAAACCATTATTATACTTCTTTTTTGGTTTTTTGTCCAGCAAGCTTTTTGAATATTCACATACCAAAAAATCAAAATACTGGGAAAATGAAGGTGCAGAGTTATGTGTTAGAGAAGAAGAAGAAGAAGCAACCTAAACTGGATTTTCAGTCCAGCAGCTGAAGATACATATATATACTTTACAGCAAACTGAATGGCAAACACTTTTTAACACTGGAAAACAATTTTATGGCTTAATAGTTTTGTTAGTCTTTTCTCAGATAGCCACCCACATCAGGGAGTGTTTAGCCCCAGTGATTAAGGTATGCCAAAGATATAAACAGCTGGAATGGAAAGTGTTAGGCATCCCTAATTATTGGCGGCAGTATTTGCCCTAGAAAAACTGAAAGCTGTTTGTTTTACTTTATTGTCAGTGTAGAGATCCAAAGCCAAATTCTCTGTAGTTAGCTGACTGCTTCTGGACAAATGTTGATAACTGTAGGATGGGAGTTCTTGACTGTGTGTTTGTAGCAGCACTGGTTCACAAGCTGTTTCCAAGAGATCGGTGAACAGTGCTGGAACAGCCAGAGACACTTAAGTGCATGCATAATCTAGAAAGGGATGCTGCTGTCAGTGTCATTGGTGACCTCCAAGCAAATTAAGTGGGCAACACCTCCCTAAGTATTTTTTATCACCTTTCTAACAGTTTTAGCAATTGCTGGATCTATTCCTACATCTTTTACTTGGGGACTGTTTATTGTCAATCTTGTTTATTACCCCATAGGAATTACTGGAAGACATTTCACCCGCACAGTCTAGAATTTCACCACTGTGCAAAGAGTCAGCATAATATTTCTGTCTCATTTTTGTCCAGTTTTAAAGGATTATGTAGAACTGCTGTTAAGAACTTTATTGACTTTGTCTAGTGTCTATTAGACCTCACACCTGTCTATATGTCTAAATATTTAAATCTGCCATGTTTCTCCATCAGAGAATGGCAGAAAATCAACCAAAAAGAACTCTGCTTTTTCATGGGGAGCGAGTGACATGGATTTCTCCTGTAAGCTTGGATGAGCTACTGGATCTGAAAGCTGCCCACCCTGAAGCACCTCTTGTGGTTGGGAACACCAGTGTGGGTATGTATGTGATCAGAATGGCTCCTGTTGCTGTAGTTCCAGTGCATCAAAGGAATGGGGCTACATTTGTTGTTCTTTTTGCATCTTCATCCTTAAGCTTACAGTCCACTATGTGGGAGTCGTCGTTATGGAAAAGCCTTTTGTCTAAGTCTATTCTTATCTTGTAGGCCCTGAGATGAAATTTAGAGGTGTGTTCCATCCAGTTCTTATTTCTCCTGCAAGGATCCCAGATCTGAATGTGCTGAAATACACAGATGATGGTCAGTAGACTTTACTTTATTCAGAAATAGGAGATTTCTTTGCAATAAGGATTGCTGCACCATTCCATAGTGCTGAATGTGCGAAGTGCTGTGCAACTCATTCCTAAGCATGCTTGGATCTTCCCCAGGTTTAGGGGGCTGTTGCCAACATTCCAGTGCAGGGTGGTTTTGTCTTCGCGACGCAGTGCAGAACTGACCAGCAATATTAACTTGGGACTTAGTGCAAGGGTGATTATTCTGGTAATACTGGTTCTGGTGCCAAGTCATGCAGTATTTGCTTTGTGATTGCTGTGCCAGGCTCTGCTGGTTAGCAGAGAGAGACCCATACAGAACCACAGTGAGAGTTAGCATGTGGCATGCTTGTTTTACATTAGAAAAAAGGCTGTGATTAAGCTGGCATAGCTAATATGCATTAACTAATCTTGTTCTCAATCATAACAGCATTAATTATAATAGGTTAAAATTTTGTACGTCAACTTGCATGTTTATAATAAGCATGGAGGTTTTTTAGTTAAAGTTAGACCCAGGTTTTGGGTTTTAAATAAATTCTAGTGGATTAGAAATACAACTAGAAATAGGTTTCAACTTACTATAATAGTCTAAATTAATAGAATAAAAATTGCCTTGTACAAGTTTACAGCCAAAGTTTTAAGGAAAGTCATATCTGATGAAATTACTTCCTATATCCTGAAGCCACTTTTTTAAAGTGGTAAACTGTGTTTGATAGTTCTGTCATTGCATTTAGAATACGTATTTTATTTCAGATCAGTCATCCAGTTCTATTCAAAAACTAGTTTATCCTTAGCTGAAAAGTGGCTAGGAATTAAAAAGAAGCTGGGAGAATGCTTACTGCTTTTTTAAAGTGTGTAAATAAAACCTAGATATGCAAAGGTGAGACTTACTAGTTCGAAAACAAGAGATATGCAGTTTAGTTTGCCAGCCAGAAATAGCATTTCCTCTCCTTAATCAGATTTAAATGCAAAATATGTTTTGATTAAATTTTGCTTTTAAATACAAAAAAATTAACATTGCTTTGCTTGATTAAAATTAATTAAATTTATATATATTTTCATTTATATTTTTGATTGAATCCCAGTATTCATTGAAAACATTCATATTATGTAAATAATTATTTTTAATGGCAAGGAACTGTGTACCATTAAAAAAAATAGAAGTATAATCTTACCAAAAAATTCTTAAATAAATGCATGTAAGTTGTCTTTCTAGTGGGAAAAGGAATACTCTCTTCATTGTTAGGAGTGTTTGGGGTTTTGTCGCCAATTCTACCTACCCACACCTTATAAAAATAACTAGAAGGTACATATGCAAAGCTAGATCAAATTAGGATGAAAATTGTGCTTAAAAATAGGAAGAGTCTGTTGAAAGCATTTTGAAGCTGACTCACCTTTGTGTGAAACGTCTCCTAAACGTTTACTCAGTCAAAGCAAGGTGCAAGGGAAGTAGTTGGGGTTGCAAGGTGCAGCTGGAAGCAGAGAAAGGATTTCCCTTTACGCAGAAGAGGTGAGGTATTTGTTCAATTTCATCATTTCTAGAGATTTTACCCTCAGTCTCCTGAAATGAAAGGTTCCAGTTCCTTTAAAATACAAACGCCCCTCTCCTTTTATCTGCCTGTAGCCCACATGAGCTGTCCTAGCTCTACAGTCTGAACACACTTTAAAACCCAGGCAGTGAAGCAATGCACGCATTACACTTCCATCATCTTTTGGTTACAGGATTAATTCTGGGAGCTGCCTGCAGCCTCTCTCTAGTGAAAGACATCTTGACAAACGCAATTGCGGAGTTCCCTGAGGAGAAGACAAGGATTTTCCATGCTGTCTTGCAGCAATTAAGAACTCTGGGAGGAGAACAGATAAGAAATGTTGCTGTATGTTGTGAATGACTTGCAATTACAATTTGAAAAAATTGTAATAAATGTGAAATTGGTCCTGACTACATGTAAAACTTGCATTTTAAGTTTTGATTTTGCCATGAATTTTCTAGCAATACCTCTTTTTTGAGCTTTCAATGTGTATAAATGTACATATAGGCTGCATGTCTTATTGCCACTTAACATAAAAATATGAAGGTTGTAGAGAAAGGTAACATAAATTACTTTCTTTTTTTTCCAAGTCATTTGGCGGAAACATCGTAAGTAGAAAGTCAACCTCAGACTTGAATCCTGTTCTGGCAGCCAGCAACTGCATGCTCAATCTGGCTTCAAAAGGTAGGACGAGATAGCCTGTCTTGTAACATAAATGAAGTTTTAAGTGTTCAAAGGACTCATAGAGATATAGGTTCCTTGCAGAATTTTATCGTCTTCCCTTCTGAAAAATTTAACTTTCGTAATATATATCATAGAACAAGTACAGTCACTTTTAGAACAAAATATCAAAAGAGAAAGGAAAAAGCAATAGCATTTCTTTCTTTCTGGACTCCTGGTAATGTTCAGAATTTCAGGGGAAAAGCAAACAAAGAAAAGAAGAAATAAACCCAAAACCTGAACAACAAAAGCCCCACCCCATAATAACTTTTGCAGCATTTCTTTACCACTCTGTTTACTTCCTCAATTTTATGTTTTAGAATGAAAGGTAGTGACGACAGCAGCTGCAGAGATTTGGAACAGATTGATAGGAGTGAGGGTGGAAAGTCATGGCAGTATCAAAAGGGAGGATTACAGAATGGGGATTGACCTCTGGGTACTTTTTTAGGAATCTGGTATTACGATGTTATGGAAGATGGAGCAACTATTTGAATTTATAGAATCTATCACTGATAATTTTTTATGGAGACACTGTAGTGGTTATTTACTCAGGAAGGCAGCAGGTATTTCTTGCCAACTAAAATACTACTGATATGTGTTAATTGCACAATTGTATGGAATTTTCTGGATTTGGGATTTTTTTTTTTTTTTTTAGGACAAAAGCGGCAGATTCCTATGAGTGATATTTTTGCAGATGGAGTTGGTAACAATACCATTACACCAGAAGAGATCTTAGTCTCTATCCATATTCCCCATTCTAGGAAGGTAAGTTATTAGTTTGTTTAGATTTGCTTTGAGCAGAGTTAAAGACTATGGAATAAAGAGCAGGAGGGGGCATAATCCATCTGTTTAAACTAGCAATGTTACTGCTCACTTTCTGAATTCCTTACGTTTATTCATTTCAGTGCCATACTATCTCCCAGTTTCAGCCAAAAAACACAACTCAGCAGGTAGCTGGCGATGCTATATAAAGAGTAACATTTAGACAAACGTTTGCCCTAAAATGATGAGGGCAATAGCAATTGTCTAGGTCCCCTACAGAAAGGGGTCTTGGACAAGCTGCCATTGTGCTCACCAAAGCAGGCTGCTCACCTGTGATATGGCTGGCATCAAGTAGGTGAAGCACTCTTGTCTCTTGAGGACTTTTCTTTAAAGTGGGATAAGATTGGATGTGTGTGTGGTGGTTCCGTAAATGTTGCTGAACTGAATAATAGTCTTTAACTGATACTGGGTTTGCAAGAGTGAATATGGGATCTTCTAAGAGAATTATGGGTCACGTTACCTGAATACTGAAGTTTGGCAATACTTTGAACTCTAAACTTACAGTCTTGTTATAAACACAACTCCACTCCACAAGATCCCTGTCTTCCAGCTATCTACCGTGAAAAATCTAGGTCATCTGAACTGTATAGGTGATGGAGGATTGGGTATGAGTTGCTAGAAAATCAAAGATGGTAAAGCTACTGAAAGGTCAAGAGAAGAAAGTGCATGATCTTGAATGCTCAGGAAATTGAATTTGTGCTTTTCATTTTTTGTTCTCTTGCTTCACATAGTGCAATAACAAGTTCTCCTTCCAGATACTTATATGTCTGCACTTCATCTTGCTCAGGGGGAGTATGTCTCTGCATTTCGACAAGCACCAAGACGGGAAAATGCTCTTCCAATAACAAATACTGGGATGAGAGTCCTTTTTGAAGAAGGTACAGACATTATAAAGGAACTAAGCATTTTCTATGGAGGTGCTGTCTCAGCAACAGTCTGTGCAAAACAAACCTGTTGGACACTTACTGGAAGGTAAAATTTCTCTGTCTTGTCTGTGTCTCTGGGTAAATGGACTTTGAAAGCTTGGGTTCATGTTCCTTGGGACATGAAAGTGCAGAAAGATTTCATTTGCCTGACTGATGCCTTGTATGTTCAAGTGAATGATCAAGCCTTGATGACTTTTCAGGATTGTTACATTTTGGAGTTTGCACATGAACTGCAGTGTGAATTATGCAGAGAGATAAGACAGATGAGCTGTGAGACAGGTGGATGAGGTACACATCAGTCAGTTGTGCACCTAAACCCAAATGTTGGTAAATTACGCTGTATTTTGTACATTTGATAATCCCCTCATATCAGTGTTCTTGAGTCCTTCAGCTTGTATCTAAAAGATACGAACTTCAGATGTGCCCAATAAAGTTAGAAGCACAAAGTCAAGTCTTCACCTTTTCAATATCTCTTCATCTACAAGGTCCCAATAATCTCCAGAATTAGTCCCTGATTTTCCTTCCCAGTTTGCAGCACCTTTCCAAGCTTTGGAGGAAAAAGTTACAAATAATTCAAGCAGCATAAAAACAGCACTACACAAAGCCCCACTGGCCTGTTTTGCCATTTAATATGCAACTGTTTCATTAGTTGAAGTGCTCATTATTTTTTGATCCCTTACATGATTAACTTTAGACTAACAGACTAATATTTTGATATCTAGGGTTGTGTAACTATGGAGAATTAACAGTGTTGAGATACTTGAAGAAGACAGCCCTTTCAGGAAATGTAACAACTAATTAGATCCCTTGAAAGTATCTACATTTTGCATCTGTATCTTTATCTTCTTTTCTTCAAATATAGGACAGTTTCTGTAATATGGTGAGAATCTGTAAGACTGCTGAAGCAGCTTTAAAGCTGTAATAGAGTTTGTTTAATTATTTATTTGTTTATTTTAAAAATTATGGCATAACAATTCCGTTTACTTACGGGAGCTCAGTTCTGTGAGCAACATTGATCTACAACATTTTAAAAACTGAAGACATGATTAGAATCAATATTTTGGCTTCACTGTGAGCAAGGTTATGTCTGTGGTCCGTGGTACACGTATATTACTGCAATTTGTATTTATTTTTTTATTAGTCCTAGTCTGATTGTATCTATTATTCTTCCTAACAGACACTGGAATGAACAAATGTTGGATGAAGCATGCAGACTAGTTCTTAAAGAAATTGCTCTTCCAGGCTCAGCTGGTGGTGAAAATATAGACTATAAGAAAACTTTGATGGTCAGTTTCTTCTACAGATTTTTCCTGGAAGTATCGCAGTCATTGAAGACAATGGTAAATTAGTTCATAGAGTCGTAAAGTCATAGAACATACTGAGTTAGAAGAGACCCATCAGGATCATTGACTCCCACTCCTGGCACTGCACAGGACATGGCAGGAGTCCCACCATGTGCCTGATAGCATGGTCCAAAGCTTTTTGAACTCAGGCTAGGGACTGTGACCACTTTCTGAGGAGCCTGTTCCAGTGCTCAAACACTCTCTTGGCAAAAAGTCTCTTCCTGATATCCAATCTAAAGCTCTCCCCTCTTGGCTTCATGCCATTTTCTCGAGTCCTGTCAGTGGTCAGCAGCGTGAAGAGGTTGGTACCTGCCCCTCCACTTTCTCTGGTGAGGATCTCAAAGACCTTGGTGAGGTCTCTCTTGAGTCTCCTCTGGGCTGAGCAAACCAAGCATTCCCCATATGTGCTCTTGTGCAAACAAATAAAAGGGGTTTTCTTGGTATCTGTTAGTGCTTGCAATTTGTACAGCGTGCTAAATCATTGTCTTTGGTGTTCAGAGCTATACAATAACTTAAGTGTTTAACTCCTAAAGAGATTGATGGAGATATGCCCATTTAACTTTTAGAAGCTCAGATATCTTTACCTTGGACATTAGGCTTTAAAAGACATTTGAGCAGTATTAATACAACAGTATATCAGTATCAAGCTCCCAGGCCCAAAGAAAATATACAAGAGATCTTACTCTATCTGTCTATAGTTCAAAACAGAAATAGATGAAATAGAAATAAAGGCTTTGGAAAACAACTGTAGATGTTAAACCAACATTCCTTGTATGAGCTGTTGACTGGGAGATGACGACACTAAAATTTCACTTGCCGAGACATTCTAGGTGTAATTTACTTTTTTTTTTCATCTTAAATATGTTCTTACAGAGGAAATTATCCCTTATACATTTTTCTTCTGTGTTACCTTGAGCTCTTTCCTCTAAATTGCCATTACTAGGTAATTGATTATTACCAGGAGTGATTCTGAGCTAGTTTTGATCAGACCTCAAAACAAAGCTCCTCTGTCTATCCCTACTTTGTGTTGCTTACTTTAAAAAGCATGTTTGTTGAATCCAATATATTTTAAAATATTATTTAGTGAAATCTAAAACCTCTACATTGTTTTCAAATCGTTATTTTAGAGCCTTTCCATTTTGAGCCTGGAAAGACTTTCCAGTATAAGGACTTTGTATTTGATTTTGGTTGTTGGCTTTTTTAATTGGAATGTTCAAAATGCGAGTTTTAGTAGTAATTCACTTCCTTTTCAGGATCCTTGCTACTATCCTGGCATACCTATGGAATATAGAAGTGTCCTACAAGATTTCAAAACCAGAATGCCCCAGAGTATCCAAATATACCAGGCAAGTGATTTCATTCCAACATTGTTTTGTGCTTCATAAGACTTGGTAAAAAGTCACGTTTCAAGCATGAGCCTTGGTGAGAAGGTCAGGTACAGATTTTCCAAAGGACTGGAAGCAAGAGGCTTTTAGCAGTTGTTTTTAATTGTATCTCGGAGAATTCTTGTTTGTAAAAATAGATTCTTGGGATACTCACTTTTCCTAGACAGTTCTTTAAAGATAAATATGCTAAGCAAACTCCATTGTCAGACTGCTTAAAATTGGTATATTGCAGTGTGCAACCCAATTAGAAAGAAATTAGATAAAAACAAAAAACATTGAAAATCCCAGGTATAATTTATATATATACTATAGTATAGCTATAATATTTTTGTCTCAAGATCTCAGAGGCCTCTTAGGTCTTACTGTCGATTTAGGAATTAAGATGGAGTGTGATGGTTGTCTGCACAAATTAACCCGAGCAGGTTGTCCCAAGTCAACAGTAGAGAGCAGCAAAGAACACGTTTCGTATTTTCTGAGCTCACCGTATAAACAGATTATGGTGGACACACCCACAAGGATTTTTGATATTTTGGCACCCTCAATACACAAGTCAAAATATCCAGCTTTTGAAAACCTAAAGAAAAATTCAAATTAAATATAGGTAAATATTTTTTCTTTTAATTTTTGGATATTCCCTAGAATAACACTTTAGCTTTAAGTACTTTAAATTTGTTCAAGTTGTTATCTTCAGTTGCCTTCAGAGTTATTATTATTATTATTAAAGAAAAAACCAAAAACCTACAGGCAATAAGAGGGGCCAGGATGAAGGGGACTATTTCTTTGTGACTTTTCCCCAATTTATTCCCCATCTTTAATAAAGTGATTGAACAACAGGAATTGAAACAATTTGTTACTCAGATCAGTTGTCACTGAGCAATAGAAATCTAGAAACCCAGAAAAATCTGAGTTTTTCTGCTTTAAATTTCTATCTAAATTTTGTAAGGCCATATTTTTTGTCTGCACTCCCTGATTTGGACATTATTAAGCTTTTAAAATTAAGAGGAAAAAGAGAATGTGTATCCTGAAATCCAAATACCTTGTCATTCTGCTATGGAAAAGTTGAAGTACTTTGGCTGAGACATCCATTTGAGGAACTTTAGGCAGTGAAGTGATGAGTGTTTGTTCTTGACTTTGTGCCAATAGCAGACAGTGTACCAGAAAGTGCAGGAGGTAGGAGTGTGTAGCCAGAATACCTGTGTGCTGGAAGCTTAAGAAGTAAAAACATCTGAAGTTGTAAGCTATTAACTAATTCTAAATTTAGAAAAGGAAAAAGTTAGTATGAATACCGACCCAAAAATTGAAAGGTGTTCTGGAAGTTGGTAACATTAGTTGATGTGGCAGATCTAACTGGCAACACTGAATTAATTTTCAAAAAAACTTAGCAAAGTAAGATTAATAAGACACTAAATTCATACATGGGTGCAAGGAAATAATTGGGAAGAAAATATTTAGGCAACATTTTCTCACTGATTTACATTGATCAGTTGCAATCTTTCAGCGAGGAAGACAAATCCTAGAAATCATTGCAAATAGCTCACAATACGCTATGAGACACTGATAATATTCAGAGCAGAATCTTGTGAGAATAATTCAGAAAATTATCAAAGCTTCATGACACCATTCACTAAGGGAGGAACTGTCCTTCTGAAAAAGTGCTGGGTTTGTCACTCTGATGTAAATAATTAAGGAAAAAAATCCAAGTAAACAAACCCGTGTGGTGCTCTCAGAAGGGTCCTTAGGAGAAGAAAAGAGGAGAAAGAAATCCCCAGGAGCAACAGTCACATCCTGCAGCCTCATCTCTTTCAATGTTGACCCAGAAGATGATAGTATGAACAGTTGTTTGTTCATCAGATTTTCTGATTGCTGTAAGAATAACAGGATTGTTCTTTTTTTAACTGTTTGTTGGTGCTGGGTGTGTGGTTTTGCCTGTACAGGACGTAGAGCCGAGTCAGTCTCCCCAGGACCCCATAGGGCGGCCCATTATGCACCAGTCTGGGATAAAGCATGCCACTGGTGAAGCAGTCTACATTGATGACCTTCCTTCTGTGGATGGGGAGCTTTTCCTGGCTGCCGTCACTAGTTCCAGAGCTCATGCTAAGATTGTGTAAGTATTCAAAGTGGACCCGAAGAAAGTGTTATCATGAATTGCTGCCTAAGGTTTTTAGAGAGACTAATGAGTCACATGTGTACAGAACAGCATGCCTGATACCTGCAGGCAAATCCATGCTGCAAACAGTATTGTTGCACTAGTAGAAGGGTTTGTTAGGATTTAAGTGTCTCACCCCATTTTACTGTGCTAGTAAGGGTGAACTGTTTCTGGTCCATAAGCCAGCCCAGAGCTAGCCTAGCTACCTCTACAAAGTGCTTAGCTGTGCAGTGCATGCAGACTTCGAAATTCAGTTTTACCAACTCTGCTTTGAAACCTCACCTGTATGATGAAAGAAGAAAATTGTTCCAAATGTAGGAAATAGTGTTGCAACATTGCAGCAACAAGGTGGCAAAGCTCACATGAGGCTTATAGGAGAGAAGGGGGAAGAAGAGGATTTTATTTTGCAAGAAAACTGTTTTCACATATGCTTCTATGCAGCCAAGATACACCTATTCTAGCAATTTGTTCGACATTTAGGCACCAAGACATATTCAAGTGATCTAGTTGGGATTAATTGTCATGACAGACAGGACTGGGGCTTCTAGCTACAGAGTCCTGGTCATATTTCCTGGCTTATTCTTAGGTCAATGCTAGGTTTGGCAGCCCTCTTTTTGGTACCATCACAGAACTGGCATCACCCCCATCTCTGTCAGTCAGTAGGATCTATTCAGTCTCTTTCTCTTCTGATCTGGGTGTCCAGAGAAGGCGCCTGTACATGTGCTGGGATCTGATGACCTACTGAACTAGATGCTGTCAAAATATGCCATTCTTAGAGACCTTCTATTGTTCCTTCTGATCCTTCTACACCTAGACATTTCCATTTTCCTTCTCCATTTATACTGGTCTTGTCATTTCTTTTATATCTGTCTATATGAATCCTCCATCTAAAGGTGCGTATTTGTGTCTTTAGGTATACGTGTAGGATGTGAGGTCTTAGAAAGTTGCAGTTGTAGTATCATGATTGTGCAATGATTTTTATTAAACCAGTGCAGTTCAGGCAATCTAATGGGCCAATGATTGTTGTATCTAAAGTATCTCCTAGAAATTAAGCACATTAGTAGAATCTTAAATTGTCTTTTACCTGCACTTCTTCACATGCCAGAGACAGAAGAACACGTGTGTAAGCCTGTGAGCAGATCTCGGTAGTACAAGAACTATACCTCTGTGTTGCATCCCCTTCCTCTGTGAATGGTTTGTAAAACTAATAAATTACACTTCTCTCTTCCCATATCCCAAACAGATCTATAGATACCTCAGAGGCCCTAAAAGGAGCAGGTGTGTTCGATGTCATAACAGCTCATGATGTGCCAGCTGCAAATGAGTTTTATTTTTCTGATGATCCAGAGATTATATTTGCGAGAAACGAGGTATAACTACAATCTTTTTGCAAGTGATTTTGTTAATTTCAACTGTTTTTTTTCTCCAGCCTTCTATCCTCCCACTATCCATTTCGGAATACAGGATTTTCCTTGATTCTTTAGTTATAGTGGTATTTTTTATAATTTGTTGGCTTCATGGATGATCTAAAAATACAAAAGTCCTAAGTCAAAGAAAACTTCTGAACAGGAAACATAAGTAGTGGTTATGTAAAAAGAAGAATATCAGCAGCACATGTGGGAATTGTTTGAATCCACCATTCCATTATGTGATGTGTATTTTACAGGTGATTTGTGTGGGTCAGATTGTCTGTGCTGTGGTCGCAGATTCAGATGTTCATGCCAAACAAGCAGCTGCAAAAGTGAAGATAGAGTATGAAATGCTGGAACCAGTAATTTTAACAATTGAGGTACTAATAATTTCTTCTGCTTTTTTATTGTTTTAGCTGTTTGATTAATGGAAGCAGCAGTTCACACTCTTTAGTTGCTTTTTAAATAGGATTTTTAAAGGAAACAAGGTGAATATGAACATCCAATTAACCAGTCTGAGTATCTCCCTGTGAATAAATTTTTAACCTTTTGTCTAATTTCGACCACTTGTGATAGGCAACAGTTTCAAAAGTATGCAGGTGTCACAAGTTTTACAATAATAAACATTAGAATGCAAAAAAAAATAACTCTCCTAATGTTCCCAGTGAGGAAAAGGCAATGAGCATGCTGATTTCTAATATTTTGGTAGCTACCTGCTGGTCAGTCAGCATGTGTATAGTGGCTAACAGTCAGCTTCTGATTATCTCTAGCATTTTTATCTGTTGTCTAGCTTGAAAGCTAGGCTGGAGACATAGAAATTGTTGGGGGAATATGAAGGAAAGGTGTTAGGGACATACAACATTTTAGAAATGTAATGTGGGAGTCACAGGGAATATGGACTTATCCTGGATTAAAGAGAGTAGAAGTAAAGAAAAAAGGACACACTTGCAGGGAGCCAGCATTAGTTCTGGTAGTCAATTTACAGCTTGTTTTAATAATGTGTGTGTGGTCTAATGGAACAATCTTCGTGATAGAAAAATAGAAGTAGTCTCTTCTTAAAGACTGGCAAATTTTGTTAACATTTCATTACAAATCTTATTAGAAATAAAGCAAATGCTACTTTATAAATTAGATTCCACCTTTACTTAGTCCTTGTGATTTCTTTCCCTCTAAATGGCATCACTCTTCGGATGATGTGGTTGCATTCTTACTCTGTGGTGTCTTGGTCAGTTCCTGGATGTATGACAGGGAAGAGCAGGTTGAATAAACTGAATGCATTTCCTTCAGAAACTGCTATCATCAGTTACATCAGAAAAGAATTGCTGGAATTTAATAAACAAACTCAACGATGACAGTAAAGGGATGAAATACCGTTGTTCATTGACTTTGGTAGCTGGTGGTTCCAGTCTCTGAAGACAATGGTGTTGATCCTGAGACTAAAATGCTGCAACAAGCTGGGAATCTTAAAAGTACTTTAAAACCCCTATTTCTCTTTTTCTCCGTTGCAGGAAGCTATAAAGCACAACTCGTTCTTTGAGCCAAAAAGAAAATTAGAACAAGGAAATGTTGATGAGGCATTTGAAACTGTTGATAATATAATTGAAGGTAAACTGCTGAATACATTTGGGGAGAAATTTTTGGTTGTCAGTATTTTGGCTTTGGCTGTCTGCTCTTCCAGTCCCAGTTCCACCTTTTTTTCATATTGTCATTAGGCCTGAGAAAACTCTTGGGGATTTGGAAGACAACATGCCTAAACATAGTGTATTGTTGTTCTGCTACTACATTCAAGCTTTTTGCATCATCTGTTCTTGAAAAAAGTTACAGAATAATTAGTTGGAAGGGTGTCTTCTAGTCCAACCTCCTGCTTAAAGCAGGTCTGGTTAGAGCAGGTTATTAAGGGCCATGTCCAGTCATGTTTTTAGTATCTCCAGATACGGAGATTATGCCACGTCGATAGGCACCTGTTCCAGTGCTTCACAGCTTTCACACTGATTTTGATTTTTCTTCTATCTAGCTGGAATTTCTTGTGTTCATTGCCTCTTATCCTTCCATTTTACACCTCTGAGAACAGTCTGGCTTGCTCTTGTCTACACCCTTCCATTAGGTAGTTGTAGACAACAATAAGATCTCTTCTTAAACCTTTTCTTCTTATGGATGAATAAATGCAGTTCTCTCAACCTCTTCTCATGCATCCTGTGGTTCAGCCCCCTGCTGGTCTTGGTGGCCCTCTTCTTGACCTGGTCTAGTATGTGCACGCTTTGTTTAAGTTATCTATGTTTTACTTCTTGTTGTCTCCACTTGCGGGCAATATTGTTCTGCTCTTAATCCAGTTCTGGTGATGCTACTAGAACAAGACCAATTTAATATTACAAGGATTTTAATTTGTGTTTTTATTTTAGATGTTGCTCTTTCACACAAGGAGTATCAGAGGATTTGATACTGATTGCCATAATTTAAATTATGATGGGATGTTAGTTCTTCTATGGTTTATTTCTTCTGTCCTTTCCCTCAGTAACATTTGTGTTTTTCTCATTGGATCAGGGGAGATTTGCATTGGGGGACAGAAACACTTTTACATGGAGACTCAGAGTATGCTTGCTGTTCCAAAAGGAGAGGATAAAGAAATGGATGTGTTTGTGTCAACACAGCATCCAGCAATTATTCAGGTAATGCAGAGCATTCTCAGAGAAAGTGTTTGGACTTGTGACAATAGAGCTTCTAAAGTTTGGTTTACAAATCTGTATGAACAGAAGCCATAGAAAGATGAAATTGCCCATCTGGATTGTCCAGTAACAGCTACTTTGTAGTGCTGCTGTATTCTGATAAACACTGAGCACTACACTGTCAGGATAAGGCTCTTCTTTCCCTTTGAACAAAGTACTTCATACTCCACTATTGTAGGCATGAAAAACTCCTTATGGAGTGCTGAGGTTCCTCCATCTCTGTTAGCTTTCCGTTGGACTGAGGATCAATCAGTTCCCTACAGAATCAGAACCCACTGAAGATCTGACCAAGTCTAACCAGCTGTAGGTGAGAGTGCTACTCCATGCAGCAGTCTCATAATCAGAGTCCTAGATTGGTTTGGGTTTCAAGGGACCTTTAAAGACTATTTAATTCAACACCCCTGCCATGGACAGGGTTATCTTTCCCTGGATCAAATTTCTCAAAGTCCCATCCCATGTGCCCATGAACACTCTCAGTGATGGGGTGTCCACAGTTTGTCTGGGCAACCTGTTCCCATGCTTCACCACTCTTATTGTAAAAAAATTTCTTTCTGATGTCCATTCTAAACCTGCCCTCTTCTACTTTAAAATCATGGCCCCTTGTCCTGTCAATACAAACTTGCTAAAAGTCTTCCTCTGTTTCTTGTGAACCCCCTTTATATTTTGAAAGGGCACAGTAAAGTCTCCCTGGAGCTGTCTTCTCCTGGCTGAACAACTCCAAGTTTCTCAGTCTTTCCTCACAGTAGAGTTGTTCTAGCCTTCTGATCATTTTCATGATGGTAAATGACAAAGCAAAGCTGCCATAGCTTGTGGCCTATATAGCAATGGCTCTAATGCATGAAACTGATGGTATTTCAGACTCAACATTGGCATTTTGTGTTCAAAGCCCAGTTCAGCTCCTTTTGTCATTTCCATTATTATTATATCGCTAATAGCCAAGTAGCATGAAGATCTTTGTGTTTGAGAAAATGATTTGAAGCAAAAACATTCCTGACACTAGCAAGACCTTAGATTATTAAAAAAACACTGTCATTTTAAATAAAAATAAAATTTATTATCTTAGTAATAAAAATAGTAGAAACTGTATACTAATCCATTGTTATTATACCTGAAGCTTCTTACTCTTTAGTTAATGTAATCCAAGGGTATTATTCTTCACACTGGCCCTTTCACAGTCTGCATGGTAAAGATTTTAAATGTGAGTGCTGCTGAGAGTTTGTTGTTATTCTTTCTTTGCTTTTTAACCTAGGGTAAAGGAAAAACTATATTGATCTGATAGAAGAGTAGAAACGTCTATGGAACCCTTTTCTAGAAAAGGTTTCTATTTCAGAACCTAACTTTTAGGCCTAGTTTGAGTTGGCATAACATACTGAAACTTGTTTTACAGGAGATAGTAGCTGCAAGTTTAGGTGTTCCAGCCAACAGGATCATGTGCCATGTTAAACGAGTTGGTGGAGCTTTTGGTGGGAAAATCCTGAAAACTGGCTTACTGGCATCAGTTGCTGCAGTGGCAGCAAACAAGTAAGTGCAGTATGTGTGCGTTGGGATATGAAAATAAAAAGAGGCAAACAAGTTTTCCATTTTGTCTAAAATGCTTTCTCCTTTCCCAAAGCTGCTAGTCAAAAAGTCATACAATCCTGACTTCACATTTTGTCAGACTGTTTGCTGCATTTCTTTGTTTTGTTTTGTTGAACTACTTATGTTAAGCAGCTCTAGCCTCACCTAAATTAATGGGCTGCAAGAAGTTGGAATTAGTATAAGCCAGAAATACTCAAAAGGCCCGCTCCCTAACTACTGAGACTTTGTATTGTACATGCATTAAAATACAACATTAACCATCCAGATGTGAACTTCACTGGCATAGCAGGATGCAGAAGGAAGAGTTCATGAGTGGAACTGCTTTTAAGAACAAGTAGTTCTAGCTCAGTCCTCAATATCTTTCAGTCAAAATTAGCTTAAATCTGTGAGGTATTATGCTTTTTCTAATACTGCTTGAATTAGTCTAAGAACATTAATACGTAAAGCTCCATCCCCCATCTTCCAGATTTGGCAGGGCAATATTGGCAATCAGCTGTCAGGGCATACTCAAGTCCTTTAAAAGCGTAACTGATTTGCTACAGAATTCACATCAGGCTACATCCTGTCAGCCAAAATGGTCTTGTCATCTGAGGAGTTAGCTCAATACATTTATATTGCTTCGACTGTCACTGTTATAAAAACAGCTCTTTATTATTTTTGGCCACATTATCTGTGTTTTTTATTAACAGATAATGCTAAAAATAATATTTCTTTTATGGTTTAAACTATCTTTTTTATTTGTAGGCCCTTATTTTATACCTTAAGCCCATTTTTTCTAAAGTAGTTATTTTAAATGGTATATGCATTTCTAGACTAATTTTCATATTTTATTGTTATTCATATTTTGGTTTTATTCCAAGACTCTCTATTTCGGTATGATTCTGAATAGCTAAGAGGTAATGAACACTTAACACTGAAATAGTTTCTTCAGGAGTAGTTTGCACTGAGTTATCTTGTTGGCTTTCAAGAGATAAAATGAAAATTCTGGCATGATTGTAAATGTGAGAAATATGAACTCTGGTTATAGCTTTAAGCATATATTCAAGCTTATTAAAATTAAGTTTAATCTAAATACATGTTTGTATGCATGGCTGGATCTGGTTACATGATGAATAACCATAGCTATCGTATCCATAACATCCCTTATTTTAATTGCAATTTGACTTTTCTTTTTTGGATTTAGAACCGGCAGAGCAGTCCGTCTTATTCTGAGCCGAGAGGATGATATGGTAATCATTGGTGGCCGACATCCTTTTATTGCTAAATATAAAGTGAGTGCCACTAGAATTCAGTGAAAAAATACCCACCTGTATTCTGTGAATAAGTATTTCAGTGTTACTGGTTAATGTGTTCTATTAATGAAAATTAGTATAACCAATTCAATTTTAAAACAAAACTACAAGCCAGGAAACCAGGAGAAAGTTGCTGTACAGCCCCTTTGTCTGCTTTGTCTACCTCTGTCTCTTCAGGGTTTTATTTAATTTTTTTTCTAGTTCCTTCATGTCCTTTTCCTTTTATAGCTCTTTCTGTCTTTCTTTCTTAAAACAGGAGCTAACCTATATCAGACTTCTTCTGCAGAACTTTATTTTAAACTCTCCATATGGTTAGATTCACACAAAGAAGCAGCTAATTTTTCGCAGAAACAGTGTCATGCAGAAAACTTGCCCTATGGAGGAAATTAATCTCTTCCCTGCCCATGCACTGTCGTCAGTCATAATTATTCATTAGGATAATTTCTGCCTTCTTTTCCTTCTCTACTTGTCATAAAAATTATGTATGCCAGCCACCCTAATGGGGTTTAAATCCAAGTTTCTGCTGAATCAATAAGCTGAAAGATTTCTCTTTGAAAGTTCCTTTTGTTAATAGCACTACAGCTCAAGCTGGATGCCTTCAAAGACGGACCCTGAACAATGGGATTCCAGGGCAGTTACAGCCTTACAGTCTAAGTTCCCCATCCCTCACATGACACTTCAGACCAAGAGTAATATTAAGGGTCTGGAGTCTTCACATTCTTCATGGGTTTCTTTCATTGTCTGTAGCTGGGCCATTTCTTTTCTTATATCTAAGTGTGCAGCCTCTGCTAGAGATTGTAGCTTCCTTATCTTTCAGCTTGAACTGGCTCTGAGGCCTTCTTTTACTTGACTAGGTGACAGTTCAACATACTACAGCTTGCAGCCCAAGGCTGCAGCAAATTTATCTGCTAATACTAAGCAAGTTGCATGACATACTACCTAGGTAAAGTAAGAGAGGTTTTATAAGGTGCTTCCCTAAAGCTGAAAATGAGCTGTAGCTCATGTTGAGAATTCAGGAACTGTTAGTGGCAACAGGTGAAAAGAGGGATGTGAGACAAAGATAACATTTCTTCATTAATAAACACAAATGTCGTATTCCATCTGCCAGACACTATTCTTACCATTAAAGTGGGATTTGATTTTATCTACAATAAACTTTCCTAGGTGACACACTTGTCAGCCATCTCAGGCAATATAGAGGAAGCCACTGCTTCTTCCTTTCCCAGTGGGCTGATGTTGCTTATTATATGCTGTACCTATACAGATCACAGATGCCAGGTGGGAAAGCCCATATCTTAGAAACATACTTTCTTTATTTCTTGCCCTTCTATAGTTTCAGTGAATGCTGCTCAGAAATTAATAATGCAGTATGACCCTGAATGTGTGGGTTATGTTAGTCTTCAAAATACACAAGCACTTAAATGAATGTCAAATTCTAAATAACATACTGTTGTAACCTTCTAGGTTGGCTTCATGAATGATGGTAGGATCAGAGCTGTGGATGCTAAATATTATATTAATGGAGGATGTACCCCTGATGAATCTGTCCTGGTAAGGATTTTATACTGACAAATCTTATAATATGGAGGAATCATTAGCTGGAAAATTATGAAGGTCAAATTCCCTTGCCCATGTATTATTAATTATATAGACTTTTGATATAGGGATTGTGGGTTGTTAGAAGAATCTGCACTGAGTAGGTTATCATTTCCTTATTCAATTTAGCAAAGCATGTTACTACTTTTTTATATTACCGTACACATTCACTTTCTGAATGTTTTCTCAGGCTTATTTTTCTGTTACAAACATCTCAACTAACAATGTCTTCCTTTTAAAATATACAGTACCTGCATTTGTCCCTGCCTAAAGCTTTATGTCTTCAGGGCTGGGAAGACCTTTCTTAGCCTTCAGAAAATTCATAGTGATAGTTATCCTGTTGCTATCCCTATACATTTCTATACTGGGTCAGCATTTATTGTGCTGTATACCTCAGTTCTTCACTTACAGGTCTGCAAAGTATAAAATGTTTTTTGCTTTAATATCATCACTAGATATTTGTGTTTGTACAGGCTATTCTAGGTGTAACTGAAATGTTTGCTGTACTACCCCTCATCTGCTTGTCATTGCCCCACCTATGAGTATTTTCTGCATCCTGAAATCTGTCAGTGTAACTGCCCAACATATTGCTGCCTAACCTGGTTCTGAAAAATAGCCTAGGTTAGAAGAAAATCCATTATTAGAAGCATGTACATTAATTCCGATCATGTCAGAACTGTCTTAAGATGAAGTTCTACAGTGATACAGTGAAGCTGGTGGACCTAGCAGGAATGACCAAGGCTTAAATTTGTCATTCTGAGAAATATACTTAACACTGAAGAGAGACAGTGACCTCTTGATTAGGCATCAAAACTTCTTTAAAATTATTTTTTTATTTTGATACTGACTCCTAGAGCCTAATTTGAGGTCTCTAGTATAGGATTTTCCTCTTCATGTGATTTTGTGTTTGTCATGTAAATTTCTAAATTAAAAACTTAAAGACCAGAAGACACTGTAGACTGCAGCACACATGCTTTCTGGTGGAACTGTAAGTGTGGACTTCCATAGGATGTGATAGTTCAGAATGCTTTCATCAGTTCCTTTCATAGCTACTGTTGCTTTAAATCTAATCTGCCTATTTTTAGTTTTGTGTGGCATTTGGTATTGAAGTAGGAGCAAAATCAGTCATAAAATGACACATCTGCTACATCCTTAACTACGATAACATTCAAGTACAAGTAACATCAGCTGTGTTCTGTATATAAAAAAAAAAAACCTTGAAAATTAATATATTGCATGAGAAATGTATTAATAAAGTCTGTATGTGTGCATGAGTACTTACAACCAGTGATTGCCAGAAACCAAATTTTAAAGCTAATTGTCTCAAGTTTAGGTCTTTCATATAAGAGATAAGGAAGATTTAAATGTAAATTTGAAGGAAGCACTGTTCTGACATTAAACAAGATCTGTTTATCCCCTACCTCAGGTTGCAGAAGTATCCATATTAAAAATGGACAATGCATACAAGATTCCCAACTTGAGATGCTGGGCTTATGCCTGCAAAACAAACTTGCCATCAAACACAGCATTCCGAGGCTTTGGCTTTCCTCAGTCAGGACTGGTGACAGAAACTTGGATAACAGACATTGCAGATAAAACTGGTTTATCACCAGAAAAGGTGACTAAATGAAGGCATACTCTCTCCTGAAATGAAGTCTATGGAACTGGAAAGTTAAAAACCTTTAGATTAGTTTAATTGTTTGAACAAGTCTTTTGTAAGTCAAACATAATTTGTGCTGAAATTCATTTTTTTTTAAATCAATGTCTGGTTGTTGAATGAATAGCATGGTCTTACAAACTGGTAACTGTTCAAAAAATATACAGTGATCTTCTTGTTGTCTGTTAGTCCTCCCAGATGGTCAGCTTGCCTTTTAACAGGATTGTGTGGTAACTGTAATTTCATTTTTTCAGATTAAGGAAGTAAATATGTATAAGAAGAATGAGCAGACACACTTCAAACAAAAACTTGATCCACAGAATTTAATACGGTGTTGGAATGAATGTATGGAGAAATCTGCATACTACAGGAGGAGAACAACTATCAGTGAATTTAACAGAGAAAATTACTGGAAGAAAAGAGGTATTGCCATTGTACCGATGAAATTTCCATTTGGACTAGGTATACCTTACCTTTCTCAGGTGAGTTTCATTAAAGAATAAGGAAGCTAAGTGTTTTATCCAAAGAAGATTACAGTTACTTCATCTTAGGATACAAAACAAATATGTTATCTTTCAACTCCTGGAAAACGATCATCCTCCTGATGGTTGTTCCCTGAAGAGGCTGTACTAGCTTGTAGCTCTCTTCAAGCTGAGATCAAAGTTGTTTGGTTTTCAGGACTCAGGCAGCTTGGACCCTGCCTACTTAAAGGCTAGTCCTATTTGTTGTGGTGCAGTGTTGGAATAGGTGAGTTGAACAAACACACTTACAAAAAGTTTTTGAAGAAGACTGATAGCGAAATGTTCATTGAATAAGTTGTCCCCTCCAGAAACAGTTCTGAGCCTCCTCTTTCTGACGATGGGGGTACTATGGAATGCTGCTCTTAAAGACTTAACCCTTTGATGCCATCAAAGGCTAAGGTTAAGTAAGGAAAAAAGCACAGTAGTATTTTTGGTCCTTGTATTTTTTTTAATGTAGGTGTCCAATGCTTCTGAAACAGACAGCATTGTATCAATTGAAAATTAATGAATTAATTAATCAATTTTAAAATTAATTAATTAATTATGTCATATCAAACTGGCTGTCTCTGTTCAGCATTAAGGTCACAGGATCTTTGAAGTCTACAGCTACTTCTAGCTGAGTCCAGGAAGAAAATTTCATTCAGAGATTCAACTTATGCAACTGAGAAACCTCCAGGACTCTCACACCTCAGTGAGAGAGAAAATGGATCTTGCAGCAAATTGCGCTTACAGCCGCTAGGGAGGGGTGTCATCCAGTTTCTTTTGGAACCACTGAGATACTGTTGCCAGGTGTAGGTTTATTTCAGGATCTAGTAACAGAAAAAGCAGACCACCAGGATTTGTATCTTTTTCTTTTGAAGTTCATTATAGAGGAAGAGCAGCAAGTAGCTTTTAATATTTTGCCCTCTATTCCTAAGCGTTAAACAGATAAACTGAAATATACTTAAACACTTTGTCTTTTTTTTATTCAATTCATCACCATATACAACACATTTCTCACTAGTCTGATCTTGACTTTGTTTTTCTTTTTTAGGCTGCTGCTCTGGTTCATATTTATACTGATGGGTCTGTGCTTCTGACACATGGTGGAATTGAAATGGGGCAGGGTATTCATACAAAAATGATCCAGGTAAAAAACGATCTAAATAAATATTGCCATGTGCTTTATCTTTCATGCAGATAAACAATGTAAAGGTTTTCTTTTTGGTTAGTTAGTGTACCAGCAGGACAGTTTCTTTATCAGCATAGTCACTACTTCTTTGCATTGGTCGAATTAGAAAGCAAAGGTACCTTCATTAAGAGTCACAGAGGCAGAAGGAAAGAAAAAACAGACTCTTTTTTGTTCTTCCAATAGCATGTGAAGAGGCTTATTAGAAATAAGATTTGGGGGTGGCTGATCCCATAAAACCCATAGTGAAAAAGGCAGACAGTAGTCACACAGATTCACAGAATCACCAGGTTGGAAGAGACCTTCAAGATCACCAAGTCCAACCCATGCCCTAACACCACCTCAACTAAACCATGGCACTGAGTGCCACATCCAATCTTTTTTCAAGCACATCCAGGGATCCACCACTTCCCCGGGCAGACGATTCCAGAACTTTATTACTCTTTCAGTAAAAAACTTTTTCCTAACATCCAGCCTAAATTTCCCTAGGCGCAGCTTAAGACGGTCATGATGATAACATTATGATCATATTTGGTTAATGGATAATTCTGAAACATATCTGTAAAAGTATTTATCAAGTCAGTGAAAGTTTGGGGTCTGGGCTTGTATAGTTTGCTGTAAGTCTTACAGGGTATAAGCAGGAAAATCAGGAATGAGTGTTGGAGTTCAGAGTCTCAATCCAGCATTTGAGTACAGCTAGAACATTGTCCTTCTTTTCTGTTTCTTTGTTCTAACAACTTGGACACAATGATTTCAGCTGGAGACTGGAAGAGAACTCACTTAAACTTTTATCTTTACTGGTATTCCTGACTTCTAGCAAATACTGGGGAATTGTTGGAGCGTTTAGATTGTTTCTAAAAAAAAGAATATGTTGTTCTTCCTGAAACAGGTTGCTAGTCGGGAATTGAACATCCCCATGTCATGTATTCACTTCTGTGAAACGAGCACAACAACTGTTCCCAATGCATGTGCCTCGGTAGGATCTGCAGGGACAGATGTCAATGGCATGGCTGTGAAGGTAAAGAGTAGTATTTAGCTGAAAAAAACACCCAATCCCTTGAGGTATATGCTTGCCGAACTTTAGGTACTAGTGATCCCATAAAAATCAAGTTTGGGATTACCAATAATACTGCTGGAGGTGGCCAAGAAGAAACATGACTTGACAGTTTCTCAGTAATGATGCATATGAGTTTTCAGAATATGATCTGGACCTTCCCAAAAAGGCTTACACTTTTTAAAATCTTCGTTTCATCTAACAAGCTAACTAGTCCCATACAAGTCTTGCACCCTTGTTCATGTTTGAAATCTACTGATTCATACAGATTCCAGCCCTTGTAACTTAACCATTTCCAAGTTTTATGTCTATGTAGTTAATATGACACTTCCTGCAATACCTTTTCAAACTAAGATGACAGTAAAGCATGTACTAATTAAGTAGTAACTAGAACATAACTTGAATAGTAGCAAATGTATCTGTGTTAATTTTGTGGTATATTCTCCTGACTTCTCACCAGGATGCTTGCCAAACTCTTCTGAAACGCCTGCAGCCCATCATCAAGAAGAACCCAACAGGGACCTGGAATGATTGGGTAAGACCTGTGAATCCTACTGAATGTGTTTGAGTGCTGGCAGAAAGTGTGATGTATGTACTGTAGTCTATAAATCTGCTCAGCCTAATAATCCTGAAGTTAAAAACTGTAGAAACAGGCTATTTCACAAACAGATGAAGTGCAGAATAGTCAAGAGATGGTTCTTGGCCAGGCAGAAATGACTATGTGGAAGATAACAAATAGATTTATTGCTAGTACAGTATTTAAATATTGCCAGTGCAATATCCAAGTAACAAATCTATCATCTGTTACAATGGATTATAGTAAAATCAGGTTATGGTCCCTCCTGTTGAGGAGGAAGATGCCCTGGCTTTCTAAGCTTTTCAGAGGAGTCTAGGTGCAGCTAGGTCTACTTAGTCTCAGATGTGGTCCACAGCCTATGTCTAAAGGGCTACGATATGTTGTGGTGTAACCTCAGCCAGCCACCAAGCACCACACAGCTGCTCACAACCAAAGCAAAGCAAATAATTCTTTCACTCTTTCCCATGGGCTGGCAGGTGTTCAGCCATCTCCAGGAGAGCAGGGCACCATCACAAGTCATGGTTACTTGGCAAGACAAACACCAGCACTTCAAACGTCCCCCTGTTCCTCCTTCTTCCCCCTACTTTCTATATTGAGCGTGATGCCCTATGGTATGGGATATCCCTTTGGTCAGCTGGGGTCAGCTGTCCCATCTGTGTCTCCTCCCAAATTCTCATGCACCTCCACCCTCCTCCCCAGTGGGGCAATCAAAAAAAGCAGAAAAGGCCTCTGTGTAAACCCTTCTTAGGAATAACAAAAACACGCTGATCCAAAACACCTAATCTCCTCTAATAGGTACAAAGTTAATTTGGATGATTCAGACACCCCAAAAGTATTATCAGAAATGGTGGACCAAAGAAAGAATGTTAATATATGCAGAGAAGTAATTTTATATCTT
Organism: Struthidea cinerea; assembly: GCA_013397865.1. Taxonomy (NCBI): domain Eukaryota; kingdom Metazoa; phylum Chordata; class Aves; order Passeriformes; family Corcoracidae; genus Struthidea; species Struthidea cinerea. Next base: position 127,394 of record VZTI01004304.1, read on the forward strand.
ACAAAGTGAGTAAAACCAACCAAAAACCCCACAAAAACTTCTTGACTTGTAAACTGAGTAAATCTAACATGAGAATCACTCAAAGGGAATCGATTTGGGACCTCATATTGTTGCTTTTATGACTGGCAGAACTTTACAAAAAGCATTTCTCTTGAAAACTGTCATCTTTGTGCAAATAGGTCGTGCAGATCTTTTATGTTAGTGTGCTGGTTTGATCTTGTCTGGACTCCAGGTGCCTAACAAGCTGCTCTATCAATCCCCTTCTCAGTGAGATAGGGGAAGAAAAGAAGATGCAAAAACCCCGACGAGTCAGTGGGTAAAGACAAAGGCAGTTTATCAAAGAAAAAGCAAAAGGTTGCACGTGCACATGGTCACATGACCCAATATAATCACTGACCTATCAACCAGATCTGTTTAGATGACAAGGAAGGACCCATTTCTATTGAACTTGATCAGAAAAATGGAGCAGGGCCCTTTCTGACTATGGCATTACCAGTAATAAAGATTCAGCAAGAACACCACTGTTGACAGGTCTATTCCTTCTAGTACTGCCAAAAGAACTCAGATCATTCATGCAAAGGGGGTTTAGTTCTGTAGTCTCAGGCACCATGTGCAGCTAAACATGCTTAACTCAGCTTGTCTTCCTTTCTTTACAAGTTTTACAGTTTGGGTTTTTTAAGTAAATATGTGTGGGTAAGTACATATATGTAAATAAAGTAAATATACCTGTGCTGTGTTCCTTCCTGACTCCTTCCTTGGCTTACCACAAGCACTGCTGTATTTTACAGATTAAAGAAGCGTTTAAACAGAGCGTGAATCTTTCAGCTACTGGCTATTTTAGGTAATATATTTTTGTTCCTTAAAAATGCATAAATTAGACCAGGACTGATTTCTGAAGATAACTAATGATGTAAATAGAAGATCCTGTCCAATAGGTCTTTCTAATAGCTCATTTTATGTTTTATATAATTAGTTGATATATGAAGGGTTGGAAGCATAAAGTTTAGGTGTTAATTTATGTCTAGCCCTCTGTGGACTCTCTAGAAATTATTAAAAGAACTTTTTGCCATCTTTGCTCCATGATTTGACATTTAGCAAACCAAAAATCAAGAAGGTGACTGCTGCCTGTAACAGTCATGTGCAAAGTGGGATATAGTTTTTTAACTGGAGACTGTATTGCTATAAGCTATAAATATTGTTCCCACTGCTCTCAGAGTAGTCTCTTGGTCCTTTTTCTTTGAATTCTTTCACAGCATTTATAAAGAACCAGAAATGAAAACTTTCTGTACTATAACTCAGGTGGGATTCAAAGCAAAGCTTTTCTCTTAGCCTCTTGTGCCTTATCTTTTCTCTCCTTCTGCTGGTGGTTCTTACTTATCAATAGCAACTTTTCAGGTCTCTGGGCAGTCTGGAGTAAGTTGAAAGGGCACTTGGGAAACCCATACTTTTTTAAAACACCGAGAAATGTCCAAATAAAATGTCCCTTCCTGCTGTTAAGCCTGTTCAAGTATGTCTTCTGCTTATGCAGCCCTTTAGGAATGTTGATATCACCTAAGTAATGAACAACAGTGCTATCGACATTTAATGATGTCCAAAACCATCTGCAGATCCCTGAGCCTCAGATCCTGTATTGATCTAGTTCTTACCCAGTCATATTCTCTACTTCCACGAATCTCAAAGGCAGCTGAGGTAAATGGATTATGAGAAGCTGAGTATATGGATTCTGTGTATCCCTTTTTCAGTGCATGGTTCTATACTACAATTGCTTTATGATAATCTTAAATATGCTCCACAAAGAAATTTCAGTCATACATAGTTGAAAACACAGCTTAGTCACATAGGTCCCATGTTTGGAAGATACCACATTTCACTGTCCTCTCATGTCCTTGGTTTTACCCCATCAGTCCTGACTACTATGGTGTCCTCAGTTAGTCCCGCTCCCTTCTAAGCAATTACACCTTTATTTCAATATTCCCATTTTAACCTTCTCACTCAATTCTCTACACTGTTTCTGTAATCTTGACTTCTTCATTTATGTCTTGTAAATTATTCTTCATAGGTCCTGACAAGTTTTCTTCCCTTTTTCTGAATTCCTTTATGGGCTATTGTCCCAGTAACCATTATCTTAAATGTTTATTCTGTATTTGGTTACTGTGCTTTTATTAGTATATTTCTAGGAGTGTGCTGGTTCTAGATTCTCATGAACTGAAATAGCTTGCTTGTCTGCTACATTTTATATAAATACCAGATGCATCAAACCTAAACTACTAGTGCTCTGTAGGCTTTCATGAAATTTTGAAGTTCTGAGCTGTTACTTAAGATCTTGTACTTAAGATTTTGTACTTAAGATTTCACACTTAAGATTTCACAAGCAGTTTCAAACTTTTATGTGCTCATCTGCTTTGTTATAATGCAAACTGTCATCAGTTTTCTTCTTGTGGACTTTTGTTTCTTCCATCAGAGGTTATAATGAATACATGGACTGGGAGAAAGGGGAAGGACAGCCATTCACATATTTTCTTTATGGAGCTGCTTGTTCAGAGGTTGAAATTAACTGTCTAACAGGAGATCACAAGGTAATAACTGAATGTCAGAGAAGTTTTGGAAATAATGTGAATGAGGCTTGCTCCAACAATCATTCAGGTTTTGCATTAATAAGTCACCTCTCTTCACATGATAGTAAATATATCGACAATGTAAATACAAATTACAGGTGGAGCAGAATGAAAGCTGTGCAATATTAACCAGCTTCTGACACATCTGTGTCAATGTCATATATGTTCACCTTTTGGGTTATGGCTGACATCTAACATATTCTTTGCTTGTTCTGTCCCTGTTTGCCAGCAAACACCTTATAGCAATATTCAGATTCCAGGCTTTTTACCATCTGGACAGCTAAATGCTGTAGACTGATGATCATATGCCCTCTATCTGTACATTTTTATACCTCTATCTGTACTTTTATATGGGGATTTCCTTGAGCAATGGGAAAAATCTGGCAGGGCTGTCTCTGGCTAAACTTTTGTTAAGGGTTAGACAAGCCCATTTTGCTTGTGATGAGATATTGGAAATTATTCTAAAATTATGCACATGGAGAGGCCTCTATTTCAGTATTTCTTATTTCACTGAATACCAACTCTAACACATATTATCTTCTAATGCTTTCAGTCTATCTCTCTGGGTGATATAAATTTGAATTTTATTAACAGAACCTCAGAACAGACATTGTTATGGACATTGGATGCAGCATAAATCCAGCTGTGGATATAGGACAGGTATGTGCCAAGAATTTTCTGCTGCCTTATTTCTATTACACTATTGTCCTTATCCGAAATGAAGATTACCTCATTAATTCAGAAAACATTCATTTCTTACTAGATTACAGATCCTATTAGAAGGTCTTTTGCCTATAGACTTGCTCCATTTGAATTAGTGTCAGAGCTTTATAGGTTTCAAAGAAGCTTGAATTTAACCCGTGGTGTCAACCTGTAGTACTTCCAGGATGTATGTATGCCTTCTATTTACTGGACTTAAATCCTGTTTGTGATCTACAGTCCCCAAGTTGTTTGACCTGCCTTCCCCACTTGATAGCAGGGAAACACCTTTATTCATTGCAGGCTGGTCCACAGATCTCATCACTTCATCATTCAAGTATTTGTCTTCTCAGGTATGAGAGAGAAGTGGGAAAGGTTTTCTGGTTACAGTTGCCCCAAAATGTTGAAGAATCGCATTAGGCAAACAGAAGCATGTTAGGCCTCACATACAGTAGACCAACAGCTAATGATACAAATGAGTTCTTGGTGAAGTTTTACTCAGTTAACCAAACATGAGTACATAAATGCTATTTCTTTTCTTATTTAAAGATTGAAGGTGCTTTTGTTCAAGGCGTTGGACTGTACACAATGGAGGAATTAAAGTATTCTTCAGAAGGAGTCCTCTATACTCGGGGTCCAGATCAGTATAAGATCCCTGCTGTTTGTGATATTCCAGAACAGTTTAGTGTTTCCCTGCTGTCATCTTCTCAAAATCCTTATGCCATCTATGCATCCAAGGTAAGCAAATCATCACAGGGCCTAATTCTTAGATCCCAGGCCAAACAGAGAAATTACTGTGATATAAAACACATGCAAGTTTTCAGTTCCTCTCCTTTTGCATTTCAATCAAGTGTTCAGTAAATTGCTTTATTTATGACATTAGGGAAGATAATAAGAAAAGACATAAAGCCAGATACTGTGTCACTTTAATGGTTTGCAAGAAGTGATTTTAGAGTTTTGTTAACAGACCATACACAGAAGCTGCAAGGTGAATTTAAAACCATACTTCTAAATGTGGTGATAAACTGAAGGGTTAGGCTAAAAATATTAATGTAATTGATAGAGAAATCATAATGTCACTCAGAGTGTGCAGCTTACTTGTGTGTACTATGCAATATGAAATAGGACTGTATGTGTGTATCTATATGAGAGACTGACTTTTTTTCATCTTTTTCAGGGGATAGGTGAGGCAGGACTTTTCTTGGGATGCTCTGTGTTCTTTGCTTTGAGAGATGCAATAACTGGTGTGAGGAATGAAAGAGGACTGAAAAAGACCTTTGCACTGAACAGCCCTCTGACTGCTGAGCAAATACGGGCAAGCTGCACTGATGCCTTTACTGAGATGGTAATAGAAGGTGGGGGAAGGGGCTGTTTAACTATGGCTGGGTAGGAGTGTTTACTGGTTTTGGCACCCCTGAATAGTGGAGTGCCTAATGATGTCTCCAATCAGTCGTGCTTTATATACAGCTCCTTGTAATTGAAATGTCTGGTAACAGGTCTCATTTACACAAGTTATCTCGACAAATGCCATTCAAACATTGTATTGGAATTTCCCTGGTTTTGTATAATTTTTTTTTTCTTTGAAATTTACATTATTTTTACAACCCTCTCTTTCCCTGAACTCTTCCTTTCTTCTGTATGTCAAATCCCATAGAGGATTAAATAGCTCATCTTATTAACATGCAATGGATCAGCCTCTAGGCATCTTCAGTCTCCTTCCAGGTGCTTTGCCCCACTCAGTTGCATGCTGTCACTACATTCTGGTACTTCTTGCTATGCCCAGTACTCTTTGGGAGAAAAATAATTAACTCAGAGCTAACAAAAAAAGAAGAAAAATGAAGAAGGCAATATGCTTCATATAATGCTGATCCTTTATACTCTGTTTTCTGCAACTGTTCACCGTAGTCATGTTCCCACTGCTATTACAATTCTTTTTCTGGGTAAATTTTTACTTAGTGAGGCAAGTTCCTTGCCAGCATATTAATCCATGCTGTGCCCTGAACCTCTGAGCCTCTGCTGTGGAAACTTTGGAGCTCTCATTCATAGATTACTCCCATGGTATTTCTGTGATTGTGCTGAGGCACCACTGGCCCCTGAATCAATAGGTTTCTGGGCTTCCTCTCCTTGCAGGAACTTGCAGGAGGTGAGGTCCACCAGTGCAAGGCCCATGCTTCTCCATCCCTCTTTAGTCCTAATCCCAGTTATCACTGACTTGGAGGCACCTGATAAGGGCAGTGTTGGGAGTTTGTCAATCAAATAAAGTCACTGTTGACATTTCTTGCTTACCTCTTAGATGGCAAGCAATGAAGCTCCTTCCTCCACTCCTCGGGCCACATCTGCGTGAATGACAAACCATAGTGCACAAGACCGGAATGGAAAATGGATTTACTGCCCAAGACACACTAATCAACACACAGATAAATGTATTTTCTTTTTCCAAATAGAATCAGCTGCCAAAAATATGCACTTTACATCTTCCATCCTTATCGTCATTCTTCCTGTATACTCATTACAGTATTTTGCTTAAATGCCCGCATTTAGTTGCTAGAAATACATCTTCTGCATTTGAACCATCTATTTTCAACAATAAAGATCTGCTGAGCAGCATAGCTCAAATGCTCTGCAGGAAAGTTAGGATGAAGTGTAAAGGTGTGCTAGATAACTTACTGCGACATATTACACTAAATAACTTCATATGATAAATGATTTTGTAATGGCTTCAGCTAATTTTCTAATTCAGATTTGAGTCTTGCAGTAAAGTGTGAGTGCAGAGATCTTTGCAAAGAATCAGAACCTTGTTTGTTGGATTCAGAACCTTTTTGATCAGAAGTGATGCTCTGATTTGTAGTAAAGCTGGTTTAGATTCTTTTGGCACAGGTATCTTTGTGTTAAAAACATGCAAGAAACAAGAGTTATGATTCTCTTTTGCTATGCCAGGCAAGTTGCCATGGCTGGCCTAGATATATAGAATTTTATCCCAAAAGTTGACAGAGTTGTAATTTCCACCAGAAGCTTTCTTTATCTCGTGGAGCAAGCCAGAAGCCTCTGAACATAATGGGAAAACTGACATGGAGTTCAGTGTGCTTTGAATGGGAGAATGGATGAACCTGCCTCTGGCAAGGATTCTTAAGCAATGCTTAATCTTGTGCTCAGCCTTGCAAGAACAGTTAGGAGCTTTCTCCCACTCTTGGCCACTGCTGAATTAAAGAAGATAGAAAAAACATAATGAGATCAAAGATGATCTGCGAAGATCCGTCATCTGATGCTGCTAATGTGCAATGGAATTAGACCACACCCAAGCAGCAGCAGCTGGAGAAAACAGGAAAACATAAAGCTGCACTGTATTCGATGGTAACAATAATTCTGGTGTTAATAAATTTCAAGTATGTATGTATTTGTACCCTAAGGTGAGACCAAGACATAACTTTAAAGTTATGAAAGCTTCAGTCACAACATTCAGCTTTCAGCATCAGAATCCACAATATTGAATTTACTGACAGCTTCAGCCTTTCCTCCTCATCGAGTGCAAAGACAAAATCTCAGTTCTGAATGTGCACACACATAAATACACAAATCTCCATGGTACTTGTATTTGGGGCTTTGATGTGGGATACATCCTGGTGCAGAGAAAACTTCACTTTTTTACTGAGTCTACAGAAGTTACCTAAATTAGCACCTGAAAAAATGCATCAGGCTCTTCGATAAGAAAACAGGAATGGGAAAACTGGTAGTTTATATGTTCAATGTGTGGTTTCAGTGAATCTCTGCATCAGTTATTCCTTGCATGGTGATTGTTCTTCCAGTTACTCATGAGTCACATTGCTCCAGCACTATGAAGACTGCCCTTTGTACTGGAAGTAAATAGCTTTAATTTGTTTAACATGTCAGCCTGCAGGCTCTTATTATCTCACTGCCTCTCAGTGTTCCACAATATCCTCCTCTCTTCCTTTCATTTTATGAGCTGATACTGTATCTGTGACAGAAATCAGGTCAGTAGCTTAAACAGCTTTTGCATTGGCTATTAAGTATGAAATCTTTATTGTTTCAATTTGTCTTTCTGTAACCACTATGAGTCAGCGAAATGCAGTTGCTTAAACGTAAGTGTCTAGAGCATTTTAGATGTCATAAGACAGCAGAGACATGGGACAGGAGAGCACAGGACTGGAAGATACGATACAGCAACTGGAGACCAGGCAGGTAATAGTAATTGTAATCACTGGAAGTGGTACTGAAAGTGGGATTTAGGCAGCTGAAGCCTTTTTGGTTTTACTTCATTTTCTTCACTTTTGTTGTATTAATTTGGCTTTTATATATTGTTAGAAGGTCAATAAATTAAATGTGAATGCTGCTGCCACAATTAGTTTTTCTGATTTGAAATATCTTCTTAGTTTCACTGTTTGGTGTTACAGTCCGATTATGAGAGCTGCCTCTGCCCCACCTAAGGTGCAAACAAGACCCTATGCCAAAGTCAATAATCCCAGAGTCATTCTTCTGGAAGTACTACTTTTCTACAGGCCAAGTCCTGGGTATCCATGGAGCATACATGCCGTTCCCATAACTTGAAATAGCATGTGTATAAGCACTTGTTTCCTTTCCCATATTTTGTCACAGTGGGAATTGCAGTAATGACGCATGGGCAAGGACTTTGCTCATAAGATGGAGAAAGGCAAAGCCGTTTATTGCGCAGTCAGAATTCCCTAAATACCAGCACCCAACAGGATATAACATCGTATAAACAGGAAAGATGTTCCCCACAGTGTCTCCCAATCACCTGGGGTATTACACAGATTTCACCTAGTATGCTAACAGGTAAACAATACCCTATAAGGCTACCAACTACAATTAACACTTCTCATAGGCCCAGTCTGTCCATAAACACACAATCTTCTCTCAGTCCGTCTCCGGTGACCTGGATGCACTCCCAGGGTCAGCTCCAAGCCCAAGAAAGAGGCCCTCGCTCTGATCCTCAAAGCCTATCTCTCTACCACCACCTAGTGCACTCCAACAGGGAATTTTTGTCCGGATGTTAACCAAACCTTTACCTTTGTTAGGTCTGGAATTAGCTCTTTCCTGCTGTGCCAACTGTGCTACCTCAGGTTCCATTATCTTAAGGGGAAAATGTTTTGAGACAGGCAACTACCTTCTTTAAGTCCTTACATATGGGTTTGTCAAGGACAGCTTGACACCCCACATGTCAATAACAGCCCAAAATATGTGTGAATTCTGGGTTATACTGAAGCAGGGAGCCTACAGATCTACTGAACGGGGGGGAAGCTCTATTGTCTCTTCTTGTCCTACATACCTATGCACCAGCAAGGGTGCTAGTTCGTTCCAAGCAAGTCAAATCTTGTAAAAATCTTGCCCAAACCTTGCAGGCAATGACATCTCCTCACCTGCGGTACTGAGGTTTTCCCACCCCAAGGATTCATCGCATTCTAGACCTGCACTTGGTTTTCTACAGTGCAAATCTTGTCTGCTTCTCAGTCATTATTAACAAAGATTCCTCCCTGCCACTTTACAAGTGGCTCTTTTGTCTAGTTGCTTCAGTAAATTCTATAAATGTAGCAAATATGGGTTTGTTGGGGTTTTTGGGTCTGAAGCATATTAAACTGTCTGCTGGCTTTTAAGTGTTTGAAAAACTGCATGGAAGCTAGAAATATCAGCAGTTAACCATCCTGGCAGATGATAAAATGGCTACCTGCAATGTTATGAAAGAAGCATTCTTAGACCATACAGGGAGGCAGATAAGCAGAAATGTTAGGCTCCAAAAGCACTGACATACTGGATGGCTATCGACACATTAATGCACACTGTAACTGCACAGTTACACCCAAACTGGAGATGAGTTCAGAAGAACTCTATCTACTGATTTTCTTCATGAGAGAAATGTTTCTGTAGTGTCGCTGTCACGTCTGAGACAGGTAAAGAAAATGACATAAGAGTCCAGACTCAAGAGTAAGTGGAAGCGCTTTAATAATTTTCCAACTACTTTTATAGGACAGTTTGCAAAAGTGTGTTGAATGGCAATAGGTAATTGGTTCCTCAGCCATCCAACCCTTGAGGGGATTGGCCAAGTTCTAAGATACCTATTCCAAAATATTTTCAAAGTTAAAACCATAACAATCTTGCAAAACAGCTTGCGGGTGCAAGAAGTTTATAAAAACTGTGACCTTGTTTAAAATAGTTTGCATGGGAAAGACAGTCTGCTCACAGAATATTGAGAAAAGGCTGAAGAATTTCTCCGCTTCTAGCTTTTTAGCACCTACACTGTAGCAGTCCACCCTCAGCAGGCCCATTCTGTGTGGTGAAAGCTTAAATACCTAACATAAATACTAGGTTATGGTTTGGAGGGTTAGCCTGTAAATTAGATATTGGACTGCCAAAATCAAGGATTTGGTCTGGTTCTTTCTGTTCTTAGGCCTTTGAGCCTGCACTGTTGTACCTACAATGCATGAGGAATACTACAGTGGTTTCTACTACTGCACTTGGCAGGACCCATTAAGGCTTTTGCCTACAGGAACCTAGTGACTGACATCACTCCAGTGCTTGTGTTGTGGTAGCTCTCAGGCATATGTTAGGGGATAACTACAAAACCAGCAGCATATCTCTGCTGAGAATCAGCTTCTTGCCTTCTAATGGGAATGGCAGAAGATCAGGGACTGGCAACTTTGTCCTGAAAACCTTCACTCTCTCTAAATGAAATACAGACAGCTTTGCTGTAAAATGTAAAAATGGTAAATGAAACAAAAGACAGGTACATGCAATGGAGACTTTTGAAATATATATCCATAATTTTGCTTTAAAAAAAAATAAAGGCCAGCTGTAGTAAGTCATTTAAAGATTAATTTGTTTCCTAGACATGCATATGAAGAAATGGATGAGAATCTAGAATCCCAAATCAGGATTTGGGACTTCTCTCTTTAAGAACACAGCATGTGTTGAGTATGGTACCCACAGCAGAATGGGCGTAGAACTGGCATGGGATAACCAGAAGGAAATTTTAAATGTGTGTACAGCAGTAATGTTGATTTTGTTAAAACTTGGTCATTCTGCAGAAAGAAATATTATAGATAGTTCAGGTCAAGCTAAAATGAGAACTGGGACTCCACAGCTTTGCATTTGACACCCTGGAGAAGGGGATAATGTTGCATGTCCTTGGTTCTAGCTTCAGGCATGCCTATGTATTCTAAATTCATCAGTTACTGTATAATATACAGACCTGGAATTTGTAGCTCAAACTCAGAAATCCCCCCTTACAGTTATCTCTTATGGTACAGGGTTAGAATTAGAGGAGCTCAATTTCTTTGCAGATTATTTCAAGTTACCAGAGAAGAGTTGGGGTAGGGAGTAGGAGGTGGTGCATTGGCATCCGAACATGCATTAATTGCTGAGAAATGGAAGACATTGCACTGGCTCATCCCCACGTGCTTATCTGCAGACTGAGCATCAAATTAAATTCTGCAGGACAAAGCAAACTCAGTCGACCTTTAGGAGCATACAGCATTTCATTAATTTCTCTTGATGCGTTAGGCTTTATTTTTCAGACTTTGATGCAAGAGCACGGCTTGCAGGCTTTATTTTTCAGACTTTGATGCAAGAGCACGGCTTGCCCTCAACAATCAGATAAGCTTATCTTTTTTGTGAATGGCAGAAAGGTAAGTTATGAACAGAAAGGTAAGTTTATGAACAAAACATAGCTATAAAATCCAGCACTGCATTTTCCCACAGTAGATATTGCACCCAATGTGGCTGCAACACATTTGTTATGACCAGTTTCAGGAAATACTGGGAGATCTTTCTTAAGGCTTGATGTATTTCAAGCAAAGGTTTAAGAGTGATTAGTATGATATCCTCCTGTTGAGTAGTTTGTGAATAGATTTAACAGAAAAAAAGATTAAAAATTCAATTTGGACATCTTGAATTTCTGAGTGCAACTCAACCTGTAAAGTGTCAAAACTCCTTGTCACCCTAGGAAAAATCTCATCTGTTGAGAAAGACTTGCAACTTAACCTGAATATGTGCATTCTTCCCCCACCCCCACTCAGTTTCTTTGCAGATCCTTTCAGGTCTTTGCAATCCAGAACAATTCCCACCCATGGATCCAATACAGGAATTTATATTTCCTCCTGAACTAATGGTAGGCCTTACTGACATTTGTTATCTCAAGCATAACTGAGTTCGTACAGATGTTGAAAACCTGATGTTTTTGTGAAAAACTGAAAGATCTATCCTTGGATAAATAGAAGATGCTAGTTTTAGTCACACATAATGAGACATTTCAGTGTGGATAATCTACATGTTGTCGTTACTACAAATACCTCACTTTTTCAGAAAAGAAATCATTTGCCTCTGCAAAACCAACTTTTCCCATAAGAGCTCCTTACTCAGGACCATTTCATTTTGGACCAGTTGGGGTTTTTTTGTGGAATGTAGTATTTTCTTTGAAAGATACCAAATGAACTTCTTCATCTTTTCTGTCTTGTATTCTGTGTTGGATGGTTTCTTCCAGCTGGGACATAGACCCTAACAACCTGAGACTGGACTTATATACAGGTCCACAGGAAAGGCAAAGGACTTGAAGAGGAAAGAAGAGGGTTAATTGCAGTAGTTATTGGAAATTCACAGAAGGACAGGTGAAAACTTGAACGGAGGGGGAGGAGGAGGAAAGACCCATTATCTCCAGAGAGAAGCAAGAGATCCGAGAAAATGGTAGTGTAGGGTTTACCCAGACCAGACTGAGTAGAATCCAAGGAGTCAGGTTCAGACTGTTTTTTAATCCTCACTCATGTTTCAGCAGCTTCTTGCAAAATTCCTTGTTTGCATTCCATTTGCAAATATTCGTGGGCAGTTCTTGCCGCTATTACATAACCACCTCACAAGCACAACAGTTCATTTGAGTTCTGAAAATGCACGGCACAGTTCTTTGGTTTGTCATGATATCATAGAGTGCTATTTGCTGCAGGGTAGTTGGCTTTGCAAACATTTGTCAGAGAGCACAACTTTCTTATTTAATGATTGCCTCTCAGGGCAGAACATTCATAGTAAGGCATAAACTGCCTTATGAAACCATGAAAGGGGAAGTAAATCTGCCTTTCTGCTAGTTGTCCTGCCTTTGAGAGACTCATGCTTTAAGAATGCAAGTATTAAATTAATGTTCTACAAATCTTATACTTGGATTAAAGATCTTGGCTAAACTGCTGCTGGCTGATAAAGCTGGTCAGACAGAAAGGAGATGCTGCCATCTGCTCTACATGTTCTACATGCTCTACAGACTGAGCTGCCAGGAGGAGTGAAGTGCTTCTCCAGCCTACACAAGGTGTCCATACCGGTAAGATTATGACTGGTTCCACAGACACATAGGGTTTCTTTGTTTTCCAGGCATGTCTTTTACCTAGAAGGCCAGTCCATAGTTGGAACAGTTCTCTGGCTTGTCCACTGGTCTGTTAATTGCATTTTCTGCGAAGACAGGCGTTTCTCAGGGGTTGCTTTTGCATGGAATCATGATTCCACATGGCACTTGTCAAATATGGAAAGAACATACATGATATTCTCAGAGGGAAAAAAAGGCTATATATAGTCTTGTAAGAAAGGAGGTGGCAGAAAAGTACTTTGTTTAAACAAAAATGTAAATACTGATCAACCATCCCAAGGAGACAATACTTCTGGAAAGACAAATTTTTAAAACATTTTACATATTGTAGAAACTGGTCTGGGTCTAGTATGATAGATACATGACTCAGCAAATGGGGATGTAGTGATCCTCCCTAAGAGAACACACTTCTTGTATTCTGTCACATATGCAATGAGATTTTAGCATCCTGATTTCCCCCAAAGTCCAGTAACGTTGCTTTACTGTTTACATTATATACAAAGGAAATCTTTCAGAACCATTAGTGTAGGAGAAAGAAACATAATATTAATCTTCTCCTACCATTTATTTAGTGTGTCTCTTACCAAGTCATTTAGTTCATTCTCATTTCAGTTTCCTGAGCAATAATGTAATTATGATATAAGCTCAACACTGTTCAGCACCACAGGAACCTCAGATGAAAAGCCTTGTTAATGACTCACTGTCTGTCGTGACAGTGTCCTATTGAGCAATATGGTGGCTCATACTGACAGTAGGCAAATTTACCAAATCTTTGTCACTTCCATCAGAGAGAATGGCTCAAGAGCAGAAAAGAGCAACTGTGATTTTCCACAGCAAGAGAACAACATGGATTTCTCCCCCTAGCCTGAAGAAGCTGAGGGAATGGCCATGCCTTTGAGGGGGAGGAAAGTAAACCTGGTTTATGTCAACAGAGATGATATGAGAAAGGACTTCTGAAGGGAACACTAGATTCAGTCATATTAAAAAGTACAAAAGTAGAACTTCAGTTAAGATTGAACAAAAAAAAATACAATTTCTAACAGGTCTTTTAATGGAATAAAATGGGGTTATGGTACAAATCCCTGTTACATATAAGAAGGGCAAGCTTAAAAATAACCTCATTGTTTGTTAAAGTCCTTAGGAAAACACATTGTAAGCAGGGGATCATCCTGGGACTCGAACCCAATCCCACCAGTTGGCATATCTGTCCTTTGGCATCAGAAGGTAAGCTTTGGTCCCCCTGCCAAATATCTTTGCAGATGGGCAGACCACTGCAACAAAGAATATGTCTATGGGTAGCAGTTTTCAAATTAAATACTACTGTGCGTTTCCTAGATGAGTTAGAATGATACATTCAGGAGAATGAAAAACATCCTGGTATTTGCTTGTCATTTTAACTCGCAAAATGTATTTGCCAGTAGAAAACAGTGTCTTTCTGTTTCACACAGCAAAAAGAAACAGCGTCTAGCCATCTCAGGAAAGTGAGGTGGGTATGCCTGACAGGTAGGAAGGCCTCCTTTTTACCCTCTGGTTATGTCACTCCATTTATCAGACAGGTTAGCTTTGTCTTGTAACTCCACCACTGTTTGTTTTTATTGCTTTTGCCTCTCACATTTTAAGAAACACTTTCACTCATTCTCTAGGGCCGTGCACCTAGAAACTTCTCTTGAAGTCACTGGTACTTTCGTGGATATGTGTGTGTGTATACATGTGCATCGTGGTTAAATAACACTCCCAGTAATCAAGCCAAAGCAGGTCCTGTCCTTGCAACACAGAATCTGTGACGAGTTTGGAAAATCTTGGCAACAATTTCTGCAGTCTTTGAACTAAATATGTACAGGGCTGATTCCTCATGTTATTGCAGTGCTTGATAGCTACCTAAAACTTACTGTGATTTCATGATTTAATGGTCTGAAGAGCTTCTGAGTAGAAATATGATAGCTGTATTTAAACCTAAATAACTGATTTTCTGACTAATAGCATTTTTAAGGCACATATTTTCTAGAAAGTATAAAATACTCAGTCTTTTGTGTGTGATGAAGAACTATAGCATTCATACAGGGAAATACACTACACTTACCATGTATCATAGATTAGCTTTTCCACTGGCCTTAATATATTCTTTTGCACAGATTCAACAAAATATGAATCTGCAATGCAGAAGTGTTTCCTTCTTTCTTCACATTCAAACACAGACTACATTTTTCTCCAACAGATGGTGAAGATTCTTTTAAATGATCAGTTCCTTGCTGGCTGTGAGCATGCAGACATGTATACCAAAGGGGATCATTGTTTCTGGTTTCATCCCATACTCTATAAAGATAAGACTTCGATGCTTCAGAAGTTTCATTCAGGTTCCCGAGTAGTTATTAGGAATATTTACATTAGGCATCGAAACATGCAGGCTATTCCTGCTTGGAAGTAGTTAAGAAAATTCTGGCATCCCTCCATCACCTCTCCCACTTCTTCCAGCTGGGCGTCATCTTCTATTTCTTTGGGCCTCTTACTGTTTTTCCCCTACCCTTAAATGTGCACTTGTGCCCCTTTCAGACACAGAAAGTTAGGCTGCCTGAGTACTTGCAGGAAAAATGCCATATTGTCACACAGTCTTCAGCAATAAGCTCATTTCTGACCTCTTCTCACTAACTAATTAGCGATTTACAATGAATAATCCTGAGCTGTGGTTGCAACTACTCAAAAAATAAGGTCCAAACTGCTGTGCCCAAAGGCGGCGGCTTGTGGCATTAAGGGGTTAGGGGCAGAGGAAACGGGTCCTCGCTCCTGTGCTCTTAGGTATCCCTCTAGTGGATGTAAGGAGAAGGACGGGGCGGGTAGAGAAGGACCCAACTACAAACCAATGTGATTGAAGTCAGTGAGGGAGTGACCACAGGAGTCTCTGCCAACCTTGACGTCAGAGGGTCAGTCCCCAGAGCGGCTGCCCACTGCGTGCAGCTCACTAAACAAATGTGGCCTCATGCTGGATGAGTGCTTCTGCCCAAGAGAAGTTGGCTGGCTGTGACAGGTTTCCCATGAAAAACAGGAGGATTCCCATGAGCTCAAAGCCTGCAAAAGATGTGTTGGCAGCAGTAAAGGTGCTTCTGCTGCCCAGAAGTTTTGACCCGTAGTAGTGATTTGAGAAACAAACAGCCTGGAAGAGAAAATTCAGGAGAAACGTGTTAGTTCCTTCTACAAATTAGTAGAAAAAAGAAACCCCAACCTGCTTTGTCCAATGACAAGTTGTGCCACAGAGCTAAAGGTATCACAGAATGTATTTCAGAGTCTTGCCCTTCAAAGAGAGATGGTTGCACCCAAAAATAGCAGAGGTGGGGACAACAAAGTGAATAAAATACAATAGTACTACTGGCAATCAAAAGGTCACTTTGAAGAACAGGAACATTATCTACCAGCTGTCACATGGGTAACGTGAGTTTAAGCAGTCTCACCGTGGGAAATTAACACCACTTTTTGGGGAGGCTGCTTCTGCCACTCACTTTCATGCTGAATTGCCTTTTTGATTAACTCAGCTGACAAAATGAAAAGGCATATGGATCTTTCTTTTTTTTGCAAGACTTGTCAACAGAAAGTGCAGATGAAAACCTGGCTGTCAGTTCTCCCTCTTGTCCCTGTCAGCTGCTGGCTTTTGGTTTTGGGTAGTTTGATGTGAACGTTGCTTCAGTAAAGCAACGTAAATCCTGCTGAGAGGATTTTCCATCTCTGACAAGACATATTGTTCAACATGTAATCCTGCTTTTTACATTTGTCATGACAGTATTACATAGTAAAGATCTGACCTGCTAACCCCTACTTTAAAAGTTCTGTGGCTGGCTGAATCTGAAGTTTCTTTCTGGAGCTACAGAAAGAGCACTTCATAGACTTTCTTCAACAGACTCATCTGTGCCTGACTGAGAAAAATATTGCTGTTATGTGTTCTTTTAAAATATGTGGCTTTGCCTCCGGAACAAAGTATTTCTGACGATAAAAAGCCCAGCTGCTTCTAGTGCCTCCCTCTGTAAATAACATTACTGTAGCATAAAAACTTGAAGTCTCTGAGTGTAAAATCTTCACAAAATCAGAGTCCTTATCACAGTGGAACTTCCATGTCCTGGAGAAGAAGCAGCATACTGGCCATATATATATACTAGGATCAGAGTGCTTTTCCAGCATTCTGAAATCATCAAACTGCTGATAAAGGTAAAAATTTGGCATGTTTTCTTACATGTAGATAACCTCAGATCATGTCCCCTCTTTGTATAAGTTTCTAGGATTTACTCAGTCCTTCAAGAAAAATAAAAAGTTTAACTGAAACTTTGGGCAATGGTAACACCTAAAATACAAGAAATAATATATTTTGATCAATTTCTGACATTGATGGAATGTTTCCTTCTTTTTTTTCCCCATTAGGATGACTCTATTTCAGTCTTCAGACAGGCTGAATGACAGGAAAATGCTTTGTCCGTGGTGAATTCCGGAATGCTAGTCCTTTTCCATCCAGGCACAGACACCATTGTAGATCTGAGTATTTTATTTGGCTCAATCACACTCAGTGCAAGAAAGTCCTGTGAGACTTCCTTATAGGAAGGTACTGGATATTTTAATGTATTTAACTGAAATGTAGGAGTCATAGAGTGAAGCGTGGGGTTTGCTGGACTTCACCAGTGCAGATCCCATCGTCAGCCTCTCACAATCTGTATTTGACCTGTCCTCTCTAGCAATAGGTTATTTCTTGACATAACTTATGCTGATTCACTTATTACTTCTCACGTATTTCACAGTGTCTTTAGCTTCCTGTTACTTAAAAAGAAGTGTGTATTCATGTCAGTCTGGGGGTTTTTTTACCAGGCAATGAAATCAGATGCTGAATGAAGCTTGTAGACTGGTGATGGAGGAAATTTTTCTCCCTCCACGTAGAAAAGTAGAATATAGAAGAACTCTGCTTATCAGCTTTCTTTTCAAATTTTATCTAGAACTGTTACAATGAGTATTTTGCCCTTCTAACTTTTTATTCTTAAGCCTCTACTAGTTGTAATGTGAAGCTGCTGAAACATTTGACAGTGTGGGCAATCTTCTATATTTTTACAGATTTCCTGGTATTTCAGGGTGCAGATGCACTCCTTGCCCTCAAGGTGTTGTGCAGATCAGGCTGTCCTGACACAGCTCAAACAGGGACGCAGCTTTCAGCGATGCAAGAGCTCAGCAGAATTTAGTTAAACTGTCCAATGGGCCTCAGGACATATAAATGAAATAACCTACTGCAGCATCTCTGTGACTGTTCAAGCCTGAAAGATCTATTTGCAAAGCTACAGTATGAAAGGGAGAGGTGGTTGGCATGTGAAAAAGTTTGTCCAGTGGAAGGCTTCAATTAAAAAATTTTCAAATTTCAGCATGAATTTTCACCCTTTTTTTTTGTTTTGTTGCAAAATTTAAAAACTTCTAAAATCAAATTTTCTTCCTTTTTTTGCTGCTTCTTAGCAGTTTGCCACTAAACTTTCAGCATCAGCCAAGAATTTGTTTTTTGTCCCATAAGAGATTAAAAAGATATGTTTTACAGCATACTCTTTACTCGGTAAAAGCCCAACCAAAACATAAATGTTGGAAGATTTTCATGGTACCTGATAATAGCCTGTTTCAAGTTAATGTGAACTATCAGCAGTTCAACAACAGAGAGCAGCAAAGATGTATTTTAATTAAGTAGGTCTGAAATGCTTTCAATTACAGTCTGACTTTGAAATAGTAAGAGTGGATTGATGATGAGAATTTAAATAGCCAAAAATTGGATTAAACTGTTTTTCAGTCTAGTCACCACTGGCCAGAATAGTTATTTACCTGTCTCTTTAGGAAGATGGGCAAGAAGGAATTAGAATGATTCCTGAACATATTCCTGAATTCAGGTGTGTTTTATCTGAAGTAAACAGTATGAGATATGATTGTTGAAGCAGTGGTGATGCTGAAGTTTGCAAAGGTGTGGCTACCGTCACTTTTTTGGGCTCAGCCACCTCAATTCTGTCAATCTTCTCCATATAGGTTCTGACCTCTGATGATTTTTTTCTGCTCTGCTTTTTACTATTTCCAACAGTTCCAAATCAAATGTCATGTCACCCGTTAGTGGCTTCATTTCTGATTCCTATTACTTCTGCACGAACATGTGTTTCAGGGAACATGTTTCAGGAATAACCACCAAGCAAATATTGTCACACTCAAGGATGGCATAAAGTTAAGGGTGAAGCAAAATTTACAGAATTAACTTTTATGCTGTGCTGACAGATTTCCCTCTCTTTAATGAAAGTTGTACAAAAGTGGGTAGAAATGGGTAGAAAAAGTGTTACTGTTAGAAAGCCGTTTAAAAAGGAAGAGGAATAGGAAAGTTGTATTTTCCCTCATAGAGTGATTCAGAAGAAGACATAATCCTGCTATAGCAGAAGAGATGTAACCTCCTAAAGAAGCAAAAAGCATGAGATGTTGAATTGATACTGATTGAATAATTTTCTCCTAATAAATACAGGTCTATAAATAAAGGAGGTGTAAGCCTGAGATTCAAAGAAATAAAAAATAAATGAAAGTATTTTTCTTCTGTGACAAAACTCTTTTTCTCTGCCTTGTATACATATACATAGTCAAATATAAATTTCCTTGCAGTTCATTTGAAACCTAGTTTATTTTTCCTATAATTATATACGTAACAGGTGAATTGCACATGGGAGGATAGAAACATTTTTACATGGAAAGAAATAGGATGCTTGTTATTCCAAGAGTGGAAGATAAAGAAATGGCTGTGTATGTGTCAACTCAGACTGCACCAGCTGAACAGGTAAAACAAAGTATTAATGGTGGGTTCAATGCACATATGAGCCATTCACTTAAGAATTGGACTTGATGATCCTTGTGGATCCCTTCCAAATCACAATACTCTGTGATTCTGTCATACTTGCTTCTTACCTTTCTAAATAACCTTAAAGCTGAACTACATGACCAGGAGCTGCTTTCAGCCTTCTATGCTTCTCTTGAAACTCCCTAATGGGGTTCCCAATTCAGATTAATTTATCTGAATCCTTTTATGAAAATAAGTGGCCTGACTGCCAATGACGAAGCTGAATGGAACAGCAGGTCTTGTGCTGTTAGTATTATACAAGGCAGCACAGACACAAATGAGCGGTGTTACTGTGGGATGAACAAAGGGTATCTTGGATAGATAATATGACTGTAATCATCTTGTTGAGAAAAGACTAATTCTGTCTTAGATACATTGGTCAAATCCTCCTAAAATTAGTGACAATCCTGGACAATCACTTCTTTGCAGTAACGAGTGTCTTCTCCTTGGGAAAGTGTATTTCAGACAAGTTGCATTGCTTGTATAAGTAGTGACATTGATGATGATGGGCTCAGAATCATGTGTAAATAATGATAAATTAATATGGAAATAATAACAACATAGGAATGGTATGAAGTTTTGTGGGAAAAAAGCTAATAGGTCCCAGTTAACATCAAAGTTGGATTGTAGGCCTGTAGCAAACAACAGGTTCAAAGAATATATGCTAATTTCTACATGTTTAGTATTAGCTTTTGCAGTTCATTGCTGGCTTGCATTTTTTAAGCTTTTCTTTTTGTCAGCCTGACAAGTTAAACCTCTATTTACATCTTTGGAAGCACTGTCAGAGGAGCTATTTTCAAAATGCAATGTCAGTATTTTAGTTACACTGACTGTGCTGTAAACAATCCCTCAGCTCGCTGTTTTAGTGCATGCTTTATCTCCAGCTGCAGATGAAACATGCAGTTCTATACAGGGATTATCATATCTGCCATCAGATAATCAAATGAGTTTACAGAGCTGTTTTTACATTTCCACCATTCTTTTAAAGACTAGACTGTGCTTTCACTGGCATCTTCAGTTGCTGGAAATTTTTTTGTTTGTTTCTATAGCAACTCTGTTTCTCTGCCCTGGAGTCTTAAACCTGATAGCTTTTAATATATTATTAGTCACATACAATAGGCATTTTTTAATGTATTTTGGTAGGTAAAATTCTGGATGTTCACTTTAGCATGAATTGGTGGCTTCAGCTTTAAACCTCCAGTCGAAAAAAAAAATGTGTGAAAAAGAAGTGAAACATGTTGGTGGAGCATTTGGTGGGAAGGTACTAAACCTTCACTCTTTGCTGTACTTGCAGCTGTAGCAGCCAACAAGTAAGTTGATTTGACTAAATCAAAGGAGTGATTTAATTAAAATAAATTAAAGATGACAAGACTAAATGAAAAAGGAACTTCAGTCCTGTACCCTCCTTGGGGGGTTATCCTGATGACATCATCTTTTTTATCTCTTTGGCAGTAAATCTTGGACAGAGGCTTGAAAATTCTCTGGCCTCGTGGTAAAGGTATTCACTTAAAGTCTGAAAGCCAGAACAAAGGCATGGAGGCAGTTTCCCTCAGGTCTGATCTGTATAAATCCCAACAATTCAGGCCTCTCTGAGGCATTATGGCATGAATTTCATTCCAGATATTCAGTGAAAATGGTTTTTATCCTAATACATATGTATGTTCACATCAGCCCTTTGTGCCACAGCTCTCCTCTACTTTGACTTCCTTGCCTTTTCCTGTCCTGTCCATTTTTCATGGAACTTGCATCTCCCCATTGAGAAGCTAAAGAGAAAACTACCAAAAAGCTCATTTCCTCTAATTTGTTACTGTTGCAAAAAAACCAACCAACCAAACAAACAAACCACAAAAAAACAAAAAACAAACCAAAAAACAAACGAAGATGAACTTGCTGAATCAGCCCAAACTCGGGCATGGTAGGTTAATAAGAAACTAAAACATAAAATGGGCTGATTTATTGCCACCACTAGGAGTTTGGGCATGTACATGTAATGTCGTTTGCAATCTGCATCAATAAGGTGTAATAAAATGGGATTTTTCTAATGTTCCTTTTAGGACTGGGCGTCCACTCCATTCTGTCCTGAAAAGAAATATGGATGTGTTAATCACTGGTGGACAGCACCCTTTCTTTGGAAAATAAAATGTGAGTGAGAAGGTATTTTGCCCAGTTACTGGGTAATAGTTTCTTCTGAGGCAAATCAGCGTAATTTCATTGACTAACAAGACACAGTAGGAAACCAAACTCCTCCTCTTCTGAAATCCTAATCCAGCACCAGCCTTCTCCATTCCTAAGAGTACCCTGACAAATGCCATGAATCAAAACAAAAGCTATCATCCTACAGCCCATGCAATATCCAGAAAAAGCAGAACACTCCATCCCTTTTTTTACTTCGGAATACTGCTAACATCCTAACTGCCCTATCCCACCTGCAAATGATAATGTAACTCAAAATTAGTATGAGCCACTTCTCAGATATAAAGCCAGCCCTGCAAGGTAATACAAGATCCAACTTGTAGTAAACTGTTACTTTTGACTTTTAAATCCTCACATTAAAAACAAGTAAGTAAACAATGCCAGCACTGAAATCAGCTTGGTAACTGGTAGTAGCAGGTGTATGAATTGAGCACCCTAAAACCCTTCAGGACAGGGTTTATGGTTCAATATGGATAGAGAAGAGCTGAGGAGTTGGCTTTTCTGTGGATTCTTGCATGAGGGGTAGAGTTTGGCTGATGACTGTTCCTGGGAGAGTCTGCTTATATTTTGAATTTTGCTGAAGATATTGCTCACAAAGATACTGTTCAATTCTGGTTATGATTAGAATAGGTTTAGAACTGGTTTGGGAAAAGAAAGGAGGAAAGTTTCATTTTTGGTTAAATCTTGTATTAACCATAAGACAAGGAATGGGATTGCAACTGACATATGTCAATAGCATATGTATTTCATATTCCTCTGGATATCCATTACCTGACTATTGGCCTCTCTGAAAGTGCAGTGCAGTACCAGCTCTGGCTGTTTCTCACATGCCATATCTTCCCTCTCACATACATGGAACAGATAACCCACAACTGGTGGACTATGCCCTTTTATTGAAATTTCTTCCACAGTCACTAAAGTTATTTGGATAACCGTGTGCTTTGCCTCTGCTTTCTTCAAAATGAGGATGGCAAGAAAATGCACTCTCACCCTTGCAGTTCTCTGTCTTTCCAGAGTAATGCCTTCAATCTGCTCTTCCTGTGTCTTGCACTTCCCTCACTACAAGAGTTGGCAGGACAGAGCAGTAGCCTGCTGGAGAGTACTTATTTTTGTAAGATGAGGCAGGAGCCAACTTCCTTTCCCATATCAGTCCCAGCCAAGAATGATTACACCAGTGTTTCTTCAGAAAGCAGGGCAATATGGGAATGATGACATTGTTTCCTGACAACAGCCACTTCACAGGTTTTCCGTTGCACTCAATCCTTTGGAACTGTAAAAGTAGATACATCTGGAGTTGCTTACTACATTGTCACTTAACCCAGATTTCTGTTTATTTAGACGTTAAAGAGGGAAAAAAAGCGAATAAAAAAATTAAAGCAGTAAAAAGCACAGGAGGAATGATGAAGTTGATAAGCAGCAAGGGTTTAGTTTACCAGCCATTCTCCCATCAATGCATATCCAGTCAGAATGCAAACTAAAAAAACACTTTGGGAGACTGGAAAGTAGGAAACATCTGATGAAACTGTGACAAGGTCAATTAATTAAAAGTTTCAACTTAAAAGGCCCGATATACCTGAGTTTGAACAAATCTGTTGTGCTCTAGACTGAAAATTTCTCTATAGAAAGGTACACAAACTACATCAGGCATCTTTTCCAATAGTAGCCAGCTAGAGACCCCTACCTCATCCTGCCTGGAGGTTGGGGCTGGGAATTCTGCATCCGTCCACTTCTGCTTCCTTCTGTGCAGGATATCCAGCAAAGTGTTTCTCTGTGATAGAACTTCTCATATTCATAGAAGTCAAAATCAAGCTCAAGAACCTTCGTGGGCTAAGTGTTGTGCAAAAACTTGGTAACAACTTAGAATTTAAATAAAGATGAATTTGTTATCCAGTCATGAGGAGATGATGTACTATCTCCAGGAATGCACTCAGAACTGTAGGCTTTCTTTGCAAACATCATGGCCCCCATGATTCAATGCAGTCTCATTAAACTATGGCACAGTGGAACCTCGTATGCCAGGTCCTGTAATCTGAGCCTTTAAGGCTGAGAACTCACCTGTGCTATGGAGATATGAGCTGAATCACCCGTTCAATTACAAGAATGCCGCTCTTCACTAGAGGCAGCTGGTTGATTTCCCAACCTTTTATAACATGAGAAAATTGAGGTATGTGTGTGCAATGACATTTGCACGGCTGATCAGGAACATGCATTTGTGAATTACAGTAAGTTTTTTTTCCCCTTAGCAAAATGATTTTTTATATTTTGTTTCAGGTTCCAAAAGACAAACCTGGAACCCTGTAAGCCATGGGCCGTTGATATAGATTAGTACTGCTTTCCTAAGGACCAAACAACCAGATGATTCCTTCAGCCACTTACTGACTGCAAGCATTCCTGCAAGAAAAAATTAGAACTATAATACTTACACACACACACACACACATATATATATATATACACACACCAGACCATCTTTGTAGAACAGGATATAAGCACCAGTTCTCTTGTCCTGCCAAGTAAAAGACCTGTCACTAATGTGTTTCATGCTACACTGGAATAGTTCTGGAGTTACCTCAAGAACTTCAAAGAATTTGCATGCAGTTTTGAATATATCTGCAATGAAGAGCAGATCACAAATAGTACCATTTTGTCATTTCTACATCCAGTTTGAGAGTCACAACTGTTGTTATCTATTTTTTCTGTTCTTCCAGCATATGAAAATCCCAAAGATCAAAACTAGAAGCTGTACAATTAGTGATGGGTAATGTATCAATATTTCAGTAGAACAGATTCTAAAAGTACGTACTGCCAAGTATTTCTAGGCACCGATATATTAATACCACCCCAGTAACACACCAGTTTAGCTCTGCTTCCTGGCAGCCCACCTCAGGCCTGCTTCACATCATCAGATCTCTTTGAACCACTGTGAATTCTGGCCTTTCTCACAGCTCGAATACAATCACTGCTATTCACCGCCTTGTCATCACCACTGCTCTTCTCCTCTGCCTTACCCACAGTTTTGTCCCTTCTTTCCAGCAAAATGGTGAAGCAGGACAAAGCTGATGCATTCATCTCTAGGTGAGGAGAGGGCACAAGGTGAGCAAGGTGTACTGGCAGTAGGAAGGGTTAAACAGCAGGACAGGTTCCCAGTACCAGCTTTGTTCCCAACAGAGGTGAGGTTGCCCATAGCAACCATCAGCAGGTGTGCAGAGCAGATCTGCAGCAGGTGACCAAGAGGGAAAGGTGGAGGGGAGGGCTGAGAGGGGAACCATGACAATAGGAGTTCATCATAGGTGTGGCAGCTCCCAGTTTAACTCAGCTGTGCCAAACAACTGGCACTCTGACAGACATTGTTTTGGAAAGGAGGTTTGAAAGTGATCCAGTGGCAGCTGTATGAATCTTGATGGAGCATTTCCCCATGAAGAGGAGAGACTGAAAAACAGGTGCAAAGATATTTGAGAGGGAGAAAAGGAAATGGCTGAGCTGAGCCAGAATAGGTATACATACAAATCAATATTCAACTTTGATAGTTGATAGTTCAAAGCAATAAAATTAACAGTAAGAACACTTTTAACATCATTCTGTACCCAAAACGCTAGAATAAGAAATAACTCTGGAGATGCTCAACAGGTATTGCATTAGTTCAGATCCTGTGCTTAGTTACATAAACACAAATTTATTTTCGTTTATTTCAATGATGACAGTGCAGGCTTAAATTAGCATAGTAGAGAAGAGAGTGTGACCTGCACACACCCTCAAATAAGTCACATTTAATCTATATCTGTAGATACAAAAATATCTTACTCCTTTACATTGGTAAAGTTTTCCTGTTCATTTCTCTTGTTAAAAAGTGTTAAAAACTACAGCTAATGGGAAAAGCTCAACTGGTAATAGGCTTTGCAGTTTTGTCATATCAAAGACTTTAGGGAGCTCACAATAGAAACTGTTATTTCTTTGTGTTTCCTTTCCTTAAAATGTGATTTTATAATTTCTGATTTTTCTTATTGGCTTTTTAATTAACTGTGATTTAGACAAATGCTCTCATTTTAGAATGAGCACCAAAGTAATCAGTGCCTTGGGTTTAGCATTAATGGGCAAATACTTGCAAGTATTAAGGTGAAAATGCTTCCTCTAAATGTGGTATTTTTAAAGTTAGTATTTTGGGGATTTCATTGGGCTGTTAACTGGAATCTGCAAAATGTTGCTTGAATAAAACTTGTAAGACACTGTCCTGCTCTACCGTGACACTGGGATCTATTGTCAGTAGTGTTTCAAGGAAGAAACAGTAACAAAAATAGTATGAGATGAAATCTGGCTCCTACTGACAATAAGAAGGATTGCGTTTTCCACTCCTGCAGTGATTTGTTCCATTCACACACCTGATAACTGGTCATTTCAAGAGCTTTAGTCATGGCAACATTATACTTAAACCTGATGGAAATTTGCAGTGCATAACTTCTAGAAGGAAGCTTATGTTCTTTAGGTTAGTTTGGGAGTTTGGCCTTTTGGGGAGCAAAGAACTGAGCTGCAATTGCATCTCCTGTTCTACAGCAGCATGGAGAGGATTCTCCATGTTGTTCTCCAGCTCTGTGCTGCTGTGTGAGTTCGGCAGCCTATCTTTTTTACATAGTACTTAAAGGGCCTCCGCTAATACAGTGGGTGTGTTTATGCTGTCTGCTAGCAGACAGACTACCCTACAGCCTGAAGCTAGGATGAGACCTGTTGTGGTGATTGCTAGCAAAAGAACCCGCGTTTTAATGGCAGTAGAGAAGGCCTGCACTTCTGGAGCTCAGGGACATTGTTGTGTGACAGACGCACGCAGCTTGTAACTGATAGTCCTGTCTGCACAGACTGCAGTACGTCAAGTGCTTATATGGTGATGTTATCACCAGGATCTGAAAGAAGAAATTATTATAACTGCAAGAGCAAATCTAGGGTCAAGTACCACAGCAGGTATGGTATTGAAGTTCGATGCACCGCAGGTCCCGGTGCTGCCCCCGGCACTTCTTGTCTGCTGCGCTCCGTGGGCCACAGACCAGGCCAGGCAGGACGTGTCCCCGCGGTGCTGAGCGGGCTGCACCGCAGGGCCGGGGTGCGCGTGGGGCAGCAGGCGCTGAGTCCCGGGCGCGATCACCCCCGGGTAGGCCTCGGCAGGGCACAGAGGCCGAGGAGCCAGCAAGTCGGCAACACACGCGGCCCCGAGAGAGCCCGCCCCGTTTCCCGCCTCTTCCCTCCATCCTCTCGGGCGGGGCGGGGCGGGGCGGGGCTGAGCACGGCCCTCCCTTCTTCCTCTGGCGTCGGTTCCGCTCGTAGAGCTCTCGCTGCCGCCGCTCCTCGCTGCCGTTCCTGCCCGTCTCCGCTCCGGGCCGCTTGGGCGTTTTCTCTCTGCCTTAAAGTCGGTGAGGAGACGAGCGCGGGCGGGAGGGGAGTCGGCCGGCTGCGACAGCCCGGGCTGTAAGGGCCGCACCGCGCTGTGCCGCGGTGGCGGCGGGGGGACGGCGGTTGTGCACCCCTTCTTCCTCCCGCGCACGGGCACCGGGAGCGCGGCAGCGTTGGCGGCAGCTGCGGCACCGCCAGCTCGGGCCGTGTGGCGGGGCCGAGGGGCGAAAGGCGCGGGCACG
>VZTI01004304.1:155103-169700 GCA_013397865.1 Struthidea cinerea
CATAAATCTTTTACGTGAAGCCCCACTAAGTGCAGAGTCTTGAGGCTGACCCTGGGTGCTGCAGTGTTCTCTGCACTAATAAATAATGTTTGGCAGTTGGAATTGTCATTGGATTTACTGTGATAAACTTGGCCTAAAAGATGGTCATTCTACAACCGTCCTGAGTGTGTTTAGCCTGCAAGCAGAAGGCTCTAGTACCCCATAATTACAGGGGAGCTCCAACACACGTTGTTGCAGGTTAATACACACATCTAAGGAGAATCTAATAGAGTAAAAATTTCAGTCTTAGCCCTTGGATAAAAGTTACATTGTTCTCTTAATTTTAAAAACTTGACGGAAAAACCCCACCAAAAAATCCCACAAACCCACCCACCCACGCATCCCCCAGTCAACATCCAAAAAACCCCAAAGCATGGGTTATGCGAAGGCCTGTCTCTACATGCACAGTTACTTCCATAAGAAGAGTTGGTGACTAAAGAGGTGTGAGGAGTAACTTAATATTTTGGTGGAGCTTTTTTCCAGCAAAGAGGAAGTGGGGACAGCTCTTAGGGTTTCTGTTCAGTAGAGTTTTACTTGTATACCAGCAGTGTTCCAGCTCTAACAGGCAGCTTTAGGGATGCTGTACATGCAAAAGCACACTTTGATTTGTAGAACCTGTTTGAATGTCAAAGCACCTTGAGTCTCTTGAATGAGATAGTGTGATGTGGTCTGTCCAGCAGATGAAATGCCAGCAGCCATGGGTTTAGTTTCTTTTTAAGCATTTAACCGTAGTTCGGCTTTGAAGCAACTCATCTGAACAATATGCTTTGTGGATCTGTCCTGGAAAATAACTGATCCAGTATTTCCAAACCTGCACCAGCTGTTCCTAATGTGTTGATACTTGCATTGATGCTTGGACACCGATATGCCATACTAGGCTGCTTACAGAATTGGCTAAGCTGTTGTAGACAGCACTCAAAGTAAGATCTGCAGTTGAGCTCTCTTATCTTTGGAAACTTTTCATCTCATGATTTCCATAATCTAAGGATAAATTGAGATGAGGAAAATTGAAGACCTCTTCTCTTTAGTTACATGGGTGGATTTGTTGCATGTTGACTGCCCTGCCTGTAGTAAAAACAAGGCAATGATCACCTGATGTGTCTCAGGTATGAAGAAGTATGTGCTCTGCCTAACAACAGCAAAGGATGCTAAATACATCTGCAGTTACAGTCCATTAACTTAGCTTGTACGTCTACATTTCCCCCTGGCACTTGAGGAAAAGTAATTGCCTCAAACTCACTTAACTCCAGGTTAAGAGGAGGGGATGGTGTTCATAGCCAAAAAGCGAATTGCCAGGTGACTCGGATGTGATAATGGTATGCAGTTTGTCAGTCAGAATATTTCATCCGAAACAGAGAGAGGCCCAACAAGCTCAGATGAAACATGAGTAATGAAGTCAGATGTACAAAATTGTAGGGGCATGTATTAAGAACTGCCTTCCAGCACGAGCTAAATCTCTGGTTTTGGAGGGAAAGAATGATCTAAGATGAGAATAGGGGTATAAGAATCAAACCGAGAAGTCAGGTAAGCTTTACTAGAGCCAAGTAATGATGATCACAAAGAACTCTTCATGGAAATCTTATTTCAACACTTTTGCTTTACAGATGAAAAAGAGAGGTTTGACCCTACTCAGTTCCAGGACTGTATTATTCAAGGTTTAACTGAAACTGGCACTGACTTGGAGGCAGTAGCAAAGTTTCTTGATGCTTCTGGTGCAAAACTTGATTATCGCCGCTATGCAGAAACACTTTTTGACATCCTGGTGGCTGGTGGAATGCTGGGTGAGTACCTTTGGTGTGGCTGGTGTCAGCTTCATTCACTTCACTCTGCAAAAGCATTTTCTTTCAGTGTAAAAACTCTGCTAAAGATCCCATTGAGTGTGTAAAACAGGGTTGAAGTTAATCTGTGGTAAACTACCTGACTGTCTTAGTGACTGAGCAGTTACTGTAGAAATACTCTGTATAACCTGCCTCAGTTTTACTTGAATCTGTTTGCATTCCTCAAAGTGTAGATTGTAGAAACTCTGCTTAGAAGAAAGTACTTTGGATTTTTGGGTATGGAGGGTGTGGTTGGTTTTGTTTGTTTGGCTAGTTTTTATTGGTTGGGTTTTTGGGGTTTTTTACCAGGAGTAGATCTTGACTCTGGTAAAGTTCACTTGTAATGATGAGAGATGGATGAATGCTTGTTTCAGGTGTGTGGTCTGTGGTAACAAGACCAGTAGTTACCCGGAAAGATTCTGACATGATCCTGTGCTTTGTGCATCCTGCCCTGTTATTTTGGAAAGGAAACTTGTTTACAGAAGAATCTGAAGTGTTCAGTCTTGGACATGCTATTACAAATGATTTGTTGTTGACAATAGTTAGGTCATGGGCTCTAGCAGACATCAGGGAGTGAGAAATGAGAGGGTGGTCGAGTCAGCAAAAACCGCAGGGACTGAGCAAGTGAAATGTGATGACAGAAAGTCTTGTGAACTCATGTACACACTGAGGAACAGATGCTCACCAACCAGGTAAGCACATACTGTAATTCTTACAATATGTGGGTTTACATTCAAGAGTCTGAACCAGTGCATACTGCATTAGGAAGTGTTCCTTCTAGGAATGAGACCAATGGGGAAGAGAAAAAGGCATGCTGCATTAATGGTGATATGGGGTGCTTTACTCAACTCCCTCTCTGTAACAGGTAGCTAAGAAGACCAGCTTTGATCTTCCGTCAGATGAGGCCAGAATAAAAACTGACATGCTGTTGCCTTACCAGCTTTTAATATTATTGCCATAAATATTCATCTCTGGTTTTAAAGTCACGTTTCTGACTAATACATAACAAAAGGATCTCCATTGTATGAGGATGGCATAGAAATCGATGAGGTGTTCTGGCACTGAAGCTGGTGACCTGAATGCACCTTCATTAGTGAAGCAGCCTAAATAAAGTTTCAAGCTCCTCTCCGGGGCACTGAATTTTGAATGTGTGTCTCTACATGTTTCAGTCTACTGTTGTGACTCTGTCACAAAAAAGGCACGAAGCAGCACTGTTGCAGCAGACACTAAAAAGACACTTGCTGGAATTAAGCAGCTTCAATGGCTTCCTTTAAGGGAAGAGGAGCTCATATGGCCACGTTAACTTACTCATATGTAAACAAGATCTGTTGCCAATCCCCTTAGCAGTAGGGGGCCGGAATATTTAAATGTTGAAATCTAAGCTCCTGATTTTAAAGTTCTGGTGCAGCAGTTGAACAGGTGGAAATGTATGGGTATCTTCAGTGATCCGGTCATTCAGTTCATCATGAAAGGACAACATGTTGCATGCTATGAGTGTTGGAGTTTTGCTGTGGAGACTGTTCAGTGCTCTCACTGGGAGTAACACTACTAATGCTGAAATCCTCCTCCAGCCCCAGGTGGGACCCTGGCAGACGACATGACACGCACAAACGTCTGTGTGTTTGCAGCACAGGAAGACCTAGAAACCATGCAAGCATTTGCTCAGGTTAGTTCTGAAATGAGGACAATTCAACTTAAAGCTGTTTAATGGCCAAAAATTAAATGTTTGCATAGTTTTAAGTGTAGGTAAAAATAATACATGGCTTTAAGAAGCATACTGGAAGTGGTAGAGTAGAGGTGTTCCAAGCTGTGTTCTAAAGAGTTCAGACCTACTTTACTGAACGTAGTTTTTAAAAATTCTAATCAAATGATAGTTCAGAGCAAAAGATAACATACTCTGTGTCTTTTTAGGTTTTTAACAAACTAATCAGGCGTTACAAGTACCTGGAGAAAGGCTTTGAAGATGAAGTCAAGAAGGTATGGAGTGGGTTTTTATCAGCAGACAAGTAAGCCTTCACATTCTGCTAATTAATCACTTTGTAGGAGGGTTGCATCATAAAATGGATTATTAAAATACAACCCTTGTAATTTGTTAATAGAAGTATGGCTAGCTTGCATGACTGCCAGTGACTAGTGCTTCTGCTAGTTGAATAGCTTGATGAAACGAAAGTGTTCAACACGGAGGTACTGGCCAAAGTTTAGTGAGAGGTGGTAGTTTTATATGCAGCTCTTCTTACTTGTCCCACAGTTGCTGCTGTTCCTGAAAGGGTTCTCAGAATCTGAGCGAAACAAACTGGCCATGCTGACGGGTATTCTGCTTGCCAACGGGACACTCAATGCATCAATTCTCAACAGTCTCTACAATGAGAACTTGGTTAAAGAAGGTAAGTGTGGCCCAGCTCCTCCCTTAGGAAGGGGAGACAGAACCATGACAAGTAGGTGGAAATTGTGATGACAGTACACCCTTGCAGCTCACGAGCTTCCTCTGGTGATAGATTGATTACAGGATTAGTAAAGGTAAATGTGATGCCCCACAACCTGGAAGACCTTGTTAAGACTTGAGAAAATGAGTTTCTTGAGAAAGCTTGCGTGTAGGACTTCCCTGCATGACACTGGGGGCTGCTGTCACTAGTGTTGCCCAGCAAGACACTCCTGTATTTTGGAGAAGGACCTTTCAGGATGCAAAAGGTGTGTCATGTCTTTAGGTTGCTTCCTAAATTGCAGCAAGAAGAGTTGAGTTTAGTACAGGGAAGAGTTGGTGCTGATGAGTGGTACGAATAGTCCAGCGTGCTGGAGGCCAGTGTCCTTGGGCAGAGAGAGGAACAGCAGACTGTGCTGGGGTTGCTTGGAAGCACAGCTGCTGCTCTGAACACAGTCTGACAAGCGAGGTACCCTGCACTCAGGCCTTATGATTCCCTGTGTTTTGAATTTCTCTAATAATAGAACTATTCCTATTGCACAGGTGTTTCTGCAGCTTTTGCAGTCAAGCTGTTCAAATCATGGATAAATGAGAAAGATATCAATGCAGTGGCTGTCAGTCTTCGCAAAGTAAACATGGACAACAGGCTCATGGTGAGTACCACTGGAACTACTCTGCTGCTACATAAGCCAGTTCAGTGAACAGCATTTGCCAGCAAAGTACTCAACACACATTTACAAAAGAGTTGTAAACTTCGTTTTCAGGAACTCTTCCCAGCCAACAAACAAAGTGTTGAACACTTCTCCAAGTACTTCACTGAAGCAGGACTAAAAGAACTTTCCGAGTATGTTCGGAACCAGCAATCCATAGGCGCTCGAAAGGAGCTGCAGAAAGAACTGCAGGAGCAGATGTCCCGGGGAGATCCATTCAAGGATGTAAGTGTTTGTAGACAAGGTGGAGGTGCTTTCTGTCTTTCTGTGCCTCTCTTTCATACTGAACTTAGCTCTCACCAGGAATTAAAATGAGGACTGGGGGGGTTGGTATTAGCTTTGTGGTCTTTCCTTAATGTCCTGAATCCTGCTGTATGATCAGGGAGGTTGGTTGTCATTTTGAAACCTTCTGGGTTGCCTTTAAAAGAGAAGTTTTAATTTAGCTTAGTGCCATATGTGGCTGCTGTGCTGACTCTTACTCTGCCTGGCAGATCATCTTGTACGTGAAGGAGGAGATGAAGAAAAACAACATCTCAGAACAGACTGTGGTAGCCATAATCTGGTCAAGTGTAATGAGCACAGTGGAGTGGAACAAAAAGGAGGAGCTGGTAGCAGAGCAAGCCATTAAGCATTTGAAGGTATTGTAACTTCAGTATGGACTTCTGCACCCCTTGGGTAGGGCTTGGTTTTCTTTCTGTCTGCAGCTCCCTTTTAAATGTTAAAGGCTACAACCCTGCTGGTGTAGAGACAGCATGAGATGGGGAATTTGCCCCCTTGTGAGGGGTATTACAGGCCAAGGGCCTGAGGCAGAGGCAGTGACTGCTGCAGAGCTGCTCGGGGTGGGGCGGTGGTTGCATATTTCTAAGCAGTGGCTGATGGAAACTGCAAAACCAGCTTTAGTCAGGTGGTAGATGTGAAGTGCTCTGTGTGTGCCAATTTGTTGTTCTTGTTACAGCAATACAGCCCTCTACTTGCTGCCTTCACCACCCAAGGTCAGTCAGAGCTGACTCTTCTGTTAAAGATTCAGGAGTATTGTTATGACAACATTCACTTCATGAAGGCCTTCCAGAAAATAGTGGTGCTCTTCTACAAAGGTAGTTTCTGTGGGGTTGTACTTTCAGGGGTTTCGAGTTTTTGGAGGGGTTGGTTGGTTGGGTTTTTTAAAGCTTCTGAAACAGAATGCTTCTGTTCTGATAAATTCTTCAGGGAAGATTAGTGCTACAACATTGCACTTTATGAGCTGAAGAATATTCTACCTTCTGTTTGTAAAAATGCAAAGGTGCATGTGGCTGGTCCTTGGCACAGGGGGAAGTGCAAAACAAAGTTGCTACCTGTCTACAGTAGATTGGCTTAAGAGTTGTAGAACAAAGCTAAATTTAGATTTTTAAGGCATTTTGTTCAGTTCCATGATAGTGTATTCTTCTTAGTTCTCTTAACATTAACTATGAGTAGCTGGAGATTGAGGCCACCAGTGTGTTCTGGGCTGCTCTAGGCTGTTTTTAAATGTCTGATAAAAGGTGTCACTGAAAAACACAGCTCTGCACCTGTGGAAACTTGTTAAACTGCAGATTATATTGTACTTGCAAAACTTAAAAAACACGTAAACACTTCCTGTAGTGTACTTTGGGCTTTAAAAGAATTTGCATCTGTTCTTAGCTGTTAACTGAACCTTTGCTTAGAGTGTGCCATCTCAAATAACTCTGAAACACTCCAGACTGTTTGTGGGAGTGAAAGTGCAGCTCCTAGATACGGCGCTGAGGAAACTCCAAGCATGAGGAACCATCCAAAATGCCTGGTTCTCAGAATTTCAAAACTGAAGGCACTCCTAGTGCAGGTCTGTCCAGCTGTACCCAGTGCTGCTGCTTCTAGGGGAGGAAGCAAAGGCTGCCAGTCAGGTTCCCAGCAGTTTGCTGTGCTAATACTGCTCTTGCCTATCTTTACAGCTGAAGTTCTGAGTGAAGAACCCATCCTCAAGTGGTATAAAGATGCGCATCTTGCAAAAGGAAAGAGTGTTTTTCTGGAGCAGATGAAGAAGTTTGTGGAATGGCTCAAGAATGCTGAAGAAGGTAAGCAGCAGCTTAGCTCCTAAGTGGAGCTTGTTCATTCTGGGAACCCTCATGCAATAATGCTGTGCTTTGGAGTGGGGGGATGTTAATCGCCCCCCTGAGACTAGTGTGTCTTCTCCCCCGGTCCTGGCTGGAAAAGCTTGCCAGTGAAATCCGTGTGGAGCCAATAGCAGCTGTTGTGCAGGATGCAGGGCAGTGCCTGAGCTCGGGGCTGGGGACTGAGCCATGGGCAGGCTGCTGATGAGGTCTCTCTGTTGCAGAGTCGGAGTCCGAAGCTGAAGAGGGTGACTGACCTGTGAAACTCTGGCCTCAGTAAAGCAAACAGGAGCTGTAGATAAGTGTCATGTCTCATGTGTCCTTCTGATTCTTACATCCTACCTCCCTGTATCAAGCATGATATAAGGGCTCTCATGTCAATTTATTTTAACTGTTTTCTATAGTTATTGAAATACTGGATTTCATTTTTAAAACCATGTTCAAGTAGTTTACAGGAGCTGTTAGATTTGACTCTTAACCTGCATTTGTCCTTTCAGTTACCTTCTACCTCCTGTATTTTCTACTGTAATAATGTAATTTAAGGCCTTCCACGGTGAAATCCACTTCATCTGTTGGGATTTCTGTCTGTATTGGAGTAGATGTGATAATGGTGAATGAGACTTAGGGCAGTTCTGCTTGCAAATTAAACTGTAAAAAAGCCTCCCAAGTGAAGAGGCCATCGCTTGTGTGGCACTGCAGTCTGTACCACCAAATAGCCCCCATCATAGGTGGCTGTCCATGTCCCCAAGTACTTTGTCATCCCTTTGCCAGACTTCCAGCATAAAGCAATCCTCTATTCCAACTCCTGGGGAAGGTGGGTTGCCCCACTGCTGGAAAGAAGCTGTTGCGGTGGCAGCAATTGGTTACTCTCGTGGGGCATGAAGAGTGGCATCTCTGAGCCTGCTGGCTGTCACAACTGGTGGCCTGTGTTCCTGAGGGGCTGTCAGGTGGCCTTGCATCGCTGGGGGTGCCTTCCTTTCCCCTTTCCGTCATGGAAGTACAAGCAGTGCTGTTCCACATAGAGCTGCCCACCAGTTTTCTTGAGCCAGGCACTGCTCCTGGCAGGGCTGGGGCAGGGGAGCAGCTGCTCTGTGCTGCTCTGTAAATGCACAGCTGCTGCAACCTAAGGCAGCCAAAACTCCATCCCTCCCCCTTGAAGTTTAGAGATTCTTTTATGCTGGCAGCTCACATGCTAAACCAAACAGCTTATCTGTTCCCTGAAACTTTTAATTCCTAATGGAAATTCTCAGGACAGTTCAATTCTGAAAGATTGGGGAAAAAAAGGTGAAGTCTATACTGTTGCAAGCTAACAGTGAGCATTAACTGAAATACTGGTAACCAGAGTACACCTACTAAAATAAATTAAAAAATTGGTCATCACAATGCAATCTGTTCAATACTACAGTGATCTTCCTTACTTTGTAACTTTTTTTTTAAAGCAAATAAAGGCCATCCTTACACTTAATGCCAAGGACTATCTCTGCTCCTTATCTGAAAAGAAAGCACCAGTGACACTACAGGGTACAAAGCAGTGCACTCTTTTGCCTAATTCAAGGACTGTTAAATATAATTAAAATAATTTCTTGCTATTAATCTGCTCTTTTCCACATTAAAAGTGCTAATGTCCCATGAGTTTGAAAACCAGGTTCATCTGTATAATAAGTTTTATGTCAACATTTGGTAACTATCCAAGAAGTCATACTAAAAAGTAAGGCACTTACAATATAAGCAAATCAGAAGTCAGTGGTGTTTAAGTTCCTTTGGTCCCTGTGACTCAGCCTGCTTAGCTGCAGGAGCCTGTGCTCTCTTTCTGCCTTTCAGTGGAGAGAAGAAAGGAAAGCACTGCACCATAAGAGTAGTGCTTGTTTGGGACATACTCCAGCATCTTCTAAACCAGGTCAAAGAGATTCTTGTGGTCAGAATCCTGGCATGTCATGAATTCCTTCATGAAAATAAAAAAAATGTTTGGTTGTTTATCTTACAGTTACACTTAAAGTTTCTGTCCACAAAGGCATTTTCCCTGTCACATCTTACCTTCAGTGGCTAACACAGGGGGCTGATAAGTATCTGCCACCAGGATTTTGCTCATCCCAGTTGAGTTGTCCATGGCAGAAAAATTTTCATTTCCTTAGCCAAACAGACTGTATTTGTTACTCAAATACTCTGTTTTGTCCCTGCAGTAGAAGTTTACCAACGTGTGTTCATATCTTGGGATCTGATCTGGGAATATTCCGCAAGAGTGGCCAGCTTGTCAAACACAGCAAAGGGATGACTGGCTCTTAAACCTAATCTGAAAATATTTAAATTACACTACAGCAGTCCAGGTACATAAAAATATAATTACCTGCTTTTTTTTTATCATGTGATATGGCCAAGGTCCCCAAGGTCATTGCCATGGCTCTGAAGGGAAATCCAGAGAGCCATTTTTGTTTGTTGTTAGAGGACGTTACAAGGAACTATTTTTCACCATACCCTGCAACCAATAATCAGTTTCAGATGAAATTGTTTCCTAAAGTAAGTTAGAGTGTACTAAGTTTTGTCCCTTGAGGATTTTTCCCCTTCATGCTACTTTTTTTTTTTACTTTGTTGATGAATCTTGAGTTTCAGCAATACTGTCAAGATGACAAAGTTGAGGTATTTGAATTTGCTGATGGTGACAGATGAAGCTACATCTGTTACTAGCATGGCTTGTAAATTACAAATGTTAAGAGGGTGATCCTTCACACCAAGCTGCTGCCAAAATGTTGACTGAAGGCAGGGTGTAGAAATGTTGTGCTCATACCCTTCCCTTGTGCCTACATCTCTCTTCAATTTGGCACCATGGAGAAAGGCATCTGAAGTTCTTGCATGAATCATTCCCCTTAGTGCATGCTTCTCCAGCACATTTTCACCCACCTGAGGAGTATTACAGACTGCATCACTCTAAGGTTCACAGCAACTTACAGGAAGTAGTGCTGCTCCAAGGTAGTATTCCATGAGAATACACCGTATGCTCCAAACATCTCATGGTTGTGACTATCCCAGTGCTGTGAAAGGATTCAGAAGGTTCTTGTTTGATACCAGACCCCAAAACAGTCCAGGAGCTCAAGGAAGAGAGTGTTGTGCTGCTGGAGCGCAGCTCAACAGTGTGTGAAACACCTCAAATAAGAGTCAGCCTAACAGGCTATTACTGGCCATGGGTAACTGCAGGAGCTCTGTACTGGCCTGTGGGCTCCAAAGGGTCTGATGTTCATCATCAAATACTGCACACCCAAAGCCCACAGCTTTCATCTCTGAAGGCAAAGGTGCTGAGCCCCAGGAGCTCAGAAACAATGCAGACACTTCGGTGGTACTCAAACCACTCTAACATCTGGACAGAGTGACCACAAAGGCAGGAACGTGACATGATTTGCAACAGTTGCATTCATGGTGAGACACACACATCCCATA
Source organism: Struthidea cinerea (assembly GCA_013397865.1). Lineage (NCBI taxonomy): Eukaryota > Metazoa > Chordata > Aves > Passeriformes > Corcoracidae > Struthidea > Struthidea cinerea. The sequence continues at coordinate 165,620 of VZTI01004304.1, forward strand.
CTACAGAAAGTGACATCACAGAAATCCTGAAGCCAAAACAAAGTACAGGTGGCTTTGTCTACTCACTGTGTACTGCCAGGATCCAGTGCCTTTACAAATTCCAGTACTAGGACTTCCTAAGCTGCTTTGGACCAGCTGCCATAATTTTTGATTATTTTCACAGCTACATTTGCCTCTTCTGAAAAGATGAGATTGAACAGCTATTAGAAGAGTGATTAGACCAGCAACTACTTTTAACTAAGAATATTCAGATACACATTGTTTATAGCAATGGCAACCTTTTAAGAAAAGGTACTTTTTAGTACATGCTGATAATATAATCAAGGTTCATCTATGCATAAAAAAGACTAAAATTTCATATATCAATTATGAAAACATATTTTATACCTTATTATTGTTCTTAGAAATTAAAAGCCCCATCTACCTCCCCATGGTGTTTATGTATGCTGTTAAAAAAGCAAAGCAAACAAAAATAGAAGCTATTCGAGACTATTCTTATTTAAACTGTAAATAACTCCTTGAAGAACTGTTACTGGACAACTCTCATCAAGGCACATTTACAGGGAAAAATAAACAAGAAATATATGCAAGTTCTACAGAAAGAAAATAACAATCCCCATCCCTAAACAAGAAACAAAAGTTTTCTAAAAGCCCCCTCAGATCCTACGTTAAAAGAACTTACTGTATTGGGTTTGTGTGGCCAGGTTTTGGTAGCTGGGGGGACTACAGGGTTGGCTTCTGAGAGATGCTGCCAGAAGCTTCCTCCGTGTCCCACAGAGCCAATGCCAGCTGGCTCCAGGACAGAGCCAGCTGCAGGACAGACCTGCCAGTGGCCAAGGCTGGCCCATCAGAGATGGTGCGAACACCTCTGTGATAACATACTTAAGAACCAAAAAAAATTTATGGCACAGATGTAATTGCACTCAGAGAATGGGGAGAATATGAGGAAGAGAAGAGAGGAACAGCCCTGCAGACACCAAGGTCCGTAGAGAAGGAGGGGCAGGAGGTGCTCCAGGTGGTGGAGCCGGGATTCCCCTGCAGCCTATGTGCAGCCCATGGTGAGGCAGCTGTGCCCCTGCAGCCCATGGAGGACCACAGGGATGCAGAGATCCACCTGCAGCCCATGGAGGACAGCAGACGGGAGTAGGTGGATGCCTGAAAGAAGGCTGTGACTCCAGGGGAAGCCTGCAGGCAGGGACCTGTGGAGCTGTAGAGGAGCCCACACTGGAGCAGTTTCCTGGTAGACTTGTGATCCTGTGGGGAACCCACGCCGAACAGGCTGTGCCTGAAGGACTGCACCCCGTGGAACTGGGCCCATGCTGGAGAAGTTCATGGAGAACTGTCTCCTGTGGGAGGGACCCCCGCTGGAGCTGGGAATGGACTCTTCTCTCTGAGCAGGGGCAGAAACAACTTGTGAAGAACTGAACCTACCCCCATTCCCTGTCTCCCTGCACTGCCTGGGAAGGAGGGAGGGATGGGAGGATGATGCTTTTAAGATTTTACTTTTCAGTATCTTCCTCTGATTTTGACTGGTAATAAATACAGTTAATATCCCCATGGCGAGTCTCTTGTGCCTGCGATGGTGTTGGCTGAGTGATCTCTCCCCGATCTCAATCCATGAACCTTTTGTTACATTTTTTTCTCCCCAGTCCAGCTGCAGAGGGCAGTGACAGAGTGAGTGTGGTTTGTTGGGCATCTGTCACCCAGCCAGGGTCAACCCACCACATCTATCTAAAAAATTAATGAAGTCTGAAAAATATTCCATGCATCTTGCACTTAGTACATACCTGACAGATCAGGTCATCCTCTGCATTCCTGCATCTTTTCCTTCAATGGATCTTCTGGAACAGCACCAATATCCTGCAGCAGTCAATAAACTCAAGTGAATTCAGGTCAGAAAAACAATTCATTCAGCAGGGAGATACTCAGGCATTCTGATACACACCAGGTCACAAATAGTCAGCAGGAGCAATTTCAAATTCAGTCCCCAGAAATTCACAGGGCACAGTTTATGTTACAGAAGAAAAACATGGCAAGGAACAGATTTTCAGAGGAGATACTCAAAGTAGGAAGGCAACAAAAAATTACAATTGTTTTTCTTTTAAAAGACTGGTTCACTGAATTTTACTTTATGATTTCAGGACCCCTATTTTTTTCTTAAAGCAGAAAGGTTTAATAATTTTATATATATATACATTTTTTTTTTAAATAGCCTTGTGTCAAAATTAAAATACGCATCTTAGGCAATCAAGATTAAGTAACTTGTATGAGTACTTGGCAAGAAGCTATTTTTTAAAAAAATCATAAATAGCATATACATTTGCTTTACGCTGTCTTGGCCTGAGATCTTAACTTACAACTCAATCTTCGGGATTTTTAACAGTGTAACAAAAATCAGAAAACCCACCCTGCTAGTGGGAGGACATCATCCATATTCAGTTCTACAGATTTCTCACTGATATTTGAAAAAGTCAGTCTAGCATGACCCCCCTTGCTGTTTCAGTGATACTTAGTGGAAATCTAGTTTAAAAGCTTGTCCTCGGATTTTAGAGTAGGGGTTAAGCAAATGCTTGTCATAATATAAATTTTGAAGGCATGAAAGTGATGCCTGTATTTCAAGTACTCCAAGAGATGGTTATTGTTCATTAATCTGCTCAAATATATTCAGTGAACAAATAGCAGGACCGTGTTCTGTGGTATCACAAGCATATGTACAAACTATACATTTTCACTAAAGGAAATGCAATCCTAGCAAAAAACAGTCAGCTACAAATATGAGCCAAAGGAATAAACTTCTATTATCCACAGAATTCCCCAGACCTGACACTCAATTACTACTGACAGATGAGAATCTACCTTCTTAAAATAAAAAACCAAACTAAATTTAAATTGGTCCTATCACCTGTGGCAGTTTAGGATGGCATCTATTACAAAGTGTCTTCTATTTCCTTTTGCCACCAGCTGTCACATTAGACCAGATCCCTGGCTACTATGATGCCCACTGTCACATCCTTCCTCGGACTCATGACTGCAAACTTCAAAACTGTGTCATTGACAACGGCCTCTTTCATTCACAGACTTGGTTTCTGAATCACTGCTTCAAAAACCAATCCAGTAAATGTAATTAAAATAATTCCAGTGCCCCTGTGAAGGCAACTTTTTGTTTTAAGCTGCAAGACATCTTTCTTGAAATACCTTCAACTCAAAAATTAATCCAGTATCAGACCTGATCAGAATAATTAAAATCCTAAAACATGCCCGCTGATATCAGAAGTCCAGAAGTTATTTACCTGCCAGGAGTTTCAGAAAGGGATTTGCAGCCCTTTTTCTCCTGTCCACTCCTTAATGGTGTCCCTTTCCATTCTTAACATCGTTGTACCTTCTGCAAAGTGGTCTTTTTCTTTTATCCCTGTCAGGACCGTTAGTTTGACTTGAATTCCCAAAGTGTAACAAAGGTATTTACTCTTCAAATTACATCCTACACACAAACAATTCATTTTCAAAGCCATTAATTATCAAATATAAACTATAATGAAGATTGTATTTTTCCTCAATATTTCAATTTTTTGCTTTTTTCTCTGCTCTTTCTTCCATGTTATTTTTCAATTCAAGAGCTTTTTTCACATTAATTGCTCTTGATAGGGGAACTTTAACCTGTAACCTTCTCCTTAAAAAGACCTATCATGGCTCAGACACTGGACCCTAGTGCAAAGCTACTCAGGCCCCCAGTGCTGCATTTTCTAGGAAGAAAGGCTTCTGTGTGCTTAACAAGGGCAAATATTGCCCAGTGAGCTTTTTCAAGACTTCAGTGAAGTTTTTCTGTGGGAGACAATAAAACTCGGGTTATCTCCCAGTTAGTTTGCCCCAAGAGGAAAAGTGAACTGACTCACTACCCACCCGTCTTTTCAACCCCAAGCCGACCGCAGCACGCCAGGCCGGAGGGCGGCGGCCGCTGCCGGCACCGGGACGCCCCGGGCGGGCGGAGCGAGAGGGACGAGGGCCGGGCCCCGAATCCCCGCCCCGGCGAAAGGCTCCGCGCTGGGCCTGAGCAGGGGCTCCGGGAAAGGCTCCAGCCCCGCCA
>VZTI01004304.1:169830-200631 GCA_013397865.1 Struthidea cinerea
GACAGGGGTTCGTGGCGGGGAGGGGGCGGACGGACTCCGAACTGCGAAAGGGTCATTTCTTACCCTGGTGGCGAGGCTGTTTGTCGTCTGTGTACTGCCCTGGACGTGGTTAGTGGTTCTCTGGAATCAGGTTACCTTCTGTACCAGTTTGTCACTGTTCAAAGATCATGCACCATTATTTTGGTCTTGCCCACTGCTCTCCATCTTAGACCAAGTCCAGGCAAACAGACATTGCAATACAATTTAAAAAAAATTTGTTTGTAATTTTGTCCCAATAGGATCGCACTCCTTTCAATACACAGCATTAGATTAAAAAAAGAAATCTAAATTTAATGTGTATCCTCCAGAGAGCAAAATACTTGCACATATTCTACGTAACAGCCTCCTTTTTGTGGAGGAAAAAAAAAGACCTAAAATTGTTTCCAGTTGAGTGCAGTTTTAAATTATTAATTACTGACAGTTCCTTTGCACTGTAGGAAATTTCCCAGTATGTCCTTCCTCCTGCCTGGCAGTAGCGCCAGTCACGCATCCTATTGCACGCTTCTGTCTACTTGCTACTGCTGCTGGTTATGGGGAAGAGACCGAGCACACAGCTAAAAGAATAAAATCCTTTACCTGCCTGACTGAAGTAGTACACTAAAATATATTAAGTCTGGAACAAGGGTTGGCAGCTTAAAGCAACATTCCATGAAGAATATAGAAACTTTGTCCCATTGAGCAGGTATTGATTAGCTCTGCTCATTAACGCCTCAGTAATCTGTACCTGGCATCTTTGCCTTTCTCTTGCAAATGAGTTCTCATTATTTTAAGAGGGGAGATAATGGTCTGAAGCAGACTGCAAGTCAGCTGGACCTTGGGCCTCCCAAGGATTACGAAGCTTATATAAAAGAATGAATGGGCTTTGCTAAGGGATGCTCACTGAGTGGAAAGAGGACTGGGGGAAGAAGTCCAAAATGGCTCTCTTACCTGTTCAACAACATGTGACCACAGCCTTTTTGACAGTGCTCTTTGTTGTGTTTACCCCCTAATCTTTGTGCAATAAAATGAAGAAAAACAAGTTACAGTAAATCCGTGTCACTTAGTTTCAATCAATAGCTATGTAAGGACAGAAATACTTACTCTTTCATACCAATAGTGCTGTGCCAGAAGCAGAAGAAATTGCTCCCATCTACCTTTTGGGGAGGCTGAAGAGGTTACCATTCCAACACAGCAGTACAAGAGCAAGCACTCCTCTAAATATGTTCTTTAATCTTCTGGGAGGAAAAGGTTTCATCTATTTACGACATTGTTCTCACCTAAGGGAAAAATTGCGTATCTTACTTTACTCTCCTGAGAAAACTGAGTAAGGAAGATTACAATTTACATGAGAAAGTTTCACAAAACTGGTAGCATGAAATTACAGCAAAGGACATTTTTTTAACATAACATCACTCAGAAAGATAAAGCAAAAACCAAAGATTAGGAAAAAAGTTTAAGGGTTTTTTTTTATTATTTTACAAGTATAAAAAACAGTGTTTAAAAATCAAAATCCTGGAAGATGCTCTGGAAAACCTGGCTTCTGAAGTACAAGACTTCTCTGTGACAAGTCCCAAACAACGTCACAACTCCTGAAAATTCTGCATTCGATGAGCAAAGATATGATCCAGCTGAAGTAACCCTTTTTGATGGCTCTTTAAACCCCATAATCTGGGAATTATCTGACCAGTCTCTGAAGAATATGTTGAGGATTGAAGAATTGAAGAATTCTGTGGCTACAGAGCAAAAGGGTTGGCATGAATTGTAATGTCTTTAATGCGAACATCATTAAGAGGTCTGTAGGTTTTCTCATTCACGGGCAGCTTCTCCAGCTCATCCAGGGTCTCCAAGCCATCAATAACTCTGCAAGAAAAAGAGAAGTGCTGGAAACCGCCTTCTAATAATGATTTAAATTTCACAATTGAGGTATCTCAAAACATTTTACAGTTAAGTATCACAGGGCAAGGACTTTGCAAGCAAATGATACAAAATAAGAAAACCAAAACATTTTATGTGGCAAATAATGTATTTTGAAACGAAATATTAAGCATCCAAGGCAGACTGTGAGAAAAAATACAAGCATTTGCACGTGCCCCAAAAGACTCAGATCCCTCACACACTCTGACAGAGGCGTGCAGTTGGATCACTTACTTTCCAAACACCGTGTACTTCATGTCCAGGTGCGGCTGCTTGCCGTAAGTGATGAAGAACTGTGATCCATTGGTGTTGGGACCATTGTTTGCCATGGAAACTACCCCACGGACACTGTGCTGAACAAGAGGAAAAACCTCAGCATGAATACACATCTGTGAAACCAGGACTAACCTGTGCAAAGTGCTTCATCAATACTATTATTAAGAAAAAATCTTGGTTGCTAATATATTCCATCACAATCAGTAAGGAGCTCCTCAAAATGGCTTTTACAATGAAAAATTAATTCTTTGCCTTCAGTGCATGAAAAACGCTGTCAGAAATTGTTTTTACTTCTGTTTTCAGTGATAAAAACCCTCAAACCTAACTTGCCAAGCACAGAAATGCCTGTTCCTATTTTAATAATAAGCTATTGTTCTCCAACCTGTAGAGAAAATTCAGATGAAAACATAAGTGCATATTGAGAGCACAGCAATACCTTTAGATATTCACTGAATTCATCTTCAAACTTCTTGCCCCAGATGCTGTTACCTCCTTTCCCAGTGCCTGACAAAGAAGCACCACAGTAGAGATTACTGGATTTTCAGACTGAAAAAGCCAGAAATTATGTTCTCTTACAACATTTTACAACAAAGACCCTAGCCAGCCTGCAATTAGTTTGAGGCAGGTTCTTGACACTGCACAGAGAAGTAACTCTATATAAGGAACCTACTAAATAGCAGAACAAAACATTGACATATCCTCAAATTAAATTCTGTATGAGTACAAACAGACTCAACTGAATCAGCTTTTCTTCCAAACAGCTGACATCGTCTGGGATATTTTCCCCAAATGCTTTAGAGGCAGCCTTTCAGGCAAAAACCACGCAAAGCATAGTAGCAACTTCTTAAGTCAACAGAACCATGTTGTGATTTAGTGGAAACAGCTGGAAAAACTCAAGTCTGTAGAATGCATGATTACTTAAAACCAGGGTAACACCTGCACTTCTGTAAGCCCACCACAGAAAACTAATCTCATCATAAAAACCTCTTATCACCAATACAATAATTCTTATATTTTTACTTTACTTACATTTTGGTTTTAATACCTATAATTCCTTTTTATTTCCTTACATTTTATTTTTATGTACATTTTTTCTATAGAAAGACCCAGACAGAAGAATTTACCTAATGGATCCCCTGTCTGAACCATGAAGCCCTTTATATTTCGGTGAAATACGCATCCATTGTAGTAGTTACTAGCACAAAGAGCCAGGAAATTCTACAAAAATCAAACAAACCATATTAACAAACAACTGAAAAATAGTATTATCTTACTAAAATGACAGCATTGGCAAGACCAATGCTTTAACCTCTGCTTTGCTTTGTGACCATGTGATTTCCAGAGTATTGCCACAGAATTGTCATAAACAAACCATAGCTAACAAACTCCTTTGATAGTGTCACGCACACAAAAGAATAAAAAGCTTTCAGTGCAAGGTTGTCTGACTTGAGGAACAAACAAGAAGCCTAAGACATGCTCTCCTCCTATTCAACAATTTTATTTTGCACATGTAATTTTGTAATCAATAACTTCATACCTCAGCTTTTTCATTAAAATAAGTGAAATTTATTTCAATTTAAGTTTATTGCAAAAAGTCGAAACTGGGGCCCCTGACAAACTGAGAGTGAGTCTCACTCTTTTGAACCTAAAATCCATTCTGTGAGGGTATGAGTAAACCCATGGAAATCTGGGAATCCCACACTAGGTGCTATATTTCCCCTTAAAGGCAAAGGACACTTTGGGAGATGCTGGAACTTCAAGAGAAGCATCCCTTAACTAAACCTTATCAGGTGAGAAACGGGCATCAAACTCTAGGCAGTATGACACAGCGCACAAGTTCCATGTGTGGAACAGACACTGCACCAGCTTAAAATGTTGGTATTCCATTACATGAAAAGGTGAATTGCAAAAGCCACGTCACCTCCTCCACAGTCTTCACTACTTCTACTGCTTTGTTTCACCACTAGGCACTCCTACTCCTGGTACTTGACTTACTTCACAGGTCTTTGGAGTACGCTCACAGAATAGTTCAATTTTAATATCTCCCACATCAGTATGCAGTGTGACAGCCTGAGCGAAAGACAGAAAATAATAATTAAATCAGCAATGAAATACCAACAGACTCTGTTTTATTTCCCAGTCCCACCAAGAACATAAGCAAGTTTGCACTGCATATAACCATTGTTTCAATATTTGGCCATAAGCAAGGCTACTGTCACAAGCCATCCACATTTTCAGTAAAATCACCAGAAAGCACTCAGTTTCAGGACAAATCAAGCTTTCCATGGTAATGCAGTAGCTGTTTTACACTGTTACACTCCAGAAATACATTATTCATTTGCAAACAGGACCTACTCAGTCACTTGAATGTAAAGGTGAAGAATCAAGGTTGTATCTATTTTGGATGATAGTGTGGTGCACACACCTCACTGCTTTACAACCAGAGGAATAACTGATGCCTGCAGCCTTTTGAGTGGTAAAACTAATTCTGAATGGCAGCATATATAATCTGCCTTCACAGACAAGCAAATCTACAAATTAACTTACTTTTCTTCAGAATTCATAAATTACCTTCATAAAATTTAAAATCAGTTACCCAGTGACCTAAGCAAATATATCTCAACAGGCCACATATATCACAGTGCTTCTATGGGAAGTGCTAAACTATGCAAAAACAATTACTGTGGGGATAACTGTACAGGAAAACTAATAAAAATCAGCATCATGTTGATAGTGGCATATTACTCCAAAAGTATACAAGTAAAGGGGACACAATGTCCATGAAGATGCTATAAATGGTGTATGTACTGTTTAAGACATATATAGTTTTATCTCCATTTCTTGATTTGCTAAACTTTTAAAAGCCTGTGAGTGCAGAGGTTTACATATGCTGAAGCAGAGGTATGTTCTTGCAACTAGACTAATGCTTCTGTGCCAAAAGAAACCAAACTAGATTATCAAATATATGCCAAAGTAGCATTAAAATCCGGGACCTCTGAAGTGAAAGCATAATTCTATTTTAGACTGATGTAAATCGACCTCTTTTCCTTTTCACAGTATCTTTTTATGTTTGAAATTAAAACCCTAAACTTTTCATGACAAATTCCTCATAGCATCAGAGAAAGATGTGTAATCCCTTGAGATGCAGAGCAGCTATTTGCCTTCCAAGAGATGACCATTTCAGAAAGAATGAAAATATATAAAAAGTACTTTCATTCTTACCATGTCTGCTTCTCAAAAAGCTGGGGTAGCCTTCTATACAGCAATTTCCTGCAAAGATAACATATGAAATTTGTTGGGGTTTTTTTATGTGAACCCCCATTTCTTTTTGATTCTAAAATATTTGTTGGTTACGTGTTTTTACACCACACGGTTCTACAGTGCCATTCCAGTGACTCTGTGCCTAAATTTTTGCATTAAGCAACTACACAGCATATAACGAATGAAAAATGAATAGAAAAAGACCACTTAGAGAAAGGAGAAGAGGGCGAAAAACACCCTTTCCTAGGATGAAAATGTATACTAAGCAATCGGTTTTTCCAAATATTATGGCAGTTGGCAGAAAAGTAGATGGCAGAAATTCACAGGTCAAAGCCACACCTAACAGAAGTGTGATTTGGAGCCAACACGTGACAGCTGTAAGTGGATGCAACAGACAGGTACCTGCATCCAAGACCAGAATCACACTTTTTAAATCTTTATAATACTTTCAAATAAAGCGTTTAGAACGACGGTAATAAAACCGCGGCTGCGTAGAAGCCAACAGATTTAGGCGCCAACTTCTCCTCTATACACCCGCCCTCCCCGGTGAAGCGCCGGCCCCTATACACCCGCCCTCCCCGGTGAAGCGCCGGCCCCGTGTCCTCACTCAACCCACCTGCCCCCAGCTCCCCATCACCCATGGCAGCCGGAGCTACCGCTCCCTCCCTGCCCGCGGTACCTCCACCGAAATGGCGCGCACAGGACAGGTGGGCTCCGCCCGCCGCCGCCCGGCTCCTCGACCCACCGGCGAACCCCTGCCCGGCGGCACCGTCCGCCCGTCGCGCCCGGAGGATGCTTTAACCTGCCGGGGCTGATGCAGAACCAGCGCCCGCCACCGCTGAAGCGACTCTTCTCCCGCGGGCTTCTGCTCACTGCCGGGCTGCGGAGGAGCCGCCCCCGGCCCCGCTGAGCGCGGCGGAAGCGGCGGGGCCAAGCGCAGGTCCCGCCCCGCAGCGCTGGCCCTGCTCCGGCGGGAGGTGAGTGCGGTGCCGGCCCGGCCGTGCTCTGAGGTCGCCGGTCCCCGTCGCGCCCCGCCGCCGAGGAGCGAGCTCTTGTGCGGCCGGGCTCTGCGGGTCGGATTTGCCGCGGGAGGGGGGATGAAGTTTGAGCTCCGCGCGTTTGGTGCAGGGCAGCGCGGGGCGGTGTGAACGGGGCGGGAGGTACCCGGTACCGGGTGGTGCCGGGGGTAGGCGGGCGCCCTGAGCCGTCGGCGTGGCAGCATCAGCATCCGCCCGTGGCTGCTCTTTGGGCCGGTGGGTTCCCGAGGCTTACTGCAGCCTGTGTTTGCCCCGCACAGGTCCCCGCATGCGGCTGCCTATCCCGCCACTGCTCCGTCTGCCTGTCCACCGCGTCCGTGCCTTGGGCCGCCCGCCCGTACGCGCCCTCATGAACCTCCGGGAGCTCGTGTCTGCCCTGAATGACTTCGCATCCCCCGCTCTGGCTGAAAGCTGGGACAATGTGGGATTGCTGGTGGAACCAAGTCCTCCCCACACTGTGAAAACCCTTCTCCTCACTAACGACCTCACTGAGGAGGTGATGGAAGAGGCAGTGCAGAAGAAAGCAGACCTCGTTCTTTCATACCACCCTCCTATATTCACACCACTCAAGCGAGTAACGTGGAAAACCTGGAAGGAACGGCTGGTAGTCCGAGCCCTGGAGAACAGAATCGGGATTTATTCTCCACATACGGCATACGATGCCATACCTCACGGAGTTAATAACTGGCTAGCAAAGGGACTCGGTGAGATTCTGTTAAGAACAAATTATTAAAGATGTATGCTATTTTAGGTGGGATCTTTCCTTATTTTCCTTTCTTGCAGCTTTTATAGGTGAGATTTGAAGACTGTTTTTTTATTTTTCCCAATATTTTTATAGTACTGTAACTTTAAACACATTTTAGGAAATGTATCTTGGTGATGTATACCAGATACAAACACGAGAGGATATTTTCAGATGCATGACTCTACTATTGGATGTATCCAGAACTAGTGGAGCATATTTATTGTCCACTGTGGTTGCAACACTGAGACCACTGACTTTAAATCACCACCTTTAATTTATGAAGTACAAGATCTCAATGTTTGCAAAGGATTTAAGCTATGTGAAATTATCTTAGATTTTTATCCTGTATTGTGGCTCACAGATGTGTCTTTTCCAGTCTGTCATACAAACCAGAAACTCCTTCTGGTTTTGTACAATACTTAGGATAAAATTGATGGCATTAAGGATGGCAAACAATATATATCCATCTGCTTCGTTGGACTTAAAATAGACTGTGCCTAATGGAGACAGGAGAACAAAAAGTCCTCAGTTCTGTCAGGGAAAAAGGATTTGAGTGCAAAATTTGCATCTTTGTACTGTATCTCTTTAAGATACGTGCTAAATCAGTATTAGGATACTTTATCCTGCCTTATAAACCAGCAATCTTGTACTGTTTTCTCAGGTGCCTGTACTTCTGTCCCACTGCATCCATCAACTGCACCAAGCTCTCCAGCTGAGGGCACTCACCGGGTAGAATTCTGTGCAGATGCTGAGCATCTGGATGCAGTGCTGTTCAAAATCAAAGACATCCCAGAGATCTCTTGTCTCACTACTCTCACAGCCAGGTATCTGCTACACTAACATTGTATTTTTTCTGTTGTTTGAAACAATAAGTTGCTGTAATTGTATTTTACTGTTCTAATAATTTTGTTCCTCTGTGCATTGCTGCTGTATTTTTCAGCAATGAGAAACTTAAGGAATAATAGTCCCTTTCTGATCAATCTGTGTCATGCTAAATGGTAACAGCGACTCAAGTCTAGTATCACATAGATTAGAGGTGTTAAAGAAGAGTATTAACAGGAAATTTGATGAGGACAGTTGAGTTAAATGCCCATATTTGTTTCTTCCAAGACAGTGGACAAGTCTAGGCTATTACAATGCTACCTTTTTTTTCCTTTCTCAGTGGTAGAACAGCCACTGGGATAGAATAATAATAATTAGAGTGCCAAAATTTTATGTAGTTATTTAACAAGCACCAAGCGTGTCTTTCCTCAGGGTTGAAGGTGAGGAGCAAACACGAGTCAGTTTGAACTGCTCTCAGAAAGCACTGCTGGAGGTGGTGGCATTATTGTCCCAGAACAGCCTTCTTCATCACAAGACTGAGATTCTCTTGCTACAAAAGGTAACAAAATCACATACTACTTCCTGTCAATGAATTACTTGTGTGAGCTGAGTACCCTAAACACTGAAATGCAGTAGTGAGTGGCATCACAGCTTTCCAATGCTGCCCCACTGCTCTGAAATACTGGCATGTGGGGATTTGAAGCCACACATATCTTCCAAAGCAATGAAACTATCTATGTGGTCTGTACTAATTCTTAAATCAGTTCCAATAGCAGGCATAGTTTGTATGTTACATTTGAGAACATCTCACACATTTTTTTTTGTAAATGTAAATTTACAAAATAAAAAAAAAAAAATTGTAATTTTTTTTCAGAGTTATTCCGGCATGCCCAATATACTCGTCCTTCTACAGTGTGAAAAGCAATGCAAGCATCTGGAGTCAGCTTTCTCACAGTGATTTTTTTTTTTCAGCCTCTTCTTCCCCATACTGGAATGGGACGCCTGTGCACCCTGAGCGAGCCAGTCTCCTTGTCAGACGTAATCGAGCGTATCAAAGGCCACCTGCAGCTACCCCATATCCGTGTAGCCGTGGGAACGGGCAGGACACTTGGTAAATGGGCCTGCGAGTCAGACTGCCTGCTAGGACTGGCACTGCAGGAACACAGGGAGCATGAGTGTGTGCGTGACAGTGGCAAACTGTCTTCAGCAGGTTTACTTCCAAGTACTATGAAGCACTGTTAAGAAACAGCATCTTAGAATTTACAGTCATATGAAAAGAATCTCATCTGTACTTTTAATGGGATTCTATATTATGCTGGTTGGTGTGGTGAAGAAGGGACAGCACAAGTTGAATGAAAGATAGCCTTTTTTGTAATTTATATAATGACTTAAGATTTTTTTTTTCCTGCCCAGGATATCAGGCACAAAGGTGCACTGTTTGATTGTATGTTCCGTTTTGTGACTGAATGTTAAAATTCAGAGCACTTTAAGAGTAAGACACTTTATGGTATCCTTATGAACACATAACCATGGTTTTGATGAAAGATAAGGCAAAGAAGGTGAACTAGCTCAAACAATGGGGTCATTAGTAAGATACGGAGTAAACATCCTCTTATCCCAACTACCTATCCTAATCTCCAAGGAGCACAGCTACTAGAATTTGTGAGAGCAAATTTGTTGAGAACTCTTTGTAACTTAGGAGGCAGAAGTCTTATTGGAAGCTGACAATTGCACTCAAAAAATCCCCAAACTACTTCGAAGCCACTATGGTGTGGCATTGAAGTGGTGTGACTCCACTTAAATCAACAGTAATTGCAAGGCAACATACTGTAAAACCTTAACAGATTTTGAAAACTCTCTATGTTGTGTGTTCCCTCTCCTTAGTGAATGTAATGTATATGAAGAATTAAAATTCATGTCACTGTCACATATATAGTAGCTTGGAATTAGCAATCATAGCAAATGGACAAATTTTTATTTGCATGAAGCAGCTTTCTGCTTGCATTAAGACTGGCCTTCTGAGAGCTGTTAAGTTAGGAACCAGTATATCTCAGAGGCAAAATGCTGCCTTAGTAGCATCATTAGTTGGGAAACCAATGATGGTGGAACAGAAGAGTCCTGGAAAGAGTAGCAACCTATTAAAGGGTTTGGAAACCTAGCTAACACCTCACTAGGAGAAAGGTAGCCATTAGCCAGCCTCTCTGCTGGAGTTTTCTGCAAAGTCTCCTGCCCCTTGAAAAAAATCTACCTATCACAGAGGATTTTGCTGTATTGTCAGAGGTGTTATGGGCCCATGACTTTCAAACTGACAGATGTGTCTCTTCTTTCAACAAATTTACATTGACCCTAAAATCAAGGTAGTAGTTAACTGAAACAATTACTAGCACTACAGATATGAGGGCTGAACAAAGGGGAAGGAGGTTAACTGTGGCACCTTTTATCCTGCAGAATCACCAGTGAAGAAAGCTGCTCTGTGTGCTGGTTCTGGGAGCAGTGTCCTGAAGGGAACGGAAGCTGACCTCTATCTCACAGGTACGAGATTGCTCATTATCTCATTATCTTTATAAAAATAGTCATTAGAGAAAAAAACAAACAAACAAACCTCAGCAAAAAACAAGAGTGTTGACTGGCTGTTGAAAGATTTGGCCAGAAAGAATTACCTGCTATTTATAATTGAGATTGGAATGACAGACTAACATTAAAGTAGATAAAACGTGGATCAAATGGCAATGTGGCACAGTGAAAGATATTTGAATTAAAACATCGCTCTACAGCATTTATTTCAACACAAAATTAGTGTTGATGGCAATGAGTTGCAACTTCCAGTGCGTTTCTCCTTTGGCAACATGTATTTTCTCCGTTCCCTATAGAATTCCCTAATGGAAAACAGAATATGAGATAGTCTACAGAACCTTCCAAAGAAACTCCATAGTATGTCTGACCCACAGGGACACTTAGTCCATTATTCTCTCTTCCAGCAGTGGGACAGCTATTCCCTGTGGCTCAACAATGTGAAGGCTACCTTGCATTCTGTAGGTATCACTGCCCCTTCTCCCCCTTAAGTGTAGCCCTGCAGAGCTGACCCTCAGGCTTCCTAACTGCATTCCTCCATCCTCTTCCAGACCATGATGAGCATTTTTATTTTCTGCCCAAATTGGCAGAATTTACAACTATTCAAAGATGGCAAGGAATTTCTGTTGTTTTGTCTCAGCTGTATACAGAGATACCAGCTGAAAGTCTTTCAAAGGACCCTGGAGCAGGAGTGTTCCACGTTCCTACTGAGCAGGCAGTGTTGCATTTCCGCTTACGGCCTATATTCCATTACATCACTACAGCTTTTAGCTAAGGTTCTCCATACATTGCCGAGACCGGGTTACCTGAACTGTACCATTAGTGATCTACATGACATTTCTTTCTCAAAATGGCAGGAGAGATGTCCCACCATGATGTGCTGGATGCAGTTGCCAACGGGATAAGTGTTATTCTGTGCGAGCACAGTAACACTGAGCGAGGCTTTCTGTCAGAGCTGCGTGACACACTCGCGATCCACCTACAGAACAAAATCAACATCATTGTGTCTGAGAAAGACAGAGATCCTCTCCAGGTGGTATAGGGGGAAAAAAATTGGAGAGAGAAAATTTGGTCAATTGTGGTATCTTGCACAGACATACCCACCTGCAGAGCTTAATGAAGGTGCTTTCAATTGGTCCAGTACAGAATGATTGTATTTATATGGTCCCTCTAAGTTTGGGGTGTATTTTGTTATGTCAGAAAAATAAATGTTTGTTTTGGAATACCAAAAGCTCATTTATTCAATTACTGGACTGCACTTGAATAAATTTACTGTTACTGCTTAATGTTATTAGATACATTTGATAACCATGATACTCAATGATTGGTTTGGGTAAAATAAATAAAACCTGACTTATCTCTGGATTTAAACTTGTGCATCAGTTCTACCCTACTGCAGTTATGTCAAATCATGTCAGTGCAAGTCACTGATATTTCACCTCATAAATTTCAGAAATAGTTAATGAAAGGATGGAGATTAACTGTTTGCATTAACAGTTTTACTAAGGCACCACTCAGATGCAAATACAGAACACAAAGCAAGTTGTTGGTACTAGGACTCAACTGCATGATCTACCACTAATGCAGCTTTAAGGCTTTTCAATAGAGGGACTCTCAATTAAAAAAAGCTTTGGAAGGTTAAAACTCAATTCCTTAACAAAGCCGTAAATTCGTGTACCTTTGTTATTTTCTTTTAAAAACAGCTTCTGTAACTGTGGCTTTTAATTACAGGATTACTGAAACTGAACAAGTAGTATTTCCACCATTTTATTTTCCAAGTTAGTTTTTTCTGTTGTGACTTCTTTTTTTTTAAGAAAGAAAAAATCTCACAGTAGCATACCCCACCATCTCTGGATGGCAAATATTTCATTAGAAATTTGGGAAGATCTTAGCACTATCCTTTTAAGTTAATAAAAGTGGCTCATCAAGCAATGTCTCTATCTAATAATTGCATGTCTTGTTCCACTTAAATATAAGTGGAAAGAGATGACTGGTGGTATTATCTGAAGCTACCTAGGCTATATAAAGGTCATCACTCTTACCAATAGCATGAAGGCACCTCAGTATGCTGAGAATTGAGAAGTAATTTCTTCTTTCCCAAGTAAAGGACCTATATGAAGAATCAAGTTGCTGGTGGGGTAAGTAGATGCTCTGGGTTTCTAATACAAAAGTCAGGCCATACATCTCTCTTGCTTCTGTCAGTGAGGAGCAGATGAGATAACTATTACTCCATGGGATGTTTTGGTTCTCTTCAAAAGCTATATACTGATATTAAAAGGCAGGCAAACATTCTTGATTTTGGTATAAAAAACAATGTAAAATATTTCTACTAACTAGTTTGAAATCTTCTGTGAAGATATTTGACATAATAATGAATATGAAGATTTTGCAGAATTGCCACAAGGATCTCTATCTTCCTATAACATAAAAAGATTGTGGAAGACAAGACAAGCTAATGAAAATTAATAAAGTACTTTATTTGATTGATTTGAACTATTAAAACACTGAGCTGTAACACAGCTACCAAATATTACACATACAGAGTCCCTTGAAGTCTGGCTGGCAGACTATGGATGATGGAACTACAGAGCTTCCTCCCACATAACTGAGAAAAAAAAGAATTGAAGAAAAGATGTCAAACTTCAGCAGTCTCCCAACCTCTAAGGGCTTAAAAAAAGGGAGAGCTTCTAAGTGGCATTTAAGGCCTCCTCCAGGATCAGTGGACACTCCTGATGTAAACAATATAAATATACAATCAAGCTTTAAAAAAATAAACAAAAAAGCTTCATAGCCCCTTCATATTCCTGGACTGCACCTTGGAAAGTAGCAGGCAATGACTTGAGTCCCTCATAATTTTGATTATCTAAATCTTATAAAAGGATGTGGGTTTGGGGAAAGTCCTTCAATTTTATTGCCAGAATTTACTAAGGTACCCACAGCATCCCAAACCCACCAGTATTCTCTCCTTTCCTCATGCAGTCAAGGCAGATCTTGTAGCATTATAAATCTTGTCTTCATTCACTGGAAGCTAGTTTTGTCTAAATGGTAAAGGAGTACAGGATAGCACTCAGTTGAGAAAAGTTGCACCACTAGTACAAATTAAAGCTCTTGACCATCTTGTGATTTGCACTTCCCAAGTAAATTGCTCCAATAAAACCCTCATGTCCGCTGAGGTAGAGGGCAGAAGGCACAATCTCACCAAGTTTGTTTTTCTGGCTGTAAGGTTGGCTGCACAGATAGGAAGAAGGCGTTGTCTGAGCTAAGAGACAAAGCAGACAAATCCAACTAGAGTGCAAGAGAGGCCTTGCTTACAGAAGTCATCATTCCAAACTACCCGACGTAGTTGAACAATGAACAAGACTCATCAGAATTATTACTTATCAGTGCAGCAGCTGTGAGGTTGGAGAAAGAGACCTGAGCATAGGCCCCTTTCCAGCAGCCATTGAGAGCAATTGCTGTAGACACTGAGGACACAGAGACGTTACACATCTTCATCCTCTTTCTCTAAGAAGTCAGTCAAGGTACTGTCATCGACAGGAATTAATAAGTATTCCACACCATCAGCTCCCTGAGAACAGACATGCACAGACATTGTTAACACCAGTGTACGGTGCCAGGCAAGCCACTAGACAGCACTGCAATGCTAGCATTTATATGCACTCTGGATGACATCTGGACAGCATTTGGAATGACTACATTACTGAAAACCTGGAATATTTCACTGGAGCAACACTGGAAATGCACAAATACTGAGAAAAGTCACTGAGTGAGAAATCTTCTGCTGGGTTATGCTTGTCTGACACTACAAAGCTCCTCAACACAGTGTTCCCCTATCTTGTACTGCTATATTGCCTCATTATTATGACAAGTCTGCATCCTTTCCTTACAGAAATACAGGTAATACTATTGGAAGCAGACTGGCAGGCTCCATAGTCCGCTACTTCTCACAGTCTTCAAGAAGAAGACATGTAGGCTGCTGAATAAACAAAGCACACTGTTTCTACAGCCCTCTATCCATGTAAAGGGTGTTGACAAAATTGGAGGCATGGAAAGAGCTGCAATTACAGAATTTCAGCCCCTTGCTAGTTCCTAGGTGCTTAAAACAATACAGCCTCACTTAGTAGCAAGTAAGCATGTTTTTTACTTGAAGTGGCTGAACATCCAGAATTCTTCCCTGGACTCACCCGCTTGGTCCGGATGAGCTTGTGGTCCCTGAATTCTGTCAGCTGTGCCCTGAGTGTCAAGTCACTGTTCACAAGGAAAGCCTCCCGACACTGCTGGTAAAAGTCTTGGAAAGACAGCCCTGGAGACAGAAAAAGGCAGGAATAAGAAACTGAAGTAGTAAGATTGTCAGATTTTTCCAGGTATAACACCACATACCATCCACCTGATAGCCTTGCTTTGGCTTAGACCACAGTGGCTACAGTAACATGACCTCGTGCAAGTATACAGCCAAGGTAATACTTCAGTAAGTAATGGAAAACAGCTGAATTAACATTCCAGTCACCCTGTTGCCTAATGGAATTTTAATACCACTTTAAATGCACTTCCTAAAATGGTTAATCTCTCTTAATTTCCAACTCCTCTCTCTTGCTTTGTTTACCATTAAAACGTTATCCATATCCACTGCAACACCTATTACAGACAGTGACAGAATATTCCACATGTATCCTAGAAAGCAGGGGTACATCAGAAGTCATTTAGATAGCACCTTTAAGTGCAAGTTATGCAAATTCATAGCCTTAATTTTAATTTTTTTTACTCCACAGCTCCCCAGGAATGGTCTCAGCCATGTCTAAGCATGTAAGAGGCAGTCCTTCAGGACCAGCCAGTCTATTGATTTCCTGTCTGAGTCTGACACAGTGCCACTAGAAAGACACTGAGCCTCACTGAGCCAACTGTCCCAGCACTTCTGTTGCTGGAGATGTAACCTGTATACCAAAACCCAGGGCTGCTGTCAACAGCAACACCCCAAACAGATGAGAAAAGGTGGGTACTTACCTGGATAAGATGGATTGTCCTTTTTCTCCAGCTGGTGCTGAGCAAGCAGTCTGAATATCCCCCTAAGAGAAAGGAGGAAAGGGAAAAATCAAAATAATAATAATTAAAAAAACAACCCAAAATTCCCATCATTAGAAAATATTAACTAGTTTTGCCTTATGCACAAAGACCTGGTTGTGAACCTTATCACTGGACAAGGTTTGCTACCCAACTACCGTTTATTTAAGGTAACCAGTCAATTGGAATCCAGGTCCTACCATCTTCATCTCGAACACTCTTATCACAAAACACAGATTGTAAAGACTGGGTCCTTGGCAAGTGCCACTGTGAAGTGTAAGAGTGTCTTACCTGGCATTGAGAGTGAGGCTATGCAGGACGTGCATTAGGGAGCTCAAAGCCAAAGATCCAGACTGTTGTACTAAAAGTGAGTTCTCATAAGATGTTTCTTCCACATAAGGACTAAATGTGGTTGTTTCATACCAAAGCCAGTTATAAAGGCTCAGCTTTGCCTGATCCCACACTAGACAGAGAGAAAAGAAAGAGCAGACAAAATTGGGATATTTATGTTTTCTAAGGTGTTAAATAAGCAATATTAAAATGCATGCAGTTCTGCTGTAGGATTGAGGAAACAATGTATGCTTGTGAAATTCACATTACATAGACTCTGATAATTGCAGTTCTAGTCAGATAAATTCTCTGCAACAAAACATTTGCAGGCATTCCTTTTCCATAGCAGCTTCATAGATACATTATAAATCCTTCCAGAATCAAGAGTATGCAAACAATTTCTGGCTGTAGCTGGATGCTCTGCCTAGAGAGGGGGTAACATAGCTCAAACAAGACTCTTCTCAGAGGGTGTGCAGATTCCTCCCTTGAGTGGGGACACCCCTGAAGGTTACTCCTACAGGCTGAGCTAAAGATATCTGCCCATGGTTGTTGGTATGGGTGAGTAACATCAATCTCTACTTGTATTGTTTTTACTAGCTTTAATATAACTGCTTCAATATTGCTTCAAAAAGAGTGAACTACACTAATAGTTATAGCTACCTGTACTGTGCAGTAAGTAATTCTGATTAGGATCTTTTAGTCTAATCATAATCAATATAAGTAAATAATTTATTTAAGTATATTTACTTTGCCATCCTTAATTCTGTGAGACAAAGGTTCAGTTACACCTATATAATCCTTTAACATAAACCATCAACTAAGTCTGGGGCTAAGATTGGTTCCAGCCACACCTAAATCCTTTCTGAGAAGGAGTTTAGAAAGGAAGGGGATCCTTTCTGCACCTCCTGGCTCAACAGGAGGGCTTTTCTAATAAACTTTGTCTAAAGCTCCCATTTTGCCCACAACACTGATAAAAGAAAATTGTTTAGACGCAATGACAGACATAACATCCAATCTCCAGTTCAGTAAGTTCCTAAAATCAAAGGGTGCCAAAAGCTTGGAGTCTATTTGTATATTATGATTAGTGCTATTTCTCAGTATCTTTATACAGTTTTGGTTCAGCACAGCCACACTCCCCATCAGAACTATACATACATCAACAGATCTGTTCTACACATCAACAGTAATACATACTAAGTAATGGTAACACACAGTAAGCAATACATGAGCTTATGAAACATGCTTAGCAGCCCCAAAGCAGAACACAGATCCTTCTCTTTTCTAGATCAGGCCCAAGGGAACTCACTGAGAGGAGCATTGATGTGATCGATAGAGGCAATGAGGTAAATGCTAGGCAGGGAGGATAACTGTGCAAGGATCTGCTGACTTCTTTCTCCTCTCAACATCTGGCTGTCCAGGTTATGAATGAGGACATAGAGCTCTAAAGATGAATCTGCAAGGTCGGAAAAAACAGCAGTGAACCAATCAAAGAAACTGCACACAGGCTGGTTTCCCATTCCCAGCGCAGCATAGTACAAATCTATTCCATCACTCCAATATCATCTTCCTTGTACAGCTTAGTTTGAACCTATACTGGGTGTTTCTGTATACCTAAAAGGGTTTTTCTCAATTCACTGTCATCACAGCTACGGGGTTGGTTTTTTCAGTTTAAGCTTTTCTGTTATAATCCACTTTCCACTTGCTCACAGCTTTACCAGGAATTCTCCTTTTAGCTGTGATTTTTTTGCAATTGAAGGTCACTGAAATATATTTTAGAATGGAAGTCTAAGCACAGTTTTTTCAGCTGCTTTTGATTTACACGACTAGGATCTTTAAGCTCCTCCTCAGAGTAAAAATGCATTTTCTATTCAAGGTTGGATCCAAAGCATAGTAACTTCATTGAAAATTTTAACAAGTTCTGAAAAAAAGTTACAGAGACCTAGCTCAGATAATGCAAATGATAGATGGTAAAATTTCCAGCTAGCTTCTTGCTGCTGTACTTATCCCTGGGAACAACTGTTTCCTGAGTCCAGAAACAATTCTAGAACTGTAACCAGTTTACGTGCAAATCAATACATACTTGCCTGCCAATGGAAACCAGCCAGATCAGCTATAGTGTACTGCAAGACTGACTTACATACATTCATACATACATTCAGGGGGGAACTACTGTTACCTTAATCCCACCAGAAATACTCATAAGGTAATGATGAAAAACAGAATTTAAACACTGAAACACTAATGCCATGCACAATTAAGATTCTACAGCAATTTGTGTATGAATATGCAAGCAGTAAAGCATACATTCAGAAATAATTCAGCAAGCATTCTGTGAGGCAATACCTATTTAATTTTGCTTTTGAAACCAATTCTAACCTGCTGTCCTGCTGTAGAACACTGTCTGTGGTAACAGATTACATGAGGTTGTTACACATGTACGTACACATATATTCCTGGTGCATGCATGTTTTCATATATGTTGCATAAATTACAAGCAAGAAAGTATACTAGCTACAATACACTAAGAAACTGTAACTTGCTTGTATAAAATGGAAAGAAAATGTCCAGGCTCTCTTAACAGTAAGTAGACTCTAAACGTTTTTATGCATAAACTTAGTCATTTTACCTTCTTTAAACCTTTTAATAATGAATTCAAGTTGGTCAACGGGGCTGCGGAAGGTCCCTATATGGTCCAAAACCTCCTCTGTGATGGAGTTGAGAATCTGAAAAAGAAAACGGGAGCTCCTTCTGAAGGGCTCTGACACTGACGTGCAGAAAATCTGAAACTGAGCCCTTGAATGCCTTGTGAGAGACAATCTGATTTTTACCATAAAAGCCCTAAAACAGCGAACATAAACAAAAAAATTATACCCCTTTTCAAAACAGTGACATAAAACAAGGCTTTAGAGTGATGACTATCTATTAATGACAAAGTACTGGAATCCTTGGAAAATGCACAGAATAATTTCTTCAAAGTATTACAAGACAGAGGAACTGTTCTTCATTCAGAGTCTGTTGCTACAGGATGCAGCATGTTTCTGTAACATTTTACATTGAAAGACTCTAGAGGTATCTGTAACACAGGATGATTACATAAACCCACAAGCTTTTCCCAAACTTACAGATCTCACAGTGATGCTGGGGAAGTATCCGTTAACCACCAGGTGAACAGAATCCTGGAGCAGAGAGGTACGAAACTTCTCCAACAGATCACGTTTTGAGCCCAGTCCATAAAGCACAATATTGAAACCCAAGCTGTAGAAAAGTGAGCAAATACACTGAATCAAAAAAGTGCAAGTCTGGTTTTAGGTCCATACATTCATTAAGCAAAATGACCCATTGCAATCTTGGTTTTAAAAATGTCACGTTTTGTCAATTCCAGGCTTACCTTAAGCTTACAGCTGATAAATAAGGTTAGCTACAAGGAATCTGAAACCTGGCAAGTGCATCCTAGAAAAAGAATCATTTTAGCAGCCTAGAGGCTCACAAATTTAGCAAAACATCTATGGAAGAAAATGCTATTGACTAAGAACAGAATACTAGATCTACAACTTCAGGTAAGAAATGGCAATCAACATTCACATGCATCCCCTCACCAGTGATTATATTACATGTTTACTACAGGTCACAGTAATTACAAGAAATAAAAGCAAGTCTTCATACTGGTTTTCCACTCTGATCCTCAGGCACAATTTCAAAGCAAAATTACTCTGTACTTGTGGGTATTTCTTATCCTAATTGTTCCACAGAAAAAGAGGCAGGAAAGCATAAAGAGAGCACGGTATGGAATTGTAGAGACCCAGAAAGGCTGACTTCAGTTGCATCCCTCACCCTCGCTCAGGCCTCTGTCATCCCTATGATACGGGAAATGCTCATTAGGCCTCAGCCTTGATGAACTGCACCTAGACTAAACACCTCTCCAGCTTATCAGAAGCATTGTCTGTTCCCAGGAACTAACATTGTCTAATGAGCACCCATTTTTTAATGAGCAGCCTTAAAACTTATTTTTCTTACCTGAGTAACAATCCAAGTGGAATAATATTTCTGTTCCTGAACCTTCAAAGAAAGTTACTGACTCAAACTGTGTGTGGCCAGGATGAAAAAATTACTCTGCCTAAAGCCCACTGTCTCGTGTCCCTATAAAAGCAGTCTAAAGTGAGACCCTTTGAGCCCTCCATTATGGGGGGCTGATGCATACGAAAGCCCACTCTCTAACAACACTACAAGCAGTGGTCCAGAGCAAGATCTTTTTGAGCTCTCAATTCCCAGAAGGTAGTTGGCTGATAGTATGTCTCAAACACCAATAGCCAGGTGCCTGTGAAGCCAACCAAGTAATAACAGACAAGAATTGCTGGTAATAACCAAGGACTACTGGTACTAACGCTGTGAGAAAAATTTTGCCTGGAGAAGGGGGTCCAGGTGGAGATAGGGCAGCACTTTTCCATGAGAAGAACAACAACAAAGTACAGTGCAAGCACAGGAATGATTGGCAGGAAGTGGACATGGACTATAAGGTGGGACTGGGACTACCAAAGGCCACCAAAGCCCTCTGGCCCATTTCCAGAAAGGCCTAAAAGAACAGACTATACATAACTAATTAGCGTAGAAAAGGAGAAACCTGTCTTTGGGGCAGAGAAACCTTGTCCATAAAAAGGCAACCCCCCTGCACAAGTCCAGGTGGTGCCCCCCAGACGCTGGAAATCTCATCAGCTGAACCAATACAGCTGGATCATAACTTATCACCTGGATCAATGCTGAATCCAGGATCAGCATCCCCTCAGCTGACTCAATGCTGGAGCGAGGGCTGGTGACCTCTTTTTTGCTTTTTAATCAATCTCTCCTCTTTTAAATTAACCTCTTCAGTTTCTCTTTTCCCTTCACCCTGCCCCTTTATCCAAAACCCAGTGCCGTGTGCCTATACAGTAGGTCAGGGACTAACATACCAATTTCCATGCCAAGTGTATGATTTACTAATAAAACTCTCTGATTGATTGTGGACCCTCGGGCTTCTGTCATTCCTTTCGACCAATGAGCATTTTTGAATCTTAAGCATGTCTTTACTCTCAGGGGTGGGTCATCAGAGGAATCACAAAGCTTTGTTTAGGTTTGAGATGCAGGAAAAGCATTATCTTGATCAGAAAGAAGAGTGTCAGGTTATTTAAATAGCACTGGGCAAAGGTAAAGTGTTCAACAGCTGTCACTGCCTTCCCTGTCATCTAGGGATTTGTTCCTTCTGCCCTGCCACATACATCTCTAATCATTTGCCCAGATCACCAAGCCACAGAGAACTCCTCCTCTTGCAACTCTACAGCTTTCAAAGCTGATGTCTTTTTCATACTCTCTGTCCCTCCCCATGGACCACAAATTTCCCTAAACTCCACTCCCTTGCAAACACTTCCAAGGGGCTTTCTCCTCACCAATACTGGCTCCAGCCTCAGCATTTAACTTCAGAGCTGGTGGTCTGCCTTCTTTAAGGTGCTCCAGAATCTCACAAGGTCTCTGTAGTTCCATTTGCTTTCCTGAATGTTCACCTTTCTCCTTCCCATGAAGATACATACAAAGCCAAATAAAATTTATAGTGCCAGTGCTTCCAAAAGCATTAAGGTTTCTTCATGCCCAGATCATTAGGTACCACAAGCATTTAAAGTTAACTGCTACACCACTGGAGATAGCCACAGACCGAAGATGGTGGTGGTGGGATACTCACTACTAACTTGCTGCTGTAAACAAAAATGATTCCTCACAAAGGACACTTTTCTCATAATTCATTTTCCCTGTTCTTTCATTATTCATGTTCCCTGTTTGTGAGTGCCCTCTAGATTGGTTTAGAGAGGCACAGGCAAACTAGCCAGGTAGAAGGCAACTTCACCGCACTTCAGACATTCAGTTCAAGGAGTTAATCAGATCTGATTTGGTCTACAGGAAGCACTGAACTTAATTAATGTCACAAACCTTTAAAATTAAGCAAAGAAAAGAAGTTGCTCCTTAATTCATCCACAGGATGTTACTGACATGAGGGTAAGTTTACTGGCAGTGCCTTTTTACTAAGCTTCTTCAGTGATTCACCTTGGATACTTACTGTAATTGCAGCATCCACTTGGAAAACAAGGATTCATGTTGGTGGTTAAGGTCTCTAATTTCAGCAGCATAGGCAAGGGGAGCTTTTTTCAAAAGATCATGCAGTGTTTGCTGTGTTGAGAAAGATGACAGTCATTCAAAGCTGAGAAGAAACAAGAGATATACCTGGAGTCCTTAAAACACTCTCTAGCATTCTCCCTTATCTAGAGAGAATAGTTTTCATTGTCAGTGCACTCAGTTTGTGGTTAGTTTTTTTTTCCTTCCCATGAAGACCCCCCTAAGCACAGTTTTGCTACTGGAGACACAAAGCAAAAATTAAGTAACCTTATTATGGGAAACAGCAGCTAGACTAGGACTAGAACAGACCCCACACTGTGTATTTTTCTCTTCCTGCCGAGTATGGGAAAACCACTACAGGAAAAACGAACACACACAGCACGAAGCACTGTACCAAGAAGATACAAAATCACATCCCTGCTAATGGGAACAAAGGCTCCAATCAACATGCTTAGCAATGGTTCAGGTGTTTGTCACTACAAGAGAAAGCTCAAAATCCCCACCATCTAAAAAAAAATTCAGCAGAAAGGAAATAATTTGCAGTTGATAGCTCAGTGTAGAAAAAGTATTATTTCAAAAGCATCAAGAATTGAAGGATTAATTCAGCTTTAAAGGTATGCTGTGATGTTGATGTTTAAACAGCACAGTAGCATGACAGTCAGCATCAAATCTACACTGGCCTTTCTTTCTCTTCAATTTTAACAGCTTTGCTTCCTACTCCCTTGCAGTAGAAGACAGTTTACACTGGAAAGGCAACTGCAATGTATCAGACAAAGTACTGAGAGACGGAACTGCTAAGCCTTCAACTACTTTGAAGCCAGCAGTAGCTTTAACACTGTAAGCCTTGATTTCCTTCCAGAGCTGTTATGAAAGAACTTGTTAAGAATCCAGATGTTTCTCTGGGCAGCAACTCCAGACAACAGCAGGCATCAGGCAGTCTGCATATATGCCATCTTTTAAAACACAAACAGGCACAAAAAGCAGTCACAGACACAAGAGCTCCAGGTATTCTACACAATTCCCTGACACCTGTCCTTATAGGGTACAACTGCTTGCTTTGAACTGTCTTGTGGAAGTGACATATGGAGAAAAACAAAGTAATTCAGTCACCACAATTAGACTATTCCTGTCTCCTAGAAACTGCAAAGGGACAAAGTACATTCAACAAACTAGGTGACAACATTTAGAGTGGTCCCAGTTCTGCAAGTGGCTTGACCCAGTAATGTTCAGATGAAATCAGCTCTCTTGATTTCCTCTACACATAAATAGCCAAGACAGTTTGCAATTCCCCCTACCATTTTTCATTGACAAAACAAAGCAAATCTGTTTAAAGCAGATCTCTACAATTCTGCTTCTCCCTCTTCTCCTCCTCCAAAAGCAAACTTCAACCTTTTCTGGTAACTGCAGCTTTCAGCTGTGAGCTCACCTGATAGTGCCTTCTCCCTGCATTTTCCCTACTGTCTCAGGTTCAAACAACTGGGCACTCTCCCTGCTCAGAGAAGCAGTAGAAAACATACTGCTTAAATTGCTACCTAAATCAGTGTTACCACTGACCATGTAATCAGCAGAAATAAAGTAAAAATAGCAACATCAGGAAATTTTGATGAGGAAAATCTTCATCAAAGAAGTCAAAAACTCTGAGAGTTGTGTGATTCACTATGAACTATACCTGATTCAATCTTCTTTTCCGAAACTTCTGCAGTGTTCGGTCTGAAGTGAGCACTTTGGAACTACTGTGAGCTTCAAAGTATTCCTCCACCAGGTTGCCCTATAAAAGGACAGCAAGATCAGCAACACTCCTGCTATCAAGCTACCCTCTCCCTAAGATGGCCAATATGAGGCATAAAGCAAGGATGAATAGAAAGAAAATATTTGCAAAAATGGCTTCTATAGCAGCAAAGCTAACCTAGTCAGATGATTCTTTTCTGAAGAGAGAGGCAGAAAAGAGGTTCTGAGAGAGATAACAGTAATTCTTAGGTGGTGTGGGGATCCCTGGTGCTGGAAGGAATTAAGACAATTAAGCTGAACACCAAGCCAGAACAGTAATATGTGCTCCTTTTGGTGCTACAGGAATCAATTTCTTCATCCTGTCTCAAAACAAGGTCTCCTGTTCCAGGGACATCTTAGACTTCTTCTGAAGCTGCTAATGATACAAACTGGATTAGCACACAGGTTCACATGGTGCCTGTCCAACAGGGATTACTCAAAAGTACAGCAAAAGCCAGCCCAGCTGGTCTGATCTAAAATGAGTTTAGCAGTTTTTCCCCACAGTCAGGTGTGGTCACTAACAGCTTATTGTCACTATACATCCCTTCATGTTTGCTAGCTCAGGGGTATATTTTTGCACACTCACCATCTTTTGCTCCTTAATTTTTTTGGCTAGGCTGTTTCTGGGAGGAGGTGTAGATGCAGCCTTAGTTTTTCCCGGAGTCTTTTGACTTGATAAAACAATGCTGACTTCTTTCTGATCTTCCTCATCCTCCTCCTCTGAGCAGGAAGCTGAATACTCACTCTCACTTTCTAAATAGGGATCTGCAGCTAGAGCATAAATTTTACAGTTAAAAGCTAGGAATGACTTCTTACACAGAACCCATTTTGCACCATCTCACACGCATTCTCTAGATGTTTTTCAAGCACATGAATCCTAAATATATTCACAGAAAGGTAAAATCAATGCTTAAGAGACCTGCAAACGCAGATTGCAATTTCTTTTGCAGTTCTAGGATCACGAAGTATTGTTAAGTAAAGCTTGATACCTTGATACCAACTAAGAAACATAATCATATCATAGAATGAGACTGAAAATGGACAATGGAATTCCCTGTTTCTCTTAGCATCTCTATGTCAGTTTTCCCAAATGCCAATCATGCAGGCTGAGTATGCTCTATGTCACACTCTGCAAAACAAAGTTGTAGTAAGATACCTCTGTTAGCACTGCTGATCGAAGAGCACAGATGAAATCTGGCTCAGTCTTGGTCTCTCAACACAAAAGAAATAGAAGATGAAACACCATGTACTAAACTCTCCACTGCATTCATTCTGAGCACATTTAGCCAATCAGTTACTGGAAATACTTTGACATGGATGTCCCAGCCATCATCAAAAAGTTTTATGCCTGGTTCAAGCAATTGGGCCACACTAAATGTCAGCATAAGTTCCATTACTCAAAGTTTCGTCTCTTTTGATCATGTTACTGAAGTTCAGTAACTTGGTGCTTGAACCCTTCCACCCCTCACCTTAGCAGCAATCAGTTGTAGGGAAAAGGTCTAGGATCACGATCACATTTCCTTAAGGACATTTCTACACTCTCTGAAGCATGAATCAGGTTGTTTTAGTCACACTGCTACCACAGACAGAAGCTCAACAGGAAAACTCCCTTGAACACAGTGCTTCACTGACTGTGAGAACTGACTGCAAAGGCTGGTCTTTACCTGCTAGTCTCTTTCTGAGTCTGTAAGGTGTGGTGGACACAAATTCTTTCTTTTTACTCTGGACAGCAAAGAAAAAACATGCATTAGAAGAAGAAACATCTCTCTCGTCTAAACAGCCCTCTGCCAAGCAAGGACAGGTTACATTTCTAAACTATTTCAGCCCACATGAAACTGGGAAAGCAGATGCAGTTACGTATGGAGAGTTCTTATTCTGACATTCAGAGGGAGACAGGATCAAGATCCAAAAGGGGCTTAATTCTTTAAACTCAAGATGGAGGGTAGAAAACCATGATATCTCCAACCACAATGACAATCTTGGCTCCTCAGGAAGAGTCCAACCAAAGCAATTAAAAACTGGAAATGCTTCAGTCCCCACAGCAGTCACCTTCCACATCATGCTGTCTACTCAAAGTCATCTGGAAGTCCTCTATGAAAACAACTACCAGAATGACAGAAGACCACTTACTAAGCCCAGAAGAAGTACAGCAAAGGAACCCAAGCTGCCTTGGCTCATCAAGTTGTAGTGGCACATCTTCCTTACACATGTGTAAAGCACATGCTTGACTCAGACACTGGATCAAGTCTGCAATACTTAGGAAACACTTTTGTTGATCCTGACAAAGTGGATGTGAAGTCATCAAGGAGTGAATATGGCATCCCCAAACAGCATGTCTTTTTTGGGTGTATCTCATCCTGGAACCTTATACCAGAGAAGCTGTGCACACATTTCTGCCATGATGCTGTACCATTTTAGAATGCCAACTCTTTCACTCCATAGCCACAACTGGCAGTTCTGGACTGTATCTCTCTGTAGTGTCACAAAATACATAAAACTTACATCCACCCATTATCCCAATTTATTTTTTATAAACAAATGGTAAGTAAGAAACTGAACAGCATCGCACTTCTTGAACTCCTGTTTTAACAGCATTTCTTACAATTAGGGCTGTTTCTTCCTTTAAGTGAGAAACTGGAAAGCTATGGGTTTAACTGTCTATTAAGGGACTGTCTAGCATCCTCACTTGTGTGATGCAAGGAAATAGTTTCCAACCATGCTAATTAAGCTGTCAAACCTACTATTTGCCCACTGACTCCCAACCCCATAGTCCTGATTAATGGTTCTCACTTGAGTTACTCCTGTCTGGTTGGAATAGAAGAGACATCTCTACTGTGGATTACGCTTTTCAAGGTCCTTTCTTTCCAGAACTGTAGTAACTGGCCAGTTCAAGTTTTACAAGTGGGGGAAAAAACCCATACACAAAATCCAAACGATGTAAAGTCATCACTCACCCTCTGCTGCACTTTGTTTGAACTTGAATGTTCTGAAAAGGAAAAAACAGCATTGTACAGAGTACCGCATATTTTCAACATGGTGGCACAAGGTGGTCCATTAGACAAACAGGCATTCACTATTCAAAGGTACACTGCACCAGAGTATCAGCTCCCTGGATGGTTAATCCTATGAGGGAAGCCTCTAGTTCCTCACAGGTAAGGCAAGGAGAGAACAAAGAGAGTTGCTGAGAGGAATGGGTTAGAAGTAGAAGACTGGCAAGGAGAGTTGCAAATACGCTCAAGTGACCATGCAGCTGGGGATAGCAAAGACTCAAATAGCAATATAGAAAAAAAGATATACCATGTCTATTGCTGTTTACCCTGTGTATGCTTTGAGAAGTAAAACATCTGTGTATACATAATGTAGATGCTTGGTAGGCCTGGAGGCACCCTAGTGGACAGGCTTGAGCACCCTGCCCTGGTACAGAGATGATGAGAACACAGTGAAGATCACAGCATGGGGATAAACCACACATGTGCAAAACCACTGATAAACCAGTGTGAACAGCAGGCTGGTGATTTTCTAGCACTGGACCAATCTTAAGGGTGCCTACATCTCCACTCATGTGCCCCTGCCCAAGTGTTGCTTCAGGAACATAATAAATTTACTCTTCGCATTCCGGCTGTGAGTTTGTGGTGGCTCCAGCAGCCTGCCTGTGTCAGCTCACACAAGAGTCAATGTTATTACCACAGAAGGCAGCTTTTAATTCGTGGTCACACCTTTGAGAGGCCAGGAAAGAGGAAGAGACTCCAGCAGGAGGGAAGAGGCTGAAAAATGAGCTAATGTTCTCTCCTTGAGCACATCAGACTCCATTTCTGAGTACAAATGCATGGTGCCAGTGTTGACCTGCCAGTGTTGACCTGCGTTGACTTCTCCCATCTGTATTTCTCCCTGCACCACTAGGTATTAAATATTATATAATAAAGTGTGTATTTACACACGAACACCCACACAGTCCTACCCAATTGGTGTTTAACACACCAGCCCAGCTCATAACTCTCTCAAGTGCAAGTATTTCTGTTGAACAGAGAGGAGGTTGTTAAACGTCACAGCAATAGATGAGAAAGGAAGTTCATGTTTCCTCTACAGCAGCAGGGCAGAAGAAGAGACCTGACACCCAGGTGAAGCACAGGCCATGCACATCAAACAGTTCAGCCTGTGGTGTTAACCTGACTAGCATACTCAAGCAGGACAGAAGGTGTAACTTAAGCACCCACTCCACCACCCAAATAGAAACAGAATCCCCATTCACTCAGCTTCAGTTCTCCAAACCATCACAGGACTTACTGCTGCTTTGAGGGGTTTTGGCCATCTTCTCAGAGCACTTGGAGTGATCGGGTGCCACATTCTGTTCTGGTGTCTGGGCTAATTCAGAGGCTGTAGAAAATAGGGGGAAGGGAAGGAAGGACATGTCAGGTACAAAACTTCCAGCTCTGGCTAGTCAGAAATGGAGCCACAGACCTGAAATGCTCTCCAAATATTAATTCCCTAGCTATTTCAGGAAGTGAACCAGATACTTCTATTTTTTTCTAACCCTAATGGTGGCTGTAATCCCCAGCAAAGATTTTCAAAGGCTGAGCTCATCACTTAATTAATTTTACAAATATGGCCAATGCACTGGCAGAGCACCTTTTGCTCCCACATGTCTTTGAATTAGAGTAAGGTTTGATCAGGCTCACTTAGTCCTTTAAGACTGCTCAGCTGGACATAGTAGATAATCAGATATAGCAAACACATCAGTTCCCCAGGAGGAACTATTTACCTGTGTCTTCTCCTTATCAGTACAAGCTGAAGCTAAATGACTGATCTGAATACGAAAGGTCACCATATCCTGCTAACAGTCCATTGTATGACCAACAGCCTATTCCATGGAACAACACTGGGACTAACAGGCTGTCATTGTATGACTTCCCTCAGTTTCCAAATTGAGTCATGGCTCCAGGAGGGAGCAGCAGTGAAACCTACCCTGCTGCAGAAGGAGGTATAAAATAGGAAACACACAACTTCCCAAGACACAGCAGAAACTAAGAGGTACAGAACCAGTTTCTGTATAGTGATACAGCAGGATGATCCCTCTCCCTCTGATCATCCTCTGTAAGATGTATCATTAGCTGTGACAAATAAACACTAAGGAAATTCACATGGTGCTGGACATACAAAGACTCTTCAAGTGAGAAAAAACATAGTGACAGCCCAGCTCAAACATCTTATTTGAACCAAAACAGTCCACCCTCTCTGGAACTGCCACTTTCTGCTTGCTTCTCCTAAGTCCGCAGAGAAAAAAAAGAGCAAAACATACCCAGCTCTGCCATTTTACTGGAGCGCTTGGGAGTCTGGAATGAGTAAACTTCACCACCACTTATATTTGAGCCATTTCCCACTGGATCTGTGAAAAGAAATGTTACTCACAGCTATTTTAAGCACTGATAATATTCCCAACCCGAGAAAGATGGAATGCAACATTTCGCTATTTGGCTTTATATTGCAGGTGTTACAAAACAAGTATCATCATAAAATCCTAGAATCATAATCTTCTCTTCTACCTTTTAAAACCACAAGCACAGCCAGAGCAGATTGAGCCCTCAAAAGCAATTTCACCAACACTGTACAACCCTAACACTGCAAGTATCTCCTGAAGCCAGAGCTGTGTTAGATTTTCCCCTGCTAATACCTTGAGCACATATTCCAAGAGCAGCAACATAATTCTTCTCTTCCAGGATCTCCTGAGCTTCGTTATCGGAAATATTCTCAAGCTTCTTCACAAATCTCTTCATACTGACACTCAGCTGAGCCTTGTCCTTCCGTAATTTAGTACCTAGAATTGCAACAAAAGCTTTAACCTCCTGCTATTTCATTATTTCTACTGCAGTAGTATGCAGCCACCAGACTTAGAGACCAGGTTCTTGTTATGCAAATCACTAAACAAATTCAACGGTGAGATGTCCTGCTAAAACAACACCTGGTCAGTAGCTGACCCCACAGGCATTCATCCCTCCTTTACCACAAATGCTTGCTCCTCCAATCCATGAGGGCAAGATACCCATTTCAGCGAACACCAGCTCCACAGTTTGGGAGAAATGACAGCGACTCCCGCATTACAGCATCAAACTGCATGCAAAGGGGATGGTACTTGCCAACCCTTATCTTTCCTAGAGAAGGGGAGCAATTAGAAAATACCTTGCCTGTAGGCTGTCAGTACACTCATAGGAGAATTTAGGCTGAGACCCCTCTGGAGACCGTCTGCATGACCTTCTGCTCAAAGCAGGACCAGCAGTGGTCTGATTCGGATGCTCCGTGTCTTGTACCGACAAGTTTTAAGCATCTCCACAGAGGTTCCCCACCTTAAAAGTTGTCAGAACTGCTGCAAAACACTCCTATAGCAAGCACCTGGAGCCTCCTTCCGCTTTGACTATGGGAGTGTTTAACCGCGTCACGCCCGAGGAGTTCCCCGGCTCCCTGTGCCGCTTCCCTGGCACCCGCTACACGCTGCTGCGGGGGGAGCTCGTACCCGCCCCGCCTGTCCAGTGCCGGGCTGGGACAGAGACACTCCACGGAGGGGTCAAGCGGGGCAGAATTACTCCGGAGGCCTCGTCCTGCTGCGAGGCTCTGCAGCACCCAGCTCGGGTGTTGCAGAGCCCCTTTCAGCCGCGGCTGCTCGGACCCCTCTTCCAGCGTCCTGGGAGCAGCGGGCGGCGCTGGGCTAGGCTGTGCCGTGCCCCGGGCCGGCTGTACCTGCGTCGTCGGCGATGTGCTTGAGGACGTCCTCGTCGGGCACGAACTTCACCTGCAGGGAGCGGCGGCTGCTGCGCGTCCCCTCGGGCCCACTCATGGCGGCGCCCGTCACGGGGGCGCAGGCCCGCCGCCGGGGGG
>VZTI01004304.1:200995-250990 GCA_013397865.1 Struthidea cinerea
ACCCTCACCAGCGTGAATCACAACTTTTAAATCCAGCAATTCACAAAGTATTCATTTCTGTTCAGAAACAGCACGATATTTATTTAACATCTTTATATATTTATATATATATATATAATTTTTTTCTGCATTGCAGATTGTGTCGAGTTTTATACATCTCTATTTACAATGATTTAAAATAATTATATTTCTTCTCTGGCAGGTATTTACAAAGTCAATAGTAACTACATTTCACATTTCAACAAGTCAACAGCATGAACCAGCTCAGTAAGACAGTTAAGATAATGGCTTACATGCACCAATAACATGATCTTCAATATGTGCCTTCTTCAGGACTAAGAATGAAGACTTTCCCTGGTCCCCAGGTTAAAGGACATCATACAGCAGAGGTCACGGTTATTAAAAACCTGTTTGATTTAGTCCTTCACCAGTACCGAATCTTGAACATCTGGGGTTCATACCAGCAAGCAGGGCTATGCTGGTGAAGAGGGGCTCACACCACCAATCCATGTCCTTTTGCCTAGCCTGTGTGTCCACAAGAAGTGGGCTACGTGCTGTTTATGCTCCTTCTATGAGATTACATAATGCTAAAGTAGTAAAAATCCTCAGAAACCTTAGTTCAGAGAAACAAACCTGGTATGACGAAAAAAGTAAGAAAATAACCTTTTAACCCTTGCAGAATGTTTCTTTTTGCTAGTAAAACAGAGAGCAAATCCTGTATTCTTACAAGGACGAAAACAGATCAAAAAACTCATTGTCAAGTACAGGAATTACAAATTTAAAAAATGCAGCATGGGGTATATATCAATTTAGTTGTTGGGGTCTTTTAATAGCAAATAAAAGCTACCATAGTAAATCTAAAATGTATTAAGAGTAGCTGATTATTAAAAATCTTTATTAGCTTTCTCCTGGAATCTTCAATATGAAAAAAAGTGTTAAACTACTCAGTTTTATTTAATCATATGGTATTTGTCCATAAATAACCAGCTAGTAATATCCACCCCTAAAGTGTGCAAGAAAACAGAAGTCTTGTTTCAAAGTAATCATTGAACACTGACACACACGCACACACACCACACACCCCAGTACTAAGAACCTATTAATACTTTGACATGTTGATTTATCCTGAGTGATTGTTAACTCACATCTACTGTATACTTGAAGCCACAAAGTTTTTACTACTTGCATTTTTCATAAACTAATAACATGAAATTCTAGCACAACAACAATAACTGTCTGAACAGAAAGAACAGTGTCAATAGCCAGTATTTCTGTTACTTCCAAGTACTTGTTTTAAAACTAAAGGTAAAAGGTTGCTCTACTTTTTCTGTTTTGTTCTGATCAGTTCTAGGGAGGATGAGGACTCAAACACATAGGATTCACTACTGATTTGTAAGGAAGTTTCCATGACAAAGCACCATAGAGACATTTTACCAGCAGATACTTCTAAACAGAAATCTCCCCTGACCATTTTACCTTCTAAAATCAAAACCTGTGAGAATTCTAAGCCACATTTTAGAGCAATTTAAATTCTGGCTCCTGAAAAGATTATTAATCACTCAGTAAAAAATTGACTGCAAGGACAGTCTTCTCTAAAATTGCTTACATCTTACAGACTGTAGAACACTGGGAGCTCACAACCAAGTAGCTGGTCAATAAAACTTGATCTCATCACTCTGCTCATCATGCACAAACTAAAATGTAGGGCAACGTTTTACTGTACAAAGTTTAATATACATCTGTTCCCATCAACAGCTCCTCACAGGAATACCTTAGTAATCCTTTAGGATAGAATGGATAATTTATAGACCCATTTTAAATCAGTTGGTCCCTCAGATACTACCTTTGGTAAAATCCAATGAACACAGTTGAAAAGAAAAATCAGGGAGAGGTATAGCCTAGAGAAAAATAAGTAAAAGCATGGAAGCAAAAATTGTATTTTTTAAAAATTAGATCTCAAATAGAGATTATTAACATGGGACAGATTTTTACTAAATCCTTTTCTTGAAGCTGTAAGGTACCCTTAAGACTTGCACAGCTTACTTCTGAACTTTTAATGTCACAGGCCTTGACACTTGACAAACTTACTACGCAAGTTTGTCCAAAATAGTTGGCTGTTGTTTTAAAATCTTGTTCCAAGATTTAAATAAAATTTTATAATGACTATGTGGAAAACCTCATAAGTATCAGTCTCGCAAAATCCACTTACTGTTTTCAGGAACAAACCAAGTTGC
The DNA here is from genome assembly GCA_013397865.1 of Struthidea cinerea. Lineage (NCBI taxonomy): Eukaryota > Metazoa > Chordata > Aves > Passeriformes > Corcoracidae > Struthidea > Struthidea cinerea. The sequence continues at coordinate 203,230 of VZTI01004304.1, forward strand.
TCACAGCTCACCATCATCTTCCACCACTGTAGAAGAGGCAGGCAAGTATTTTGTCTCTTCAGCTGGTCATGACATGCAAATTTTGACAGACTGATACATGTATTCGCTAACACAACACCCATGTCATGATTTACTACCCTGAATCACCTACAGAAAAGCTTTCAACAGCAAAGTTTATCCAAGTGCCAGTGAGGAAAAAAACAAAAATAATGAATAGAGATTAAGGCCCATATGCTAGAAACAAATCACATTTAAAATATTGAATAAAATATAAAATATTGAAAAATTATATAAATCAAGAATGTAATGCAAGTACAAAGGATCTGGCTTGTTTGCTTAGCATGCTTGAAAAGGAGTGATATTTTGCAACTTTTGTCCTGCAATCATCCTAAACAAGAAACTGAAATAAAAGGCGCATGTTTACTCTTCGGATGAAAACTTTTCTTATCATATAAATGGTTGTTACAAATGACATCTAGCTAATGCCTTTAATGGTTATATTAAACATGCCAAGGTAGCAATATCTTTGGCAATGAGAGAATTAAAGGATGAGATTATTAGACCTACTAACATCAAAGTACTTTTGCTTTGTGTGCAGTACATACATTTCATTCAAACATATTCCATTATATTTTCCACACCTCCTCTAGGATTATGAGCACAGTTCCTATACTGTACAGCTTGATTTTTATGATTTTATTCAAAAAGTTGTTCTTGGTTCTCTCTTAGTCTTCAAATTAATTTAAATTTGTAAGCCGAGATAAACAAAAATGTCTGATTTGTAACCAAAGTTAAAATGCTGAACACTTGTAGGAGATAGCCATTGGTTCATGATAAAATAGGACAAGTTCAAACTCTTAGGTTAAAATACAGCCATAGCATAGAATTATCTATTCCAAAATTAATTTTTCAAAATATAATTCTCTGAACATGTTATACATTAAATATTGAGGAAAATTTCCCTGGAGCTAAAATTTTCCAAGAACACTAATAAACTTCATTAAAGAAGTAAAACAAACCACATAGTATCTGAAGACAAAAAGCAGTTAGAGTTGGGGTCACCTTACTGCAGAGTAGCTTTACCACCACTAAGATGCAGGTTTCCCCCTTAATCTTGAAAAATACGTTCCTATTTACATACAGTATACACACAGTTGAGGCAATTGATTGTCAACACGTGACAAATGTATGTACCTACTCACACACAAGTAAACCTCACATGGTGAGAAAAAACCCTGTCCCAGTAAACTCCAGTATTCATAAGTAGTGCAAATAAATACTTTGTCAGAAAACACCTTTTTTTTTCCTCATTATTTTGATGACTTTAATTATGTTAAAGCTAGCAGGAGTATGTTGGAAATGCATTTAAGACCAACACACTTGTGAACTACAAATACTAGATCTAATGCTTACTGGCTGCGACATGATGTTCAGCATTACAGAAGGAAGTATGCTGTTAAAAAACTTCAAATTCATATCAGAAAGGGTGTTCAAAGAAATCTGCACTTAAAATGGACAGTGATACGGAAGTATCCATTTTATGAATTTTTCCAAATGAAAACTAAAGGGATAATACAGCAATTTAAACTGTCATCTTGCAACATTAATTTTAATAGGTATTTTTGCTTCATCACTTTGCTCTCTGCGGGATGAAAATATGGTTCACCTTCAAACACCTTTCAACCAAAAAGCTTCTCACAATAAATACCTGAAAATGATAATCAAGCTAGAGTTCATAATCCCAACATTTTGTATTTTCTTAAAACTACAAAGCCCAACAAAAATGAGTTGCAAAATGGCAGCATATTGTGATGTGTATCAAGGAGTATTTCATTTTTCCCTACTGAAGCATATGTATACATCAGAATATAGTATCCACCCTTCCTCACCTAAGAATTGCATGTATGTGCATGCATGCACACATATGGAGGGAAAAATCATAGTTGTTCTGCTTCTTGTCCTTTCATAATGCTCCAGTTGCACTGAAACAGTGCAGAAATCTAAATCAAGTGCCTCAAGTACCAAATGTTCTAAAAGACGAGACAACAGAGTGAATTTAGGATAAGGAGGTTTGATTTAAGTCTGAACATTTGTCACAGGTGTCAGAAAATTTAAATATGTTTTGTACTTTGTTTAGTATTTAGCATATATAATCAGAAAGCCAGCAGATTATTCCCTCCACCCATGTCCCAGACACTTCTAATTTTATCTCTGCCACAGTACTTTGAAATGTACTGAACATAGTGTATAAAGATTTGCTACAATCTCGACACACCTTAGCATAGTTTGAGACACATCTAGAAGCAGTAATGATAAACACGATACACAGCATGGCAGAGCCTGTTACTACGGCTGGTGTAGATACTAGTGATGACTTGATTTGTCAGGTAAATGTTAAACAGTAGTTGGCTGAAAAACAACAAAACAAGCTCCCACAGCTGAAACACTGCTCTAAAAGGGTAATTTTGAGAAGTCCCAGATGTACCACCTCAGCACATAGAAAACAAAGGTTTTTTTACAGGGAAAAATTTGAACTCTTTTTAAAAAGACTGATATGGAATAGGTATGTATACACAAGAACAAACCAAAATACAATAAATGAAACCATAACAAAAGGCACATGATCAAAATAAGAACTGTAAAAATATCTTAAAAGGTAGTTTGACTGAGGTTTTTGCCAATTTGAATTTACACATGTACATTTGACTTCCCTATCTGAAGCCAGTAAAGATGTCTCACTTTCCTGAAATAGTTTTAATAGTGTGGGACCCCCCACAAAAAAAATAGCTTTTAAAAAAAGGTTGTAAAATTTGACCTGATGCCAATTTAAGTGTCCTAAAACTTCTGGAGGAATGCATATAATGGCAAACATAGAACGTCGAGCATGTCGCTAATGAACAACTGCACTTTCTAAAATACTGAAATAAAGTAATTCTTAGAAAGTTAGCTGACACTCCTGATCTTTTCTTTCTCAAATATTTAAGCAAATTTCCTTTTTGATAGTCTCTGCAAAGTATAAACTTTGTACTTCCAGTCATGACTTACCTATTGTCTCCACTAGGAAATTTTTATTTTATAAAGAAGAGTTTAACCATATACAGCTTTTGACATTTTAACAGAAATGTAAGCCTTGTAGCTTCATCTCAGCTTTGCCTTAGCTCCATCTGTGTATGACTGGTGGTCCTTAAAAATTAATTTCCATTTAGAAACTGTCAGGTTTTCTTTCTGATGAGTCTATTTACTCTTTAACTGAATTTCTAAATCAGATGCCACTAAATTCACTTTATGAATGAATGATATGAGGACTAGGCTACCAAAGTGACTCATCAAACCACAAAAAACCCTTCAAATATTTAAATGAATTTTAATGTAAATTTGAAAAAAAAAAGTCCTATTTGAAATAAAGCTTAAAATAACCCCCAAAAAATACCCACCAAAACCAACTATCAGCAATACCACACCATGTCATTCATCATTGTTCTGAGCGTCTTAAAGACTCATTCAAAGAGAGCCTGCTATTTGTAACTGCTTACATTTATCCTTCACAGTGACAGCGAAACCAAAGTGCCCACATAAAAATTTTAACTCTTTCCTGCAGGTTTACAGGTTGTAAACTTCCAGGATATCATACAGGACTTAAGCAGAGAGGATGAACTTTTCCCCCTTTTCTATCAATCCAAAAAGAGATACAGAGAGATGGAGAGAGAATGCCAAACATTCTTCTGTGTAACTAGAAATGTGCTTCTAAGCAGTGTCCTCTAACATAAGTACCAGCCAGTGCCCACACACCAGTCATATACATTCAAGGCTTGGCTTAATGGCACGAGTTCTGAATTTTCGAGAGTAGGGCCAATTCACAAAAATAAGCGTTAAAAAAACTCAAAAGATTACATATACCAAGGCAATGAAGTGTGATCCTTCTGGGCAAAAAAAAGGACTGTTAGTACCCCTTTGCACAAACGGCATTGCTAGAAAAGCATTTCACATTGAAGCTTCAGTGTTTCTAGCAAACTATTGTCTTTATCCCTGAGACAGCACCTTGAGAATATGGTCTGTCTGGACTGCAGGATTCCTCAAATGACTCCATGATTGAATCAGGGACATTGGGAAAGCAGCTGAAAGGGGTGGGGGTGTCCCAACAGCCATGATACCAAAGAAAGCAGCCTGAGAAATACTCTTTACCCGAATACACCTTTCAATTCGGTGATCAGCACCTCACAACAACAACAGCAACAACAAATATGAAGCAGAGCTAGCCATTATTTCCTGGGGAAGAAGCGTTTCCTTCCCACTTACAAACCAAATTGCTTTAACAGCATGGTGGTGCCTAACTTTTAGTCTAAATGCAGAATGACCCTGTGTCCTGGAGGGGAAGACATGTAACATTACAAATGGCTACAACGCCATCAGAAGTGCATTGTAACCTACATTATCAACCTAGAATCCTCTCTCTGAGGGAAAACAGCTTCTTAATATGCATGTCTCAGTTGCTGAACATAAAAGTTTCTGGGATGAGAGACGGGGGGCAGTCATGAAAAAACTACCCTCGTGTTAATGAAAAAAGTGCTGTAGGCAGCCAGGAGCAGCAATGACAATCCCCTCCTCAGAATTGATTGCACAGACTCAGAGAGGTCCAAAGTCACACTAGAATCTCTGAGGCACTCCTGGTTCTGAGAAAGACAAGTCAGGATCCAGTAGTCTTTGCAGTACTGTAGACCAAGAAAACAAACCCGTTTCTATTTCTTAACAAAGCCAAAGCATCATCTCATAGGGATCACATTCACCATTTCCGCCGGTGTCTCCAGTCTCACAGTGTTGAAATGGGACTGATCAGCCTACGATGGATTGCACATCACCCAAGGAGAAAGGAAGGCATGGAGAAAGGCATACAGTACATTATATACTGCTTCACAACCATGTTTACAAGAGGGAAGGAGGATGAAGGTGAGGGAAGAATTATTGCTGTTTCAGTAATACAGTATGATAGCTAAACCAAATCAAACAAGATCACAACAGTCAGTATTTTCACACTGTGGGATGATGGTTCATGTTTTGCCTAAGGATGAACTTGCCAGGGATTAAAGGGGAAGAGGGAATACTAGGGAAGGGAGTCAAAGTTACACCTGGGATATCAGCTGCATATTGAAACTTGGAGATCGAGACTGCTTGGTTAGGGGAGCTCCTGGGGAAAGGAGATCTTTACCTTCCCCAGCTTGGCCTAGTCGGTCCTCCTGTAGGCTGATAGTTGAAAACCGATTGGTGTTGCCAGCTGCTAGACTGGTAAAACCCTCTGTACCAGCTCCAACACTGGAGCCTGCTTGACTGCCATTCACATAGTCAAATGATTTACTGGAGGAAGCACTGGCGGTCCTGATCAGGCCCAAACTGTTGGCTTTTGGCACCACCTGCCCAGCGGGCAGGCTGAGGTGTTTCTTAGTAGGTGTCATCTCAATTATATCTCCATCCAGGTCAGTGGATTGGTGCATGTACTGCTTTCGAGCTACTGAATCTCGAGGGCTCTCATTGGATTTTGCTGCAGAAGAGGTTTCTTTCTCCTTAGCAGAACGCCCACTTGCTGTTTTCCTTAAGCTGCCCTTCTGGGATACAGAGGATAGAGGTTTGGTCCCCACTGGCTGGCTGCTGAGGGAAGCTCCCGATGAAAATCCTTCATCAGCATCATTAAGGTTCACAGACTCCTCTCTTCCGTTTACACCTTCTGCATCTATTAAGAAAAAAAGAAGCAACCAAAAAAACCCCGAACCAATCAGAACACACAGAATGCATTCAAGTTACATGAAGACAAAGATGTGCACAGAATGTCAAAACAAACCTCATTTGCTAATCCACTTGGATTTGCTAATCCACTTGTTTAAATTTTTTTGGCTTCTCAGCCAAAAATTTTCCTGCCATATTTAGCAGAATAACAGAGTCTAACAATTAGTGCTCCCTGAGCTTGATTGGCCTTTCATCTATAATACTTTTATCAGTCAGAATATCAGTCCCAAACTTTGTCTATAAACAAGAAGAATTGGGGCCCATTTGGTTAATTTGTTTTAGCTCCGTTTGCACATACTTGCTACCCATTCTCCTATGACATGCTGTTAAAAAAAAAACAAACAAAACCCACCACCCTTTCAGACTATTTTTATCCTGTTTTGAGGCAAGATCTAAGGATCTCTTCCAGTTAGAGTAAATTCTGGTGAGTGCTCAGCAAGATTCAGAACTAGGCTACTTCCTAGGCTAGCAATCACAATGTTCCAACAAAGGTAGAAGGCTTCTGTTGTGTGTAGCTGGCACTTGGAACAATGTGACTATACTTTCTATTGGAGATTAACCTAATTCCTAGTCCTCTCTCCTCCAAAATTCAATCCTCCCTGCATTCACAGAAATCCCATCCAGGTGCTTCTACCATATTTGCTTTTATCTCAATGTCTACATTTCTCAGAGAAAAAAAAGGCAACCCTTGCATTTAAGAGAAATTTAATCTCTGAAACACTTCATGTTACAGATGAGGCACTGTGCTTTTGACTGGAACCTCAAAGAGAAAATAAAAGCCTTACAATATCATTTCTTAAATCCTTACTTTTAGGCCTATAATATGATTAGGGCGGCACACAAGTGCTTTTTTCTTTTAATCATATTCCAGTCTTTTTCTAAGCTCCAAGTACTCAAAAGAAGTTATTGTTTTAGTAAAAAACTGAGCGGCATTCAAATTTCTAAACTGAAAATTGAGCTAGAGTTTTTGCTCCATGTATCTTATTTCAGTGAGAAAAAGGCATAAATTTCAACTATGTTAGCAATAAAGGAGTCATTCAGGCTATAAGAATTTTGCTTTTCTTTGTAAAAGCTGTAGAGCGTGATTATTTGCAAGAAATACAGATCCACTCCAGCTAAAGCTGCTGTGGTGCTCCACTGTTAAGATTGTTCGACCCAGCTTGCCGTCAAGCAAACGTTTAAATCCTTTTTGTGGAATGGGAAAAACACGGTGGCAACTATCTGAGAGAGTCTAATATTTGAGTGGAAGCTCATCTTCTCATGCTGACCGTTAGCTAAGGAACATTTTACATCATAGCAAACAGAACAGACAGAAAGTTTTCGGTGTTGTTGCCACCTCTGTGCAGCCTGACTCAATTTCACGTTTCTGATGTGTAATGCAAAACCGAAACTTTACAGGGAGGTTTCATTACTCTGCTCTACATTTACTACTTCTTTTCATGAAACTTTTCCTTGGAATTACCACTACCATGTATCAGCTTACAAAAGATACTTAGACATCTCCAAATCAGACCACTCTCAGCCTCTCTCAAAACAATGCAATGAGAGATGATTCTGTAGTTTTCTATAGTTCTGTTTGACGCAATAGCCTCCCAGAAGCAGAAAGGTAATATAGTTCATGTTACTGCAGTCTTCCTTCCTTGGTTAAGCCTTTAGCCTTAGAAAAATAAGCTCCTTAAGTTCCCAGAACAATTATTAAAATGAAAGGTGCGTTATTTGCTTTAACGTCCTGTAACCGTATTTAAAATGCATATACTTTCCCCACTTCCTGACCACCCTGTTTGGTCAAACTAGGCCTTCACCTTCTCCTTGAGACATACCTGTCTTTTCTTACACTAGACAGTGATACATTTTATCCAAAATCCACATTGACATTCCCCCCTCCAACCTTCCCACACATAATCAAAGGTACTGATAAAAATCAGACATTACTGGAACATACCAAAAGCAAGACCACTTTTTCAATTAACCAACATTTATGTTTCTTTATATAATCATGCAAAGCTTGATGAAAGCGTGTTTGGTTACAAGCAGCAAGAGAAGCAGCTGAAGCCCCCTCTCAAGCCCTTCTTATTCAATAGAAAGATGTGGAACTTTTAAGAAGGTATCTCCATACAATACTACTAAGGTTTTTATTATTACAAGAACATTAGTAGTTTTCAAAGTTTATGTTAAATCATTACTGAGTAACAGGATGCTAAAGCACACGCTCCTATTCAGGGAGAGTGAAGCAGAATAGTTACACTGAAAAAGTGGCATTTTATCCACAGGATTTAAAGACAAGACTGAGAGGGGTTGTCGCAAGCTTTTGGATGCTGCAACTATACAGAGGCCCAAGCTGCTCAGCAGTGCTCAAAAATGAAGAAGATAGAGAAGACTACATGCAAGAGAATTTCTGTCTAGTCAGACCCACATACCTACAGAAGTTCTCAATGGGATTAAAGTAAATCAGCAAACACATTCTTTTCCTAATAGATCTTATTTTTCCTCTAAAAACTGCCCGCAGAAATAATAAAAAATGTTTGAGTCCTTATATAGTCTGGGAAGAAAAACAGGATGATGTAACAACAAAGATCTCTCTCTCTCTCTCTCTTTTTTGTTTGGTTTTGGTTTTGTTCCAATAGACCAATAAGACAATTTTAAAAGGAAACAAAAACTAAGAATCTACTCCTTTCCAAGTACTCCTTATTTTCAGGCCAAAAGAGAAAGAGACAATGCAACCCAACAGAAATCGTATCCGTTGCACTACAGTGTGTATTCAGGACTCTCACTGTTCTTTATCAGAATAAATCTGTCCTCAAATAATTTGCTATTTGTGCATATACATAAGTAGTCCTGTAGATACGGACTCAATGTTCTCCACTGACCCAAAATAGTGCACAAAACCACATCTGCAACCACCCAGAAGCAGAATACCTTGTACAGCATTACTGAGTCATTCTTGAAGTCGTGTCTTTTTCTAATCAAGGGGTCAAAACACCAACCTGAAGAAGGGATTTTATACATCTTTCTAAAATTACTTTTAGCATGTTTATCCTTCCTATACCTGAAGATTGAAAAGTCACTAGAAGTGATCAGTCTCTCCTTGTGCTGTTTGACATCAAACTGGTATCTATGAGAGGGAATTTTCTGGCTGAAACTTTCTGTGAAATCAGTGTCAGAAAACTAACAGACCCCTGGATAAACACACACAATTCTATGTTGATAATCAAGCCAAACTCCTTTCCTTGGCCTTCTTCCAGATGCTATCAGCTGGAGAATTCAGTTTGATCAAGAATGTAATTCTTGATCAACATTGCTAACGTTACAGAAGTAAATGGTATTCAATCCATTTGTATTGAAGCAGAGAATGTGGAATGATGCCTTATCCAGTAATATGCCACATTATATCACTGGCTTCAGACAAGACTAAAATGCATAATCTTTCTCAACTTCTCTTCCCACTTCCTGTCTGTCCCAGAAGGTTCTCTGCAGCTCAGGACTTCTCTATATCCTTCAGGTCATGCACATGCAAAGAGTTATAAAATGGGGTAAGATCAAGTGAAAAGTGAATTTAAGAGAAGACAGGATCATTTACTGAGCATGCTCAAATTCATAATGCACCAAGTAGATTAGAATCCTACACTAAATATTTTTATGCCACTCTCTTCTACAGAAGCATGAGATGTTAATAAGTGTTTGATAGCAACTTTAAGGGTAATGATTCTGTGATAACACTACATTTAAGTCTCCGAATTCTCCAGATTACTGTTTCCTGAAGAACAAATCTGAAACCTATGTAGCTCATATCTGAATGTGCAAATAAATCTCACTTATGATCAACTAATGTCCTTATAGAAGCTAGAAACACCAAAGGAATGTTCACACGGAGAAGAAGACTTAAGATAGAGTACTTGAAAATATGTTTAGCCTAATCTGTAAGAATTAATTCTCAGCTCTGAGGAGAAATCATGATTCAAGTTCAGTATTTGAAATTATGTCTTTTATCAAGGAAATAATCTTGAAAATAGATGAACTTAAGCAAAAAAAAATTCTACCACCTACAAGAATCTGCTATTCTTGGCTGCAAAGCAGACCTATGAAGCCCTACAGCATTTGTGTGGACAGCCCAACTGAAAAAGAAAGCAGTAATTGTTTCTGAAGTTTTTAAAAATATGACAACCTTATTTCTTCCTGAAAACACAAGCACTTTTTTGGTGCTTGTAGAGCAGCCAGCTCTAAATGAGTTGTATATATATGAATTTTCAATTAAAGGACGACTGACAAATAAAATATCAGCAATTGCATACCTGTTTTAGATAGGCTTGACTTTTAATGGGAACAGGAGACTTCATTCTTGAAAACTTAAAAACTGCAGACCAACAAGACACTATTTTAACTAAAATGTAGCCAAATCCATTTATAGTCTATACTGTTTACTTTTCAGGACTAGATTCGCATTAATCTGGTGCATATTTTTTCTTCTTAAAATCAGATTAAACATGCTCAGTAATAGAAAGCTTCCAAGCAATCCCAAAGCTCTTGGATATTACCCGTCTTTTTTTTTTTTTTTTTTTTTTTTTTTTGGTGCCATGCCAAGCAGTCTTTCACCACACAGATGCAAGCCCCAGGCCAGCCCACATGATAACAAAAGGTAGTTCCTGACCTGATGTTAGGTATATAGGGGATGTGTGTATTGCAAAGAAAGCTAATACACCCTGGGATAGCGGAAACACACACTAGAATGGAAAGAAGTTCTGCTTGGGGATAGGGAGCCAGGATCCTCCTCCAGCAACTGCCTCACTGACTTCTGCCTCCTCATCTCTGTCCTACCCTCTGTTGTGGCTGCTGCCAAGGTGGGCTCCGGGAAGCCATGCTCAGGGGTCCTGCGCATCAGCACCTCCCCCTCTTGCTCACGTTTGATCCCTAGGTCTGTGGAGCCGTGTTGGATCGGTGAGCCAGGAATGCTTGAGTCAGCCTCGATTGAGAAGTCAAAGCCATCTGGGATTCAACATATAACATTTTAGTGCTTTTCTATTCCTTCCCCTGCATTCCAACCCAGGCAGGGAAAATAGAAAGTTTATGCGGACATGGAACAGACACGAAACACTACCCATGCTTAGTTAAAAGTGGTGAGAACATCCACAGAAAGGGACAGGTGGGCTGTACTGCAGACCAGAGAGCAGCAAATGACTATAATGGCAACTACAGTGAAGACAAACACAACGCAGAGTGCTGAAAACAGGAGACAGCTACTTGTTGTCCTGGACATCCTGATTCAGCTGAAGACCGGAGGTCATCAAATCCTTTTGCACGTGACCAAGAAGAATATTAAAAAATAAAAGGGGGAAAAAGTGTACCACAGGAAAATATGTAATTCCTGTTTTCCAACTTTTTACTCTCAGTTGATTCTTACGTTATTCTCCTTTTTACCTTCATTGATTTATGCAGCTTTTTTAAACTAATGTTTTATACATGAAGTAACAAAGCTTTAAAAAGCAGACAAAGTGATTTCAAAGCAAGCTTTTTGCTACACCTACACTGAAGATGTCATCGCATCAAGGTAAAGATCATTACTTTTTTTTTTCTTCATACAGTCAAGCACGCTTCCGTACGATGTAAGTACTCACTGAGGAAAAAGAAAGACTAATTCTAAACTATTCAAACCTATTTTAAAGCCCCCCAATAAACTGGGTCATATGATGGTAGGAGTGTGATGTTCAGTTTTTCCCTCTCCCACTGCCATCAGTAGCTTTAGGCAGCTGGCATCCTATTAAGGTCTATATGTTATCATTCATTCCCTGAGCTATTTATGACGGGAGGCAGTTGAGTTTTAGTGCAGATTAAACAAAGAACTCAAATTCTAAGCCACACTTTACCCCTACAATTTCATACTGTGTTACATGGAGAAAAAAGAAGTCTTATTAAACATTTTCCAGTGTCTCCTTTTTCTCACCTACCTCAGAGTTTATCACAAAATCAAAACCAAAACAAACACCCCAAATATATTCATGTTCATGCTGTGCTCTGAAGATGTAAAATATTTTTTATTATTATGGAGTATCACTTTTCAAAAACAAACAAACAAAAAGCCCCCCCAATGTTCTGTAAACATTCAAACTCAGAAGCCAGATTACAGTGATGATGATGATTACAGTACATTATAGTATGTGCTCCTGGCAGAGAAAGCTCACCTTCTCTCCTCCAGCGATGACGACGGATAGAAGCTGTTGTAATAGCACTCCGAGAAATTCTTGGAACTGTTGGAGTAACTTCTACTTTCAGTACCTTCTGGCCTTCTTGCGATGCATCAGGAGCATCAAAAGGCAGCGAATTCTTCATGGCATTTGCAACCTAAGGTAAAAGTAAGATGCTGTACTGCTACTATCCTTGATCACACTAATGGCAATATTGGATCTCTTGCTGGATACAGAAAGGAGAACAAGCAAGAACTGATACTTATGCCAGATTCTCCTCAAGATGGATGACCCCATTCCCCAGATTCAAAGTTGATTACATGGAAAAGCTCATCACAAACCTATTCCCAAAACCAGAGTTAATTTTCTCCATTTTTTTGGAGGTAATTTATTTTGTTCTATCTTTGCCATCTGTTGTGACAGACGTTAACAACACATACAGGAAGGTCTCCATCCAAAAGAGAATGCAATATGACAAAGCAAATACCATTTATGTTTTATGACAAGAGTGTCAATAAAATTCAGTCACAGCCCAATCCAATGCAAACAGCCTATGGCCTTGTGCACAGGGGGACAGGACTGATTTCCACCATGCCTTTCCCCATACCACTCCCCACCCCTCCCTAAAAACAACACCAACAGAACCTAAACAAGCGGATTAGACTGCAGGTACTTGCAAGATTTATTTAGGGAAAAAAAAAATATTTGCAACCTAAGCAATGAACATCAAGTTATGAAAATACACTCATCTTTATAAAACCTATTTTTTTAATTGTAATAGCCTATCATAAAGTCAGAAGTTATGTTTTGCAGCTTTGAGGAGAACAAATTACTTCTTTTGGCTTTGATGTTTTAATTACTTCTTTAGGCATCCCATAAAATGCCTTTGTGGGATTAGAGGTTTACTTTAAAAAAGACAAAAGCAACTTTCATTAATATTTCTTAGTTTACATGTAAATTCTTCATCAAAAGTGAACATGTATACCAGCTCCAGAAAAGCAAACTGGTTCTCTATGGCATGTGCAATATTCAACAGTAACAAAGCTGATTCACATGAAATATTACTTAAAGCTTCAAAATCCCCCCACAACCACAACCCATAAACTGAACACACCTTGATTTTCCAAAATCTTCTATTCACTGGAGTTGCCACCTCTTTTGAATAGATACCCTTGTCGGTATACAAAAAAATCTAAGAATTCGTAGCAAAAGACTCTGCAACGTGACCAGAATCGTGACAGAGCATTTCTGCTTGTTGAACCTTTTAACAGCTGGCCCTTTCTAACAGCACAAATTGTACTTCTGGGGACTGAGGAAAACCATATGGAGATAAAAATCAATGCAACAGTAAATCCTTCAAACAATCTAAATAACCAGTCTGAATGAGTCACAGTCCTTGTCTGACAAAAACACCCTCAAAACCACGATCTTTCAGGATGCAAAAACACTTGCTCATGATGTCTAATCCAGCACTGAAAGGCAGGAAAACAAACACACAGCACAATTCAGACTTGGCAAGTCAAGTCTGCAACTATCAATGACAAAGGAGGGCTGGTTTCAGGCCAGACATCCACTCTTGCCTACCAGAAAGGAGCTCCAAGGAAAGAACATTCAATAAGAGCAGTAAGTGCATCAATAAAATACATTGGATAAAGGTGCTGTCACAACAGGGACTTGCTGACCCATGGTTCCTGTGCACTGGACTAAGAAAGTCTGTGTGTCTCAGCTCTGAAGAATGGGATTCCTGTCTGAAAAACATGCAGAACTCCTTGTTCAGAGGAGAAGATTGACTGGAACCAGCCTACTCCCTGGGTCCAAGGTGGTACTAATTCTGACACTCGGTGATTAGTTTGTCTCTGTAGAAACTCTCAGGTTTCCTGAACAATTCCCAGTGTATGTTAACAGAAATACTTCTTTTGAACCAGAAAAGGCCTTTCCCTTTTGTTACTTCCTGCCCTTTCCACTGCAGTCTCTGGGCAGGAGTGATAGAAGACCAGATTACATTACAGATTACAGATATTTCATAGCTTTCTGATGCTGTTTTTCAACTTGGGGGGTTTTTTTAGCTTAGTTTTATTTCTACAAGCAATAAAAACCTATGTAACTAAGAGCGTGGATCTACTAAATTGTCAGAAATGTTTCTCCAAGAAACAAACACAAGGACCATGATGTTTCTCATTGTAATGATGACTGATAGTATTCCCATAATTACACAAATACTTTGAATACAGGTATCTAAAAATAATCCTAATGTGGGGGTTTGCCTGAATATTAAATAGACTTCAAAGAATTTGCTGCTCTTAGGAAATCCTAGCCAGAAGCTGAACTTAGAAACTTACCTGTGAAGCATCCCAGATGATAATTATTTGGTGCTAGTAGTTTTAGGTTTAAAATACAGAATTTTATAATGCTGCTAAATTATACACATCTCCTGAAGAATCCAAGGAGAGGAAAGGGCTCCAATCTTTGAAAAAGTCAAATTGCTTGAAAATATAGCATTAGGGCAAAGATGTGCAGGCAATTTTTTTGATAAAACTGACAATTTCTTAAAGCTACTTTAAAAAAATGTTAGTAAAACAAGACAATGATCAGAGTATTAAAAAGAAAAACTCCCCCAACAGGCCTGCATGCATATGCAGGAAAAATCTGACAACCAGGAAAGGGTAAAAATTGGTAATGTCATGATGTCACCAGACAATGGGATGGAGTGTCAATAGGAGTTTTGGGAAAAAAAAAAAAGACATTCTAGAAGATTCTTACAACTAGAAGTAATCCCTAAGGACAAACTGATTAAAAATGAACAATGAAAACTAAAAATTGTCATATCATCAAGTTCCAGATCCTCCTACACACTTTTAAAACATAGTAGTGTGATAGGATGGCCCAATTCAGCAGGTTCAATATTTAATTTAAAACTTTCAATCTGATGGAGTGATGAGTCATTTCCAAAAGGAACCAACTATTATAATAAATCAATGGATAGCAGGCATTTTAAATGCAGCAGTGTCAGAAAGCCTGTAGATGAATTTTACAGCCAATATTAATACATCTAGAGAATAATTTTATGCAATTTAGTTCAGAAAAGAGTGATCTCAGATTGCCACATAAAAAGATTTTTGCCAATCCGCTCCTTCGTCAGTTATGTAAAAAGCAGTGACATTTAACTGCTGTTAGTTCAGAGGAGGACTAAAGGATTCTAGCCACAATTCCGACGCAGAAACTGAAACAGCAATCTAATTTACTTTATTCTCCTTAATTTTCCCTCTTCTTTTGATTCTCATTCCTACAGCTGACAAAAATTTCTCCTTTCTCTCTTTCAACCTTCTCATCCTTGCCAATCACATCCATCTGCATCCAGCCCAGTTTCACCACTTTCCCCATTTCTCTTCTCTCTTTTCTTGATTGGAACAGCAAATATAGTGAAAACTGAGAAAGTCTCCATCCCTAACAATGAGATTAACTACTGATTTTTTAACTACTACAAATTAACTACGCCATTTTATTGCTGTTCCTCCAAACAAGGTAAAGATTAAGATCTGTGTGACTTTTATCAAACAAAATCTGGCATTGAGTCTGGGATTGGAGCTCCTTTTCACTTTCAGCTCTGTCCTGCTGTTGCTTTCTCTACTTTGTTATCGGTTAAAACCCACATCTTATTCTCAGCCCTGATGAAGGTCTAGAAGCAAAGAAAACACCTTTTTTGCAACCAATGCCCTACAACATACAACTACTCAGTTAAGCTTCTTTGAACCACTGATCAGTAGCTTATGTCAAAACAACATAAACATTTTGAGCCAACTGTAATATACTAGCAAAATCCTAGCTTTCAGCCTCAATGAGTCCTAGGAGATCCCAACACCCTGGCTTAATACTCAGCAGGAAAAGTATGGTATAAATAGCTATGTTGAAAACACCAGCTGTTAACAAATCACTTGCATTTGATAGTGCAGTGAATGGACACAAACGCTTTCATTACCAGTCCACTTCAGAAACACATCCATACTCCTCTTAATCAAGCCCATAAATTACAATGGATTATTTCTTACCAGGAGGGGCTGTGAGTAGAGTTCAAGCTGTGCTCTGTAAATTATGTCCTCCAATACCTCCTGGCCAAGTTCCCACTGACCATTATATCTAAAAAGTAAAGACAGATATTTATCTTCCACATCTTATGAAAACAAACTTGCATTTTTTTTTCTGCCCAAATCCAGCTTTTCACTTCTCACCTTATGTAGAAAATTCATCAACTGTATGTACACTCCAGTGTACATTCACTTCTTTTAACAGTACAAAGTATTTTATTACCTTGTTGGTGTAACAAGAAAGCTGTTCCATGTTCCCTCCAAGCAAGACAAAATTAATGCCATAATCAGGACAAACTTTAAAAAAATAGGGTCAATATGCAAATGTTAATGCTACTTAGCAGAACTGAATTTGTACCAGAAATGTATTTTTGCTACCTCAGATGCTACTGACATTCAAGAGGTCTGCATTTCATCAGTTTATCTTGGCAACCAAGCTTGTTATGCTTGTGAACAGAAGGTATCTGTGGTAGTGGCAAGGTGGAAGAAGTTGAAATCAGAATCCTAACTCTCTTCAGGACCTACTGCTAGCCCTTCATCACCTAATTCACTGCTGACAAAAATATTTTCAAATTATCTGTTGGCTGAATGAGCAAGTAATGGGAAATACACGAATCGAGTATAAATTTGTGTTATGAGTCTAACTATTTTTTTCAATTATAAAACAAGTGTCATTTATATTTTAATTAATGTAAAAGCAGACCTTTCTCTTTAGGTAAGAAAACTCTGTCCACTTACATGGTGTAATAGACACCTGTGAGCAGCTGCACCATGAAGTCAGGGTCTAATACCACTCTACCACAGTGTTCTTTCCAGCGTTTCTCGTGCTGCCGTGGAAATCCACTCACACACAGCCTAAAAAAACCACCATTACAAGAAAGCATTAACTCCATGAAGACTACAAATGTCTTTATATCACAGATATTTTAGGTCACTTTCGAATTTACTTTTTACAATATAAATACACAACACAGAACATTCTTATGCTGCATTCCTAATGATTAGAGCAGTTTTGAAGCAGTGCCTTGATATGCAGTTTGCTGATAGTCCAGTGTTACTCCCATATAGCCAATAACCCCACTAGTTTTCTTCAAATCATAACCAGCTTCTAAAGAACAAGGGTGGCAAGATGTTCTCTCTACTACCAGCCAGGAGACTCTCCCTAAAATTCACCAACTGAAACCAATTTTCTTTAAAGGAAACACTTCAGTGGTACAGAAGAGAAGTATGTCATCTCCCATCTAACGTATGATGACAGCATGCAGTCGCCTTATACCTAAAGTTAGGTAACACACATACTGTAGTCTTGCGAACTGCTCTCAGCTGCCTTGTAAGAAATATTTCTGACCCTTGAAAAAGGGGCCTGGCTTCCAATATACTGCCTACATAAAAAACAGGGCAATTTATTATATCCTCATTGTATCAGTTTACTATCTGAATCTTCGTCATGGAAGCAACACATGTCCACTGACACATAGCAACTGCTGTACTGCTTCCAACACAACAGCAATCCCTTGCATATAAAATGTCTTGCTTCTCTACTCAAAGAACAGATCTAATTTTCAGATGCAGGAAAATGAAACCTATTTGGCAAATTTAACATAGCCACAACTCAAGTGAAAATGATGGAAACATACCAAGAACTAATCCATCCCCCTCAGAAAGCACTTCTCTTTACTGGATGAATATTTAAAAGTCTAGATGACCCTGAAGACTACTTCAAAGGCAAGTGTCTCACCTGGAACCCATTGTACAAAGTGACTGGTAAGAAGAAGCAGGCATGTAGACAATAGCTGAATTGTAGCACAGCATAAGAAAGCTCAGCACCTCAAACCTGAAAAGAGAAGAGCAAAATCTTGCATTGCTTATATTCTTAATATTTCACTGAAATTCAACACAAGAAGTCCACAATTCAGTCTCAAAAAGCATCCCAGAGGAAGAAGTGTCAGAAGTAAACACACGAATCCTTTAATCCTCTTTCATTATAATTCACTAACTTGAAACAGGCTATCAAAGGTTCACTATAAACACTTAAATTTATTATTCCTGAAAGCCATTAGCATACGCAGGAACTATGAAGGAAATGGGGTATGGCATAATATTTGGACAGCTATAGAAGTGGAAATGTCTGCAATGCATTCAAAATTATTTTATCAATTTTCCCAGTGCTGTCTTTAGACACAGGTAAAGCTGGCAGTCATTAAACAGCAGGGCAATTTCTCTCACTCCTGGTTCTGTCTATTGACTTAGCTCCATTCCCTTTTTCCTGTAGAAAAAGGAGTCACAGCCCCTGATCCAAAGCTGAATTTTGTTACGCTTCCAGGAAAAACTGAATAGACAGCAAAAAATATTCTTTGCAGACACAGAAATGACAGAGAAGTTATTCTTCAAAATTAACTAGCAGAAGAACATACAAAGATGGAACAAAGAAAAAGAAAATTATACCTCAAGATTACCAAGGCTGTTCTCTACATTTATTTCCAAGCACTTAATGCTGAGAAAGGACTGATCACAAAATATATTTGGTCTTGTTTAAGGACTTGTCTCCCTAGTGAAGCACCTTTAACGTTAAGAGTACATCCACCTACCGGTTCTGTGCTGTGAAGGTTTCTCTTTGAGGATGAAGATCACTGTAAACTACTCTGATAAGATCATGCTGACTTAACGCTCCTTCAGTTAAAGCCATGGATCCGATGGTAGAGGGCTAGAAGTAGGTGGTGGGAGAAGGAAGGAAGGGAGGGGGCAGAAGCCAAGTCGTAAGTAAAAATTCCCCAAAAGCATTAAAACTCCTAACTACCCAAGGCAAAAGACACACTTATCTTGTGATCCGTAAAAATGAAGATTACTCCAGAATACAGTAAATCTAAAAACATTACCTAGTTTCATTATTGTAAAGTGTACACACTTAAAAGTAATACAGCAGGTGAGAGCAATTTTCAACTTTGATTCTTACATATCCATGTACAGTAAGTTTGTCCTAATCACATAGACCTTTTGTCCAGAAACAGTAGAGAAAGAAAAACACAATTTCAAGTTCTAACCGAACTAAGGAAGAGTTAGAAGGAAGACTACTTTTATACTAATATGTAAGAGGCAAAAAAATCACAGCTGTAACTACAACATAACTAACCTCTATTAAAAATGGCCAGTCAGCAAAGACTTTTCAACATTTATATTCCTGTTCTTCTACAAATTCAATTGCATTCTATTACACTAACTGCAAGCTACAGACATTGAAAACTTACTGCAACAAGATGCATCTAAAATGGCCTGTGGCATCAAATGGATCCAGTTTCCATCCCTCTAATAGATCCAATTTTAATTTACCACAGCAGCTCTCTTACCTCATGATATATTGAGGGTTTGGATAACGAAGGGATGGTGAAAGACAGAACTTTGTTGTTTCCATCTTTGTCAGCAATTTCCTGCATTAAAAACAAAACCAGAACTCAAACAGAAGTAAGGAGATAAGAGCTGGAATAACTTTCAACTCTTAGAAGGAATTTAACAAAGTTAGATGTCCTGATCTGATAAGACTATTAACACCCCAAGGACTTTGTGCATTTGCAGAATATCGACAATATCAACATCCATATTTAGAAGTGGGAAAAGACCTCTATCACAAACTGCTCTGCAGAATTAGTGTGTAATACTTAAAAAAACCCCGGCATTGGCTCCTCGATCAGTGAGACTTAAGATACTGACACAGAAGGGCTGATGAGTCACTTGCTGACAATGGGTAGTATTTCATAATAAATGCACCAGAGAGAAAAGGTGAAATCAAGGGGACTGGCAAAGTTTCCTCAGGAGGAAACACACACAATATTTTCTCCAATTCAAACTGGTCAGATTTTGTAGTTGCTAGGCTACTACATAAGCAAACCCTGCAGTTTTTAAAGAAAATATACTAAGAGCAGTTACATAAGACTATTGCAAAAAGGAGTCTAAAATCCTGCCTTTGCACTTCGTACAGCAAATTTTCAGACAATAAGCTCCAGTCATTCCAGTTTATGTAAAAGTTTAGCCCACAGTAGCTCAGTACTTGTAGCAGGCTTCAAGGATTACAGCAGGAGGACGGCTGACAGAATTTGTCAGAACGCAGAAGATTTATTTATCCCTTTCACTAAGTATTCAGAAAATAACTTCACTCTCAGTATATGTGCAGAAAAATATTAATTTTATTAAAGATGAAAAATAGTGGGAGCCACTCTCCATTTTGAGGTCTCTTTCTTTCTGAATATGGAGAGAATGGAGAAATTACTGTCCTTAAAAAATATGAATCACCAACGTGACTTTCAAATGAACTGCAGAACGTTCATGAAAAAACGGGAGAAAAGATAAACATGCTACTTCAATCCAATAAACAGTATCAAAAATCAGCAAGCAGTTTCCAGTAGTTTTTTTTGTATCAGAATAAATCTAAAGTAACTAGATCTTCCAGTTGTTAGAGCAGACCTACAGACACGTAACTAGAACACATTTTAAGAATTACAGTTTGGCTGTTCTGTGTCTTATGTGTAGAAATATAACCCACAATTTAAAGGAGGGGTTTATAGTGACAGTAGAGGGAAGGGTGATGCTTCAGTAGAATATGTTTTAAGGTCCTATACCACAGAAATTCCCACTAGAGAATGTCTCTTGTGGCAGTATTGCTAAATTTATCAAACAGCCTCACAACATTACAAAAGTAAACATTTCCAGGCTAGGGTAAGGATGTAAAAAACTGCTTTTACATCCAACAGCCAAATTTAATAGTTTACAGTTGCTTTTATTTATTCTTAAAACTACAGCTCCCCTCAAGACAATCACTTGACTCAAATGTACACATGCATGTATCTGAGTGCTTGCATGCAAAGTGGTTTCATTTTCGATTTACCCCTAAAAAAGACATGTTTAGAGTACGTGGGAGGGCAGGGGAAGTGACACATCAAGACTGACTGAGCATATTAGCCTAACAAACACAAAAAGTTGTATTTTGCAACATTAACAGGGGCTACCTAATTTCCTTACAAACAGAAGCATATAAAAGTTTGAGAAAGCCCATGAGATTATCCTTTTTAGTGAAAATAATTTTTCCAAAAAAGGTAACTATAAACTGAAAAAAAATTTTTGCAAACGCATCTTTTCTAAGCCTTCATTACGCTTTTCTCCATATTAAATACACCTTCCTTTAAGTGTATTTTAATTTTAAATATGTCGTTCCAATAATTTACTTTATTCCTAGCGGTCAGTAATGCAAAACTTCAGGTCCAAGCTTTCCTCAGCCATCCCCACTCATCTCACTTACCAGGTTGTAAATGCCAAGCAGCAATGCTTCAATGCAACCATTACTCTGCCTATCCCTGCTGGCAGTGAGACGCAGATAAACCCAGATCAACTCTGGCAAAAACTGCAGCGTGAACCTCTTGAGCCGAACTTCAGAACTACGATAAAGTTCAAAGAGCTGGTGGCAAACAGGCTCCAGGAGCTGTGGAAAGGCAAAAAAGCTAATCACTTACTGGCAGGCTTCTCTAATAAGGGAGAGCTAAACAACAAATATAGGGGCTATATCATATAGCCACTGCAGTCAGTAAAAATTGCATTCCTTGATGGCAAGTAAGTGAATGAATCACAATGGTATTTACACTCTGTTTAAGGAGCTCCATAAAGACAAACCTGAGGGGCACTGGTATGAAGTATTTGGACATGTGGCCTTACTACAGACATTACCTGGTGTGCTTTGAGAAGATTCTTCTCTCGGACTGTCAGTATGAGATTTATTTTCTATACAGGTACTAATTTAAGGTGTGACAGACACATGGCTTGAACTATGTGCACCGTAAAACTTTAGTGCAGTTGTAAGATCTAAAAAAGTACAAAGGTTAAAGATTAGCTGCTAATGACAAGTGTGTTGACAGAAATATGAATTAATTTCTTATCTACATCCTTTAAGTCTCGAAACCAATTAAGTGTGCATGTTCATTACACTGCAAACTGATCCTTTCATTTTGACCTGCACTTCAGGTTTCAGTACAACAATCAAAAAAAAGGCCCCTATCAAGTCCGTAAGGTAAACCTGCCATTTTAAGAGCCTACAGTGCTAAACCAATACCTAAGATGCATCCATGGAACTGTTAAGGAACAGGAAAAAAAGCAGAAAGAACCACACTAAACAGTCTCATTTTTTCCCATGACTAATCAAGTTTTTATTACCAAAATCAAAACTTGGGAAAAAAAAAAAAAACAAACCTTGAAAAAAAATTAAAATTTTCAAGATAAATTTTTATAAGGTTTGTGACCACTATCTAATATTGTGTTCTATGAAATGGGATGATCTGACATAAAGAAAATGTTTACGGGATTCACTGTCCAAAAAGACAGAGGCATACATGTAACCTAAGGCATCTGTATTCGTACAGAAGAGGTACAGAGTCTGAAAACAGAGGCCAGAATCTCAAGTCTTCTTTCTCACAGTACATGCTTCATGCAGCTCTCTTATACATACAGACATATGGAGCAGATTAGATAACGCATATATGACCCCTCTTTCACTCACAGGCACATGCACCTTAGGACTTTTCAGAGCATGAGCAGCATATTTCATGGACTTTGATGCCTTCTTTTTTCATTAATTTGTCTATTCATCGTAATCATAGTACCACAAATTTCCTGTGGAATTGACAGTCATACTTTTGCTATGCTGCACAAAGTTGTACTTCTGTGCCTTGTTGTGAACCATCCACTCTCTCAAAAAACTTAGGAGTCCCGTGTTAACAGCAGAGGGACCAACATTTCTGCAAGTTAATAGTTTGAATGTTCGATAAATGTGCAATGCTGTAAAGCTCTATGAATGTACAATTTCGCATACCTATATTTACACTTAGGTATTTTCCACTAGCATATCACAAACCTAAAACATAAATTTGACAGAAGTATCTATTAAGAGAGCATCACCCAGGAAAGAGTTTCATTTCCAACACACAACATCCTGGTCAATGTAACGCACCATATTTAACCACCGATTGCGTAAGCCATAATATGACATTTACGGAAAATGAAACTTCGCTGTCAGAGAAATCTCTTCTTAAACAAGGCTCTGGCATAAGCACCTTGTGTAACAAGGCTTCTGATTGACAGACATGTTACTCTAAGCTAGAAGCCAGCGTTCACAACACAGGCAAAGAGAGACACTACAAGAGGGAAGAAAGCTGACACTGACAACGTTGATGTAGAATGAGAACAGTCCATTCATTTAGAACAAATGGATTTCTACAAATCTATCCATACAGACACATATATATATGTATAGAAAGATAGACAGAAAGCCAGACAGACATAAAATAACTGACCTCTTAATTTTTGGCTTGGGGTCTAAATGCAATTAGAAGTCTGTAAAGTTTCTATTACAATCATTTTAAGGAAAAAATGGTACAGCTTTCTGTATTTCATACATGTATAGCACTTCATGTTCATAAGAGGCATAAGTATATCCTTTTAAAATTAATATTTACTTAGTAGAAACTCCTGCCTAAAAGTGACAGTAATTATTACAACCATTACAGTATATGTTCAAATCCTCATAACTAGAACTGTATCCTTGTTTTATGGAAGGCCTAAATTTAAAAAGTGGTTACAAAGTAATTCAGATATCACTAAATAAATTTGTAGACTTTTCTTTAAAAGAAAATATGATCAAGAAGAGAACAGAAAGAAGAAAAAGAAATCTCTGAAAAGAAACCATACCAGCATATCTGCAGGGAGATGACAAGTGCAAGAAAAGCTAAAAATATCTGAAACCAGATATATACAATGGCAATGCTATAAATAGTACTTCTATTAGATTAGAGATGACAGCAGCCCAAAGCTGTTTCCTATTTGAAATTAGCCAGTCTAATCAAGTCCCATTAAAAACAGTGGGAAAGAAAAATTTATTTTAGCTCAGTCAGATGAAACTCAACCAGAGCAGTACTAAGTTTATTCTACCTACTTTCAAATGAAAATTTTATAAAATTAGTCTTTTAAGTAAAGACTAGGGAGACATGCTCCCTAGCAAGATACAAACAATATCCAGTCAGTGGTGCTGTAAGCATTCAAATTCTCCTTATTTTTAGTAGTTGACATATTTCTTGTGGAAAATGTTTTAACAACTGCAATTACTTTAGGTAAAAACCTGCAACTACTATTGTACTTTTGGTGTGTCCACAGCTGTAAGTACACAAGAAAAAGCTGCCACCACATAGATGTTAAAATACAAATATTTTCAAAAGCACAAACACCCAGGATTTTCCTGTCAAAGTGCAGTATGATAGTCTTCCACCCGGAAACACAAAACTTGACACTCTGAGAAAGAACAAATGCTTTCCTTGCATCCTAGTTATCTGGCTTTCCAAAGAGCCAGCCTCTTCCAAGTAATTCTCTGAATATACATACTGAAAAGACACTGGATAAACAGAGGAAATGGAGCTTTTGTCATCAGTAGTGGGTGTATACATGAACTGGCACACATTTTTTAATTCCAAAGATCTTTCAGTCCAAAGTCAAAGAAAACTGAGTAGCACAGAAGTCAGCAAAAAAGTCCAAAGTAAAATATCTCTTATAATCCTCTCTCTTTCCTAACAAACAAAGTAATTTTAATTATAAGAGCTTTCCTATTAGCATAAGCAGCAATAAGCATAAAAAACAAATGACATTTTTACTGGCTTAAATATGCAGCAAGTGTCACAGATCTAATTTTCACTCTTCCTTTTACACCTCACCAAGATGCAAACCAGTCATGTTTTAAGGAAGATGAGGAATAGCTTTCCTTTGGCTTTATTTTAAAGTTTTCCAAATCTTAAGAGTCATATCTTGAAGTTAAATATAATGCGTTATAAAATGCATGACAAATATTGGAAATATTTGCCTTTTTGAAGCATTCAATTGCAGAAAATAAAATATGCTCATTTTAGACTTAACTATAACATAATGGGTGAAACCATTTATTATTTGAAGAGTACTGGGTCTGTGATTGCTTGGCATTGCAAAGGTGATCTCGTTCTGTTTCGTAGCTGCCCTTTCTGAGTTACACCTAATTATCCCACATGAATATTCAATATTTAAATTTCAGTCGTGCATTAACTTGACATCCATATTGTCTACAGCCATAAACCAACCCTAAAAATTATAAAACTATCTGAAAAACAGTACTTCAAAAGCACTTTACTTCTGAATTCAAATACTACACAAAAATCAATACATCATCCAGTTAAATTAGCTGTTTATGAGCAAGATCACTCTCTACTCTTTATGCAAATTTCTGTTCCAGTCATCTTTATTTTTAAAAAAGTCAGGGCACTTCCTCAAAGGCAAATAGTAATAATTGTATTTAACTTGTCAATATGTTTGCCTTCATTTGATAGCTCTCAAACTGGTAGACACCTGTCAAAAGAGAGAAACACCTTGGTTGTTTGGTTCCTAAGCACACTGATTCCATGTTAAATTAAAAATCACAAAAATTAAAATTTTATAAACTAAATTATATCTTATCAAAATATAATTGTGTGATTCTAGAAAAATTAATGTTTGCCCTAAACAGTTTTCCACTTCTCAGAAGTTTTAAAAATAGGTCAAATTTATGATTGAGTTGTACTGAAGAGTTACTTGCCCATCAAGTTTAAGAATCCAGAAAGTGTATTTTTGTAATAGTTTACCACATATGCTTAATCTTCATAATCCATGAACTACCCTTCGAACAAATAATGCATAAAAATGCCTTATAAAGCATATTTTAAAAACCCTCTTAATTAGAGACAAACATTACCAAAAAATTATGTAAAGCACTGAATTCACTGTGGTTATATTCCTCACATGCAAATAAGTTTGGAAGAAGTGCAACAAGGAAATACATCCTGCCTTAACAAGTAGAACCTGAAGTCAGACATCTTTGTGTCTGGGATAGCTTATCTCATACATGGTATGAGAATCAGGCCCAAACAGCAACAGATGTTCCAAACAATATTATTTGACGTGCATCAGTGAGCAATAACATAAGATCACCCTAAAAAGACACCCTTTTTGCAAATCTGGTTCTTTGCTCATTTAAAAAAAATAAATCAAATGCTTACTCTCAAAGCAAAGGAAAGCTTTTACATTTTCAGGAGTCTACACAAACACAAATACATAGACAGCAGCAATGGTGGCTTCAGGTTGAAGAGATAATAACAGTAGCTTTTCAATACAGAGGAAAAGGTCACTACGTAGGTTATTTATAATACTGAAATGAAGCTGACAGCTATGAAGGCTTTTTTTTTTTTAAATTGCATGAGCATTATGCAATCTCCTTGAAGCTCAATCAAGCATTCAGCCTCCTAAAACAGCTGAGCTGTACTTTGGAAAATAAAGAACTTCCCTGCTGTGTACACTACCCTTTTAATTTATAAATATATGAGAGATCACAGATGATACATCAAGTGTTTGTAAGCATTTTATCTAGCTTACACATCAGAGAATGGTATGCTTGCACAATTTATTCAGAAGTTATATTTCACACACTTGCCCAGAAACGCTCCTAGCAGAAGCCAAAGGGTTGGAAAGCTCAGTTTAACGTCACTTGCAAAATGAATTATGTACAAGGGTAAGCTAAGTTTTCATTGTGTCTATTTATATTTTGGGGCCCTGGTTCTGCTCTTGTTTACAACAGTGTAAACCAAATTACACAAGTGATACTAGTACAAGCACAAGAAGATCTTGTTATCTTAACAGCATTTAAAAAATTGATTCCATCTTCCACTGTCATAAGCCACTGCATGAGAAGCACACTGGTCTTTCTGAGTTTCACTGTAAGGCCTATTTTGTCTCAGTCATGACTGAAAGATGGTTTCTGGGAACTAAAAAAAAACTAATGAAAAAAAAACCCAAACTCGACTCCCTACCCAAAACAAACCAACAAATAAAACCTCAAACCAAAACACCAAAACCAACTCCTGCCAAATAAAACGTAATAGTCAGCTGTGGCAAGGAAAATCTAGCAGACAGCATAAACAGTATTTTTGGAAGCAGATGAGATTGTGTCTTACTAGAAAAGCATTAAAGTAACTGTCAAAAAACAAGAGAGTAAAAAGAGGGATGATACCCATGTTAGACTACATTAGAAAAAAGAATCAAACAATCTTCCTCTCCATTACTTTAGCTTTAGTTGTAGAGGTGAAAGATTCAGGAATGGGAATAAAAATAGGTTTTTAAAATCTCCTACCTCATTATTTGGGTCTTGAATGACCTTATAAAGAGCTGGTACCAGTGGTTTCTTTCGGTGCAATGTAGCTGCATAGCTGGAAATTTGTGATTCAGGTAATGCCTAAAGAAAAAAAAAAAGGTTACCCTGACAAATAAATACTTCTAAGTATTCAACATCTCCGCAAAAGATGTCTCATCCCAACATCAAAGAAAAGTCCTGAAGTTCAGTAAATTTTCAGACTTGTAACCTAGGTGTTGAGTACAAGTCCTTCGCCATTCAAATAGCATTTGGGAGCACATAATCACTTTTAGGGTAAAATCCAAAAGCAGTTTAGATTCATCTTTCATAAATCATTTGCTCTAGTTTGATACGAGGACTCTCTTTATATTCTGTATTTAACAGGCTCTTTTCGAAGACTTTACCAAATCAACGCAACTTATTTAAGAGGTGTGGAGAGTATAGAATGAGCATGGACAGCCTCAAGTCTTACCCAAGCAACCATGTCTGTGGATTCTGCATCCTTGAATCTTAAACAAATTTCCAATGACAGTTGATAATGACTTACTCTCATCAGTGATGTGAGGAATTACTAATTCTTAATTTAAATAACAGACTAATTTCTTATCATCCTGTTTTCTTGTTTATGCATTACCCTTTATTTCACTCAGCATAATTATCAATATGCAAAACAGCTTAAAAATACTTCAGATTCTTCATGACAAAACAATTGATTTTATGCAGACCATAGGGGGGAAAAGTAAAATATTTTTCTTGGATTTTTTTTTAAAGTCCAAATAAATATATACTAATTATTTTTAAATAAAAAAGTTCCTCAACTGGAAATTTGGGCAGTGTTTTCCAGCTGTTAGTTAAATTCCATCAGCTTGACCTACACAAAATACATGTTTTAAAAGACCACATTGCTATTGCAGTGTTCCGCTCTACAATAATAAACAATAAAAATAAAATACTACTAGAATTATGCATTATGTATTATGTACCAGCCGACTCAATTACACAGACCTTTGCATGCTTTATGCATTATAAGAAATTGAAAGATCAAGTAATAGATATTTAAAATGTTAATTATTTGATATTAAAAAAACCCCACTACTATGTTTGGTGGCATTAAACCAACAGTTTAGATATCATTCATCTTCTCAGTTCACCTTGAATTCTGACAGCCATTCTTCTACAACACCTCGTTCTGATCCCAGCATTTTCTTACTTCTTTTGCTTCTCTCTTACCTTTAGAAGGAAAAAAAAGAAGTTAAATACTAGTTACGGCAGGAAAATTTAGTTTTTTACAATCCTACCCAATGAAAAGCTGTTAATATCTTTCCAACTGAATAATATATTACAAAACAATAGTAACAGTTGCATTTTGGGCAACCAGTCCCATTATTTAAAATTATTTAACTGTTTTCTTGCTTAGTCTAAAGTGCTGCGCACAAACTGGGAAGGAGGAAAAAGAAGGATTCAGTGCTTCAGGCCAATTGTCTTTCAGTTGTGTTTTGAAAATTACTTCGGTTCAACCAAAAATTACATATTTGACATACAAGTTACATCATGGAAGTCCTACAAAAAATGACCTTTTAATAGCCAGACTACATGGCTGGAATTACCTATTCTCTTATCAGAACATACTTGCTTTGATTTCTGAAAGATTTGTATTTAAGAATGATCATTATTTGTTAAATGAAAAGTGAAGTGAAATAAGATGTAAGGCTTCCCAACACAATTCTTAAGTAAATGTATCATTTTTTCAGTGGCCTTTGGCAGGAAGTAATTAAGAGAATACAAACTCTCTTGTGGCTAAGGAACTGCCTCAGATTTCTAAAGCATGTTTAAATATCCTAAAATACAACAAATTCAGAAATAACATTCATTTAAATTCAAGTAACACTTGAGTAACTTGTTTCAGCAGAAACACTGAAAAATGATTCTATAAAATAACAGAACAACTAATCAGATCTCTGCAAACAAAAGTTTACAAAGATATCTTTTTTGATATAGGGAAACAGATACTATGTCAGAGTGAGACATGGACAGAAGAATTTAATTTAAAACATCATAGGGCATGCTACAGAAAAAGCTGAGTTTTAGTTCATTCTGCCTGGAAAAAAAAGCATGACATTCAACTTTACCTCTTTAAAGAAGTCAGTTTTCTAAAGGAGGAAGAGGAGAAGGAATGCAGAAATTTTTCAACCTGGGATGCATTTGTCAAGCCTTCAAGTACTGCCCCGTTTTCTAAAAGATAAAAAAACCCTATGATGATCACAAAATAGGGAAAAGTATAGTAAAGTAAAGCAAACATTAATGTAAATACTTTTTGGCCTTACAAACTGAAGTTTATCAAATTCTCTAAAGTCCATATAAATTCTTCTGCAACAAAGCAATTTGCCAAAAAAAAAAAAGGCTCAGTGTTTTAGCAGGAGGAAGGGAGGAATCACCTTCATCCAAAAAAAGGCTTTTGTCAGTTAGGTGGAAAATCCTTCCGCATTAGTGGTGCACAGTAGCACAGGCACAGTTCTTACCAAGAACAGTGTCATAAAAATGTAAGATGAAAGAAAAGAGTAATAATTTTATAAAATGTGAACTGAATTCATATCCTGACTTTGGAGAACATTTAGTTCTTAAATGGAATATAGTAAGGACTCTCCCTTACTATAACGTCCTTAGTACATATTTCTTACAGAGTCAAAATTTCAGTTCCATTGTGAAAATCATGTATTACACTAAAGTTCATCTTTTGCTGTAGAATCCTTTCATAGTGAGCATGAGGCAAACAACACACATAGGAGCCAACTCTAGGTATATTAGTGATTTTACCATGCATTGAGCTTCAAGCTTTCCTATTTGGGAACTTCTTTAGGTGTAAGTCAGCTTCAGAATCACAGCTGCTATGTATCAATACAGAAACAGTCCACATCTATCCTGGCTACAGTCACTGCTAGTTCAATTTTAGGAAAAATCGTCTCTCCCTTTCAAATTATCTGCCTGGATATTAAACACATTTTTAAGGACTTGTACAAAGAGGCAAGATGAAAGCTGATGAATTCACAGCACACAAGCTCCACTGACTCTATACACGAACACTTGGGAAAAGCAGGGTGAGCCCCTCATCTCGGTGCCCCATCCCGCTCCGCACTGGCCGGGCTGCACCAGGCGCACTTGGACACTGTTCCAGAGGCACTCGAGCACAACGGCTGTGGGACTGTCTCAGCCTCACACACAGATGGCTCTCTGGGATTTTCAAAAGGCCATTTGTAAAGCACACCCCATGCTTACACTCACTCCCTGGTTTGCTGTACCTTTGGGGGGAAAAATATAAATATATCACTCTGTGGGTGTGTCTCTAAAGTAAACTGGTTCAATACATTAAGCCCTGTGTATATTTGTTCAAGGTTGAAGTAGCCTGAACCAAGAGTATTGAATTTCACTTCCAGAGTGTTCACATCTCTCCCAAAGCAAACAAAATACAGGGAATATAAGAGATTTCTCATGCTTATTTAAAAAAAGTTAGATTTTTTTTTTTCTACTATGGTTCAAAGGTTCTTATAATACATAGGAACCATAATAACTAATCAGAAATTTAGTTATTAGTAACAGTAATAATTAAATATACTAAAATATTTTTACATACGGTCTTATGAAGATTTCTTAAATACTGAACAAGTAAGCAAGTTTGAACTCATAC
This sequence comes from Struthidea cinerea, assembly GCA_013397865.1. Taxonomy (NCBI): domain Eukaryota; kingdom Metazoa; phylum Chordata; class Aves; order Passeriformes; family Corcoracidae; genus Struthidea; species Struthidea cinerea. The sequence goes on from VZTI01004304.1 coordinate 234,154, forward strand.
TAAAGCATGGAACAGGAAAGTTGCAGTTAGGAATGCAGTCACTCAACGTTAAAATCAAATACAAAAAAATCAATTACCAAAAAGCTTCCCCACAAAAGCACCTGAAATAATAGTTTAAATGTTTTCTCCTAAACTTACTCATTTGGCATAAATGAGCAGAATATGATAAGGCTGTTATATTAGATCTGGAATCTTTATGTTTAATACTAAAGCTACAATACTCTGTTCTGAAGGAAGTCACAGCCTTGCATTGTGCATCTGTCAATTACAGTTGAGATGTAAACAGAATTTTATCAAGTCAGAGCACTCTCCTAGATCACGCTATGCACACAAATCATAGAATCATCTTGATTGGGAAAGACCTTTAAGACCATCGAGTCCAACCATTAACAAAACATTGTCAACTCCACCAATATACCACATCCTTAAGTGCCACATCTACATGGGTTTTTAAATCCCTCCAGGTATGGTGAATTCACCATTCTCAATATTTTTTCAATATTTTTGCCTTTGAAAATATAAAAGTCTGAAATAGTTTATTCCAACAATAAACTATCAGAATAATGAAACTTAAAAACTCAGATAACTCTCCAAGAATTTTTGACTACAGTAAAAGAAATAAAAAAGGGTTTAATCAACTATACACATCAGAGAGCTTTTCACTTACATTTAGAAGAAAGACATACTGACTGAGTACATAACTATTTACCAGTCTGCATTTAAACAACTAACCAAGACCAATCTGCAACAGCAAAACGATAACCCAAATAATCCGAGCCAGTACCACTTGCTACACAATCAACTATTACAGAGGGGATCAGAAAGAAAAAAAAATGCCACCAATTAGATAGTCATAATTTATGATATTTATGAAGATATGATTATTCAAGTATGCAGAAGGCTTTTTTGTTGGTGGTTTCTATTTTATTCAGGATTTTTGTCTGTATGTTTGTTTTAAAGAGGCCAAGATTTTATACTGGTTTAAACATACATGGGAGAGATTACATTAACAGGACATGCACTTAAAAATGAGTCCAGTTTTTGGCCATTACATACTAGATGGCATGATGTATGTAATGTAATTTTAGTCCTAGTTGCACAATGAATGAAAGTATTATGTATTTTTACTTAAAGGCCATGAGAAGAATAATTTGCAATTAAAACCTGAACTGCGTCAGCAATAAGAATAACGCTTCATGCTACATGACCTCTTCACGGTGCCACTTGTGCAAGAGAACATTATGGACTGACAGGTCTAAAAGAACAGAAAACTCCATCATCAATATAGCTTGTTCTTCCAAGCTACATAAACACTCCTCTCATAGCTGTAATTCCTGAGCATGGAAAGAAACATATTTGAAGAAAGATTTTTCCATGCTGCCTCTGTAACAAAAGTAGCATGGAAAGCATGAAGAATGCATCCTCACTCTGAACTAAACATACATTCAACTTCTTTGATCCAGAAAGTTCATAGCTCTGTAAGAAGAGCATCTGTGTTAAATATGATCAACACTCTGGGAAGCAGAATACACAGAAGACAACATAAGATCAGGTGGTCTGAAGTATGCAGGAAACACACTTCTCCACCACATACCCATGCTAGCGAGACTGGGAAACTCTGGAGGAAGAAAGGATCTGACTCTTACGCTGATCTAATCCCAAGAGAAAATAAAACCAGCCTTGGAAATGTTCAATTTTGGTAGACAACTTCTTGTACTTATTTAAAAATATATGTATTGTAGTATACATCTCTTATGATAACATATCAAAATTCCATTGTGATTTCCCTGTATCCATATTTAGTAGACACTTTTATAAGCTGTCATTTTGGTAAGAACATAAAACAATAAACTAAAAAACTATTGTCCTCAACAAATCAGAGGTACAACTGCAACTTGCCATTAGAAACAGGTTCAAACATTCTGCCAGAACTCTCCTGGCCATACAGCTCCACAGTACAGAGAAACAAGGTAAAAACTGACAAAGGCAGAAAGAAACAAAACCTTCTCTGGACAGTTATTAATTAAAAGTGCCAGCTTGAGGCTTCTCTTTAAAAAAGAGCACTCTTCCAACTCTAGTTTTTAGGTAATTTAATTGCAAGCTTCAGCAGACAGGCATGCATTCCAACTTTAAGATATAAATGCTGATGTATTCTGTACGTGGGATTTAGGTTGCCAGCCTTATTAGACAAGCCTTAGTCATGCAAAACAACTTGGATAAGACATTTCTTCCCTGCCCACTCCGACTCACTAGTAATAACCAGACTAAAAAGCTTTCTTTTTCGGTATCAGCAACAAAGAAAGTTATGTGAAAACAATGGGAGAAAGCCTTACCACAGAGAAGTCAAAGATAATTGATAATAGTCTTGTAAACTTTCATGGTACCATACTCGCACAATAAGATCCATTTCTTATCAAAAAGGTCACATCAATTTCAGCTGCTGCCAAAAAAGGGGTAAAGAAAAGGTACAGCCCATCTGGTCCAAAAAACCTCCTCTAAGTCATTTTAAGCTCTAAATTATCTTCTGTGCCTTTTCAAGCACCACAAAGCTCAGCTGCCAACCTTCTATCTTTCTACCATTACCACAGTGAAACTGCTTTAGATAAAAAGTTGCTGAAGACAAACAATTAGGGCAGTGGGAATGAAAATTCAACACTGAAAATAGACACTATGTAACATTCTACAAACTAATTTAAAGCTGCTGTTTTCGTAGTTTTCATAGTATTGCACAGAGTAGTTGTACAGAGCTACAGAAGTCAGGTGACTATAGATAAAAATTTAAGTCCCATTCGCCTCACAGAGGCAAATAGAACCTGAATAACACACAACTGTACACTTATAACTAAATCCTTCTCTTAGGAGTTCATGCAACAAATAAAGCAGAAAAGAGTTGAGATGATCGAGAATGTGGAACAAGAAGCTTATCTTCTGTATACGAAGAAAATACCCCTCTACATTACTTACAGAATTTAGGAAACAGTAATAATAAAGACATTATCCTGCAGCCTTAAATACCATGAAACACACATTAATTATTCTATTATAAGGACCTGACGCACTTAAAAATATATATACACACACACGTAGGTTAGCCACAGAAATGTTACCTTATTCTCTCAGCACCAGTTTCCTTAGAAACAACTTCACGTAGTCATCCTACACTAAACCTAAAACATTCTCTTGTCAGGAGCCTGGTGATAACCCATCCTACGCTAGACAATACAGGTTTGTCCTCCCTTTGCATCAGTTCATATGCAGTAACTCTTCCTATGCTAGTTTGTCTGCATTAACTTCTTTACTTACAAAAACATTTCCATGCAAATTACTTTCCGTGTAACCCTACCTCTCCCGAACACCTTCTTGCTCATGGTTTTGGTTCAAGAAGTAAATTAAATCTGGATAAGTAAAGATACAGAATGCATAGTAAAAGAAGGAGCCTAAAAAAAAAGCCTAACAGCAAACTAACACTTCAAAATCACAGTTAAGGCGGGTTTTTTAAGGAGTTTAGTGCTAAGCACTAAAAATGAACAGACACAGGCTAAGAGAAATCTTTAAACATAATTTCTGTGGGAACAAAACCAAAACAAAATTCAGAACCAAACCAAAACAAATCAACAAAAAGACACCATCAAAACCCCCTCAATATGCACTTTGGAATAAGACTGCAAATATTATGCTAAGATCACTATTTGGTCTGTAAAGGAAAGAAATTCATGCAGAAACATTCTAGAAATGCAAGGTGAAGACTCTAAGCAGCTTCCCATTTTTGAGCTGTAAAATCGTCACTTGAGAGAAATAAATGCCTGTTATATTATAAAAATATCCATTAAAATGTTGAAGTCAATTCCAATACCAGTAAACATTTCTCGCTGCAGTATTCCCTACCAACTGTAATTCACACAAAACGGAATTTAGGTTACATAGTCATTAATTAATTTACCTAACCTCCTTTCTTCTACCCTGTTCTCAAAGAGATCTAACCCAGAGGATCCTGTGCTGAAAGTAATGAAATCCCTTATTCTAATCTTTCCAACTTCCAGATGGTAAAGCCTCCACCTCCAGGAAGAGGAGTGTAAATAGATTAAGCTGAAGTGACAAATTTCCCCCCATCCATACACTTACTTACACATTCACAAATTCCTAAATGAGCGGAATCTCCAAATTTATCTGAATTTACCTCAATTATAGCTAAAATCATGTCATCTTGCTGACTTTTTAAAAATGATGCAGTAAGAATACAAGATTCCAAAATAAACTTTAAAAATGGCAGAGTTAAAATAAAGATCCATAAGAATTAAGACATTGTTTTATTGCACAATGCCAGAAATTTCATATATGACTCACATGCATCATTCACATTTAAGATGCATGGTTTTCAAGGATAAATTCTGATTGATATGCTGGTCTTACTTTTCCAATACAAGTTCCCAGACTTTAAAAAGCAAACTGAACAACAAATATAGTTACATGAAACATCACTGATCACACCACTACTCATCAAGATGACACTCAATTTCAGAACAGCACACATCTCTCAAGCTTGACCTAGTGGAATATAGGAGCAAGTTGAACCCTACATACATACAAGAAGGACTTAAGGCACATACAGAGCCTCTTCACTATTCAAAGGTAAAGCAGAGTAGCATCAAGAATTCCAAAATCTAAGATCTGCTTCAACTTTCACAGCTAAAACTGTAGTTGCCTTTATTACTTCCAACTACCACTGCAGAGGAAACAACTTGTCTTCTTACATGTCATGCGTCACAGCTTTATTTCAGTGTCAGTAATTTTCAGTCCACACTAGTTTTCTGAAAGTTAGAAAGGGTTTTTAAGAACTGCAAAGAACAACCTCACAAAACAGAGAGAAAACCACTGTTACCAGACTGACTGTGAGAGTCAGAATTTTCACACACAAGAAATAAAACATGTTCCTGACTATGTTAATTCTATATAACACATCCATTAAGAGCAATGTGAACATCAACAATCAACATATTTGACCCAACTGATTAAGGTGATTGTGCTACAAAAATTGATGTTTATGACCAGCCCTACTACTAAAGCATCACTAGGATTCCTCCAGAGCAAGAAATCACATGGCCTTTGTTGGACTCGCTCCTTCACAGAAAACAGGCAAAGAAACAGAGTCTATAAAGAAAGTGTAACCCTTTTTCATCACCTTATTAGAAGCTCTCATGAAACTCTGAAACTCAGCATACTATAATTGGCAGTCTGTGGCCTATTACTTGGAAGTATACGCTGCTTCTCAGTGAAATAACTGCGTGAGAATTAAAACAGTAGTAAATGTAAATTAGTGCAACAACTACACCAGGTACCCCCTTTGTCTTGGTATGAGTTTAATAATTAATTTTCACTGCTGAATAGTTAAACACAATGCATATTGTTTACAGTCATTATTCTTCTACTGTTAAACCAACATTAGAACAGAATACAAATCGACCAGTCATAAGAAAGGACTAATGAATATTTTAGTGTGAAATGATTCATTTTTTATGCATTTTTTAAATAGTGACGACACTAAGTTACTAACATGTGGGAGTGTTACTTGGGCAGGGTGTTTGGATGGTTTTTGTGGGTTTTTTATCTGAAATTTAAACTATTTTTTTCTACATATATATAATATCTTTAGGAACACAATATAAACACAGCAGAAACAACTTAAATCAACCCAATCTTTCATGCAGCATGTTAGACAAGATCTTCTACAATGTTTTTCACTTATCTAAGCTATAGATCAGTATAAAAAATAAAGTCGTGTAAAACCACAACAAACAACAAAAGAAAACAAGGGACAAAAAGAAAACAGCCTTCCACAGGTGCCTGATGACTCCAGTTGGAATACACAGCCTTTTTTCCTCCTCCCCCCAACACTACTGAAACAAGAGCAAGACATTAAACACACACTACTATTTTCATACATATTTTTTATTTATAGCCTGAACAAAATTAAAAGTTTTTTTATCAAACACTGCCCCAATATATATTCAGAAAATGTGAGTCTTTCAAGATTATCAGACATTACAGATTTAACAAGCAGCATTGAAAATCCACACAGCAAGCTTCATGGTTATGCCTCCTCAAGCCTTTTTTTGTGGACAGGGGAATGGAATTTATGTCTAGATGGTTAATTCTACAGTGTTCTAGGTTTTCAAACAAATTTTCTAGCACTCAAAAAAAACTCACTGAGTACTCAATGTTCTGATCTTCAGCCGGTTTTACATAACCTCATCCATACACAGAGATATTCTGGGGTTTTGTTTGTAATACTGAACAGTTTTCCTGCTAAAAAAAAAATTTCAAAAGCAGTTGGTAAAACAGTGCTTTTCCTCTCCTCAAGGTTCCAGAATAAATTAAACTTGGAAAAACACCAGAGATGGCCTTATATGCAAACTTGTTAGGAGTCATACTACTGCTTTTTGCAACATTAATCTTCTTTGAGAAATTCCATATATTACATCTACTTCGAATAGAAATACACCCACATGAACTGCACTAATCAGAAATAGTTTCTCTAATCTTTTACAGGTACTGCCCATCTAGGTAACATTTATGATATTTTACTTTTTTATTAGTTATACTGGCACAGAGCAAATTCAGTTCATTCTCTTCAAACACATCACCAAAAATTTTTAATCAAAGCCTGAGTTTAATTAAAAGCCTGTTCTGTTTCCCTATGCAATTGTGCTGATAGGGATCAGCAGCATTTACCAAAGTTCCAGCACCGGGCACCTGAAGGTGCTAGATTATACATTTTTGGTGTAAGTAATATACTCATCTAACACCCTTCATACAGCTTGCTCCACAAAACACACAGTCTTTCAAGGGCAACTTGTACAGAAGGTTTAGAAATACTGAGGTCATTGGCATGCACAATGGACCTGCAGAGAGAACGTGGAGTAACTTCTCCAAAAGTAGGGCTGATCAGGTATAAAGCAAAAAAAAAAACCAAAGAAAAAAAACACACCAGGAGAACAAAAAAAACACCAAGAACAAACCAAAACCAATGCACACAGTACACATGTGACTCCTTTATCACATGAAAAAACTGTTCTGAACAAAATACAAACCCAGACCTAACACCCTGGTATTTGCAATTATGTGCAGATTTGCAAGTTAAGATGATTACACCATAATTCTTTCTTATCAGTAAGCAGCAAGGGTTTCATACTTGGGGGGAAAATCCTTGTGCTTTTTGCCTTATCTGCCAGCTATCCAACTGGCACTTTGAAAATATCTTCATAACGTATTCTAACGATTTTGTTCCCAAATCAGTTCTATCTGTTTCACTTGAACTATTAAAACCAAGAAGATGGCAACTTCAAACATTCCCCTGCAATAAAAAAGGAAATGCTAATAAAAACCTTTTCCATTTTCCATAGATGCGACGCATACGCATAAACATGCAGAATTTACTTATAGCAACCTTACATATTTCAGAAAGCTCTGAAGTCTGCATTCACAGAAACAAAGAGATAATCATTGCAATTTACTCAAAGTCAGCACACATTACTAAAGCAGAATGCCCCAGCAGTTCATAGAAATAGCAATAAAATAACTACTACTAGAATTCTGCATAAAGCCAAGGAAAGCGTGCATCCTTTCCCTGTAAGAGAGATAGTTTGTCTTTCAAAAGCTACCCACTGGAATATTAATTTGAAATACATCCAAACTCGATAGAGCTGACAACGGACAACATGGTGATTAAGGTTTCCTAATTAGCATGATAATGTCCATTTAAGATTTGCTCCCTCCTCTGTCTCACAAGACCAAAAATTTATTATCAAAATAAGCCATCAAATACAGTAGGTTGCAATCATGGGAGTATCATCAGCAGAGGAGGGCAATGGACCATCACACCCACGCACATCTCCACCAGCCAAGTGTGACAAGGTTCCTGCAAAATGTTTCAGTAAAATGACAAGAAACTATGCTGAAGCAGCTCTTTCCCAGCACTTGACAAAAAAAAAAAAAAAAAGAAAAAAAAAAAGGAGAAAAAAAAAGAAAAAGACATAGCACTCCTACTCCCCCACTGACCAAGAGATCTTTAAGCTTTCTGCATTGATTAGACAAAATTAATATCTACAGGCACTGTACTTCAATTTTCTTGAACTTCCTTCTACTTTTTGTATGTTGAACCTACCTAGTTTTCTGTCTTTAGCACAGACCAGAACCTGCAAGTCTGAGAAAAAGGGCACAGAAGAAATAACAAAACTAATCTTTGAACATTTAGTAAATTGTAAGTTGCCAAATAAAGGGGGGTGGGGGGTGGAGGGCTGGCATAAAATACACTGTGACAATCAGCACGATACTCAAGTACACTATTTCAGCAGCATCAATGCCAATTAGTATTGGCCCCTGACCCCTAATTTGGTCTGGAATCCATCCACGATCTTAACCTGATTAGGACTTAGTGCACAACCAACATGAAATCCCACTGTTGCACATTTATTCTTCTGCCTTAGTATCCTAAGTTTTACTCAATTTAAACACTGCAGTAGCTAGGGGAAAAAAAATTACAAACAAAGTTAATGTAAACTGTACACATTAACTGTGAAAAACCACAGTAGACCTGCAGGTAACTGAAGGGATTTAACCTATAGAGAGGAAAAAGCAAAGCCTGTACTCTCTCAAAGAGTTTAATGCCATGATTCCTGGAACACAAGGTATGTGTGGAACACAGCTGCCATTTGAATGATTTAAACACCAGATGCCTCAAAAACATTTTTCTACGGCTGAGGAGACAAATCCTACAAAGTTTCAAATTGCAACTATCCAACAAAGTTTCATTTCTGCATGTACAAGGAATGATTGCATGAGTATGTTCACCACTAATGCAGAAAAGGTGCACATTCTGAAGACAGCAATTGCTCTTACATGACCATGCATAGTCCAAGCCCACTCAATACCTGCACAAGCAAGAGAGCATCTCAGTCATTTCTGCAACTGGTCCTTTGGAGACACATGCACAACGAGCCATGCCTAAACGGTTTTAACATTTTTATTTGCTGTCTCAACTTCCAACACAAATTGTAGTGAGAAAGAAAATCTTATTCTCTCCTTCTCCCCCAAACAAACAAAACGCAAGCTAGGAAGTTTTCTTATTCAACAGATACACAGAAGCTTCTCAAACTCATGTGGTGTTTACACTAACATGGGTGCAGGCAAAGCTGGAGAGTCAGAACACATGAAACAAGTCTTGGCAGATGCACCGATCCAAGCAAACAGAAAAGGTAGTAGCCTGCTCCTAGCCTTCCTGTTCACTGGAGAATCATGCAATGCATGTGACACCTGTGATTTTAAGGAAGGGTTGCTGTCACAGGATGTCTATGAAAATAAACAGTGCAGATATACAGTTTATGAATGCTTAGCCTAAATTCATGTAGTATTTTAGGTATTTCTTTTCTATTTCCATTCAACTTACGCTCCAGTCCAAGATTCCTATCTCTACTTGTATGTCCATGGGTAACACATAACTGTTTTAGAAATTTTCATGTAGCTGTTGCCACTCTGACATGGCAAGATTTGCACTGCAATTTGCTGCAGTCCATTAACATGAAGAAAGCTATCAGAACGGCTCACATGAGGTCTAACAAAATTAGCATCTCTCTTCCCAAGAAATTGCCACAAATATGGTTTAGTAACTTCCAGAAGCTTAAGGATGCTACTATTTGAAATTATTGCACAGATGCAACATTGGAGACCATCGGGTATGGTGGTTTGCCAATTACATAACTATCAAACAGAATGAATACATAATTAACAATCTAGAAGCCGCTTTGGAAGCTCAGCAATTTCGTCTAAGGCCTGTTCTATACTAAGAACAAGAAAAACGCACCTCAAAAAAAACCCAAACCCACAAGCATAAGGATCTAGCAATTTTTCCATTCCACATCTAAACCCCCCTTGCTCTCACCTCTGTGTCCATATTTAGCTTACATCTCTATGCTGTTTTGGCTTAACAAAACATCTTAAAAAAAAAAAAGGCAACGGAAAGTTCTCCACTGTTACACAAAGAAATATGAGCTTTTGCTGGGATAAATCCTTTGTCAGCATGCCTTACATTTCTAAGTAAAAGGGCACATTACTATCATTTAAACTCCTCAATCGCTTCTTGTGAAAGTTCATTACAGTAAATGGACTTTAACCAATCATCTGTCTATCCCACTGCTGTTATTAAAACATGAAGAGTCTGAAAATACATTAACACTCCCTTTTACTCTTATGCTATCACTGTTGTACAAAGACTTGTACTACAGAGACCGGGTTCTAGCTACAAACACAAGTGCTAGTTTTGTCTACTGAAGTTCAGTTTTACATATTCTAACAAAGCGACATGGTTACAACAGAAGTTTGGAAATTCAAACTCTAACCTGAATTTTGCAGAAGTAAATATAAATCTTAGCACTTATTTCAACTGTGCCAGAGGAATAAATAATTTTCATCCACAAAATTCTGACAGCGTGTATCTACATTTATCAAGTGATCTGACATCATCTGTTGTTACATGCAGATACTAAAGACCAGTACAACAACCATTCTATATAGGGAGCTTTTTTTAATTACCATTTTTAACTGGACGTGTGCTTCCAACCCTAAAGCACAAGGAACCACAGTGATATGCTGAAGCATCAAGTATTCTTTTCAAAAAAGTAAACCTCTAACCCAGAGTAATAAAGAGATATTAAAACTCAAAGTCAAGCATTTAGATTTTTGTTCTTTGCCCTACTCTGATGGCATGTACCAGGGTGCTTGAGAAATTGCTCACTCCACCCCCTCTATAACTAAGCTTACATAAAAGCCTTCTACCTTCTGAAACACGTCTTGTCTAAAAGGTTACTGACCCTCATGTTCAGCCATCACAATGCTGCTACCACACTGTCTAAAGGGGATGATGGAATCACCACTGTAGCTTACACATGGGGCACACTGGTCATAAGATACCACAGCTTCATAAGGTTCAAGTTAAAAAAAAAAAAATTAAAATTCTAGCTCATTTTTCACATGCAGGAAATACAACATTCATATTTGCAGATACAAGCTAACTTGAGCTATTTCTACAACAAAATCTGCTACACTTAGGCCCATGTGTCTCCAAGATCTGATGCTTAGGATATTTAGAAAGTTACTAAAGTAACTACTATGGATGTCTTAATAACCTTTTCTAAATCAATTTTTCTACCTTGTGGCCCTATTCCAAATCAGAACAGAGGCAGGCATCCAGAGGGGCTGCTCTCCAGCCTGTCCTTAAGCTCAAGATATCCTCAAACCTAATGGAGACAGAAAAGACAAAGTAGAAAATATGAAGAGGACATGTAAAGAAGAAACAGACACCAGAACTCTCAGAAATAACCAAACTATTTGAATAAAAAGAAAATAAATTAAGACAGGAAGGAAAAAACCCAAGCAAATTTTACACATATTTCAGCTCATTATCTTTCAATCCAATATCTTCTCAGCTGAATGGCCATGAAAAATAAGATTATTCTTTCAAATTTTCTCACTGTCTTCCCAGATAGATGCCAAATAATTTCCCCAGGTCACATATGGGTCAAGGCAAGGCAGAAGAGGGGAGGAAAACCCTAAATAAAATTACAATTTAAAATTTATAAACTACTAAAAATGGAAACAGAAAAATATTCCAGACATATCAATTTTGCCCTGTATGAATCAGCAAACTGCAGTCATGCAGTCTGCACAAATGTCCATGTCACACATTTCAGTTAAGCAGAATTCAGAGGAACAGCAACGTGTAACTATTTAAAGAACTCATGAACCATACACAGTGCAGACACCACTAAAGGAGATCTAACCGGTTCAGTTTTCTCAAGAATCACAGTAATTAAAATAAAAAAATAGTAAGATCAGCTAAATTATGGAGATTACACACAAAAACACACACTTTGCATTTCTGGAATGTTAGCCAAATGCTTGTATAACAATACAATATAAAATGAGATGTCATTAACTACTTTGTCTTGTAGAAAAAAAACCCCACAGAATACGCAGAAAGATAAATTCCTGGAAGAGTGTTTTAACAGATTTAAACTGCACCAACCATCTCCATCAGGTCCTGTGCTGAACAATGTTACACAGCCAGGGAATTTGGCATTTTTCAATGCCAAATGATAGCAATGATAACCACTACTAAGAGATAGATAAATAAATAAATTGTTTACCACTTTGCAGTAGTTATACATCTAACATTTTATTTCTCTACCCTAGTGGGATTTCTTTCCAAATGTCTCTGACTCTCCATTTTCACGCAAGTTAATAAATGTGAACATAAAATCTATATTTCTCTAGAGAATCACACCAAGAGGTCAAGGCAGCAGATCTGACATAGGCAGTGGGCAGCAGAGGCAAGCTAGACTGCCTGTGGAACAGAAAACAATCAAGGAAGACCGAAAAAGTGACTTGCCAATGGTATTTCTGTCTTTCACAAATCATCTGAATTGATTAATAATAAAACATCTGTTGAACCCTGTGCCCAAATTCATTATATTTGATAGAAAAATGTAACACTAACAGAAGAAAGAAAAATTGCTGTGTGGCCATTTGTCATACAATAAAAAGCTTTTACTATTATGGATAATCTGCAGCATGTATTGAAACAGTCTGCAAACTGTATACTATTGTACCCAGTCCCTGATCCTTGTTTTTATGTTCTCTTCTTTGTAGCACTGCTGGCAATACAGAATTTTGTTTTATAGTAGGGTTTTCCTAAACAACTATATTTTATTTCACCAGAAGTGCCCCTCTACCTCTTGAGCTTTTATTTGAAGTTTAGAAACTAAAGTCAGAATTCTATACAAAAAAAGGAGATCCACTGAGTCACTCCATAAATCTGTCCTATGACTAAAGTTAAAAAAAGGCACTTGAATTATTTGTCTTGTTATTAGAAGCAGGAATTATCCAAGAAAGGTGCAGAGAGAAAAATTCAACCAGCTTGCCATTTTACCTACAGCTAGTTCTTCCAGCATAAACCCAAACTACTTTCTTACTCAAAAAAACCCTGTAGAAAATAGCATTAAATAAATCAACAATTACTTCTCACAATTATTCTGTTCAGAAATGAAAGTAACTGACTGAAGTAGCAAGTCAAACTGTACTACTTGTGACTGTCTCTGCTCAGACCAATTTTCCCTGAAAGGGACTTCTTTAATGGTTATTACTATGGCACAGATGTCCTTCACGAAAACTCAGCTGGGGAAGCCTCCACCTTCACTTCCTGATATTTGTTCTTATCTTAATATACAGAAACAAGCATCAAGAAAAGTAATAGAATCGAAAATTCTTTTCCAGCCCAGACAAGATTACCCATCTTTCAAGATTCTCAACTCCTATTAAACTTCTTGGTAAAGAGCCAAACTGGTCTGCCTCTCCTCATACAGAAAATAAGGAGTATCACATGAAGTTCTCAGATAACGGGTTCAAAACAGAACCGAGGAATGACTTACTGACACCACACATGAAGTGCAGCTCTTACTGACAGAAAACATGGTAGCTGCAAAAACCATACATGGCCTCAAAAGTTTTTCTAAGTATATCCATGGAACAAAAATCCATACAACGCATCATCCCCACTGAGACTGGAGTAACCCTATATTCTAGAAAAGAGTGTAAGAGTAAAGCACCTGCTGTGAAATGAGCACCTGCGCAGCTGTGGCAGACAAGCAGAACTTGAAACAATGGTCCTGTCACGTTCCAGGGTCTCAGAGCTTTAGGCTTCAAGAGAGAATAACAGATCAGACCAGTGTGGCTGTTCCCATAGCAGATCAGACCAGTGTGGCTATTCCTGCAAAGAATGGTCTTTGGGTTGCCCAAAAAAAAAACCAACCCAAACAAAAAAACAACCCACCAGCAAACAAACACCACAAACAGAAAGAAACTAAGACTACTGCTCCAGCCCATCACTTCTCTAAAAGAGAGGTGAAACAGTGACTGTGATACTATCCATAAAATATTTAGCTCTCTAATGATGCCTGAGAAGATAATTTCCCTCCCCACCATTCATAGCCTTTTTTTTAAAAGCACTCAAAGAAACCAAGGTGGACTAAAGAAAGATCTTTTCCATCCTTATTGTAATTAAAGCAGCGTTAACCATTTTATGCAAATGACAAGAGGCTTCCAATGACATAACTGAACTACTAATACAACAGCACAGGAAGTATTTCAGAGGGAAAAAAGATGCAATATTTAAGTAGTTCAAATACGTATTCTGACATTGAAGGGGAAAAAACCTCACAACCCTTTCTTGTCGTCTCAAAACACTTCAAGTCACTGTCAGTCACACAGCTCTCTATTCCAGAAAACAATTATGAAGAGCATACCACTAAACAGTGTTGGATGCACAGGCAGAGAAGAGTGGTACCTATAATGTATCTCACAATCTGTTAATCCAGAATGCACAGCAACACAAATTGCTGGAAACATGGACTTTTGAAAGCTATCCAAGAAACCCTGCAGCCTTTCTCTCGCCTAACAAGCAGGAATCCCAGTAAATCATAACTAGCATGGCTGTATACATGCTAACATAACTTCATCCTAGAACACTTAATCTTTGCAATAATTATCACCACCATGAATTAATACAAAAAAAACAAATAACAAACCAAAACAAAATAAAAAACCAACTGAATAAATCACAAAAAGTACTGATTATTTGTACATGGAGTTTCAATGACCTTTCCTTCCTAGAGGACATTCAGTTGTTGAGGTTTTTTTATACAAAATGAAAATTTCTCTTATGTTATTTCCTTGTGCATACTATTGATTTCTTCAGACTGACACTGTAATTATGGCAAAGCTTCCTTCTCAAAACATGTTGTAGCAACACTTGTAGGCCCCTTGAAATTATGCAGACTCACTTACTTGAAGATACAGCATTAAAGAGCTTACTATACTCCCAAAATACCACATCCCTCATATTTACAGTCTTATTTTTAAAAGAGTATGGTCCATACTGAAAGAAAAGGAAATAGAGGAAGCAAAACATGGTAGAGCAGATCAACTGATTGCATATAGTTCTTCTTCAAGAGTTGTTATGTACTTGCGGGATGAGGGGGCAGGCACTACTCAAAACCTTGTTAAACCTTGAAAGCGATGGTGTACCTGAAGACAAATCCTGCCAAGTGCATCCCTCTGCTACAGTTCTGTTCATGCACAACAGATCACACAAAGCCAATACTCTGTGATCAGAACTGAACGTCCCTGGTGACAGACTGAGCAATACCAGCATAGTTTTGTGCATAGTACTCAAGTCATGCTTCCAAGCACCATGAAAAAACAAAACAAAACAAAACCCACACAAAAAAAAAAAAAAAAAAAAAAAAAAACAAAAAAACACCAAAACAAATAATAGGGAAAAAAGCACCAAACATAAATAAAACTAGGACTTTGTATCTTTCCCTCAAAGAATAAAACCAAGGTTATCTGGTATCTGACACATCTATGGCTCACCGAAAAAAAAATTCTGAGAAAAATATCAGCATTCCTCAGCACCACTGGACTTTGGACACATACACATTAACTTTCAGCCGCAATGACAAACAAGAAATACTTTGCAAGTCTGTGACAGAACTGCATTCTCTGTAAGACAGGGATTTAAGCACCTCACAAATAAAGAGCCCTCCTACAATTGCACCCCCCCATACATTATAGAAAAACAAACGTGTCATCTCACCCTGAAAAAGACTGCTCTGAATCTTCCAGACTTTATCTCACAGTGAAAAACATTCAATGCTGAAACCAGACTGAGGCAGTCTGGATTAAACAGATGGCACTTTATTTAGAACAGTTTCACTGTTAATAACATGATAATGGCATTCCTCCTGGAAATCTTCTCACGCACTTCCAATATCCCTATTAAAAAAACCTGAAACCCAGAAGTAGATTTCCATCAAAATATATCAGAAAAAATGCACTATGGTCTATCCCAAAATTCTGCCGGCATCATGCCACGACGTTTATTCTCATTTTAATAAGAGTATCAAAAATTAACACAACAGTTTGTATTCTGTTAAAAAGAAACACTTGCATTATACAAAACTGAGGAATAATTTAAGTCTTTATAAGTCACTGACTACGTAGTTAACTTTTACCAGTCTCTTTTCAGATGAACTAGACTATGTGCTCAAGTTTGATGAACATAAAACTAATTTTAATTAACCAGATACTAAGGCAATTGACACTTCAGTCACATAACCACAGCAGGCAAAACGCCGAGCTCTCGACACAAGTACTCAGTGAAACCAAGTCACCACCTCACTCAAGAAGCAGCCATCAAGAGAATTCTTCACTTTCACTTACCTTTCAGTACACTTCCAGGATTTCGGGATGTCTCCCCATTTCTCCTAGGGAAACAAACACCAATGTTCTTTTAAGACGTACCCACTGAAAACCAAAACTTGGCTCGTGGCGCCAGCCGGGCTCGCGAGCAGCTCGGATTTCTCCCCCAGCTTCTTCCCCTGCCGAGGCGCGCCCCGAAGGCGGGCAGCGAGCGGGCACTGCCCGGGCCCCGACACTGCTCCCCGCAGGCAGGGCGGGGGGCCGGGTCTTACATAACCGCGGGGAGGGGGCCACCGTCCGAACGGAGAGGGGAGCGGGAAGGGGAGAGAGGAGAGGGAGCAGAGCAGCAGGGACACGAGAGAGAGCGCGAGCGGCGCTGGCGGCGGGAGTGCTGGGAACGGTTCGCGCCCCCGCACGCACAGACCCTGCAGGGCTTCCGTCTCTGCCCGCACCGCCGGCACCGACAGACGGCGACGGGCTGCCCGCGAAGAGCGGGAGATCCTCGCTCCCGGCGCCGGCCCAAGCCCCG
>VZTI01004304.1:251180-336540 GCA_013397865.1 Struthidea cinerea
CCCCAACCCCCGCCGCCCCAAGCCCCGCCCCCCCCGGCGCCGGCCCCGCCGTCCTCACCGCCCCCTCACCCCGCTCTCCTCCTCCGCCGCCACCTCCAGCCACCGCCAGCCCCGCACCTCAGCAACGCGCCTGCCCATTGGGCCACACCCCCCAAAACAAGCCGCGCACTGATTGGCCGCTTTCCGCTCCGCTTCCCCTTCCCCCTAACCCCTCGGCCAGAGCCGGCGCCGCTGCTCCTCGTGCGGGGTCTGCCCCGCTGGGTCGTGGCGGGAGCGCTGCGGGCGGCAGCGGCCCGGGGAGGGGGTCCGGCAGAGGCTCTACGGCCTCCGTGCTGCACCAGGCCAGCGGGAAGAGCCGGAACGGAAGCTCCCCGGAACCTGTGTGGCTGGCCCGCGCTTCCCGTAGCGGCTGGTCCTCGCGTGGGTTCCGGTTCCGGGTGGCGGCCGCGTCCTGAGCAGGGTCGCGGAGCGGGCAGGTACGGCGGGTGGGGCTGGCACCGGCACGGGGCCGTGCTGCTGCCACCGGGGTATCCGTGTGCGGACAGGGCTGGCGGCGGCGGGGGTGGAAGTGGGGGTGGCTGTCACTCCAGGTTGTGCCCTCCCGGCCCCCTCCGTCCGACCTCTGGGTACAGCTTGTGCTGGTTCTTCTGGCAGAGAGCGCCCGGCTGGTGCTGCAAGCGCAGCCCGCTGGCCGCGGCGTGTGCGTGACAGGGCATAACCTCCTCTCTTGTAAAAGGTGAATATTGGTAGGAGAGAGGCCTTGGATTTCTGTGACAAGGCTGGAGCCTGGGGTCTAATTTGGGGGGAGCTTTTCGGGTAATGACGACGCTAATGATGCTCTCCAAGTTTCCTCATGCAACGAAATCTTTGCTTGTCTCCACGGCCTGGAGTCATCTTCAAGAGTTACAGGCTTTGAAGCTGTATTCTGCATTCCAGTCAATTTTCTAAAAGTTAAGGACAGCAAATCTGTTCTCTGCTACCTGATATGTGTTAAAATGGGAAACCTTAGCTCGAAGAAGACTCAGGTGCTTTGTGAAAATGGAGCCTTAAAAGCTATCATTTTCTTCCAGTCCTTCATGATCTCGCTGAAAATGCTCACCTTAACATCTGTTTTTAAGGTGCAACTTAATATTTTTATAGGTCTCCAATGTGTATATAAATAGAGCATATATTTTTCAGCCTCATCAAGTGACTGGTAAGGTGCATCTCCTTGTCCACTCATCTATCCTGGACCTGTTGATTGCCACAGGTATAGCTGACTGAACTGGAGGCAGCTGAAAAGGAGCTGAGGAGCCAAGTCTTTGTTTTTCTCAGGTTTTTCTTCAGACCTTAGCAAGCGTCTAGAAATAAGATGATGCTCTCTGCAAAGTAACAAACTGATGTTTTCCTGTAGGTATGGGACATGGAAGTGAACACGGTCATGGCCATGGCCATGACAAAGTGGAACTCCCTGACTACAGGCAGTGGAAGGTCGAGGGAACTCCACTCGAGGAAGTGCAGAGAAGGCTGGCTAAACGGGGTCTGAGGGATCCATGGGCTCGGTAAGTGCAAGAGCCTCAAAAATCATCTTGATGTGTCACCTTGTAGCATCAACCAGACCTTGTCATTGTAGATAATTCTTTCTTCAGTGAAAACTAGTCAGAAGTTCTATTTAAATTGAAGTCTTTGTTTACTTTTTGCGTGAAGGTCACACCTTGCATCACCTTGACCAGTCTCCACATCTTGCGAGGCAGCCTTGCGCTTTGTGATGTTTCATGCTGACACAGGTCAGGCACAATGACCGATACCTCATCTACTAAAACACTTAAGTAGTATTAGGTCTGCACATGTGAATAAGCCTGGCCTTCTCTGCAAAGAGATTGTGTGCCTCAGATCTTGATGAAGATGATGGAATTTGCACTGATATTCTGAGTGGGACTAGGATTCCTCATATACAACAGGAGGCCTTTATTTGAAAAGAAGAAATGTACGTGCATACAGGATAGAATTGCATTCAACTGTGAATGACATAATGGAGAATCAGCTTTTTACTTCTCATGTTACCACCCTACAATGAGTATCTCCTCCTTTTTAGATATTTAGGCAGCTGTTAAAACAGGGCTTAATGCGTTTCTCCCACATCATGAATTATGCAATACTTTGTTCAACCACCCTTTCATCTTGGGGAATAAAAATACCAAATGTCTTGTGCTGAGTAGTCTGGTCCTTCTGTAAGGAAAAGGTTGCATGAGCAAACTGTTCCAGGAGTCTTCACAGAAAAGGCTTTACTTCAAATCACTACAAGAAAAATGGAAGAGCAAATAGGTAATCTGTTAAAAAATTGTTTCGTGCTATAACCTGTAGAGGGGTTTGACATTGACAGCACTTTTTTCTTTTCTCTGGAATAGTTTAAAGACATAAGCATAAAGTAAAACATCCTTTTAATGATGATAGGAATAATTTGAAATATCAGCCCTTAATGAAATTTCCAGGCCTGTGTCACATTTATCTTGCCTCTATTTTTGTGGAGTGCAAGCAGCATAAGATTTTTTCCCTTTGGTTGACACAAAATTGTTTTCAGCAAGCGATAGGCTTATTCCCATTTAAAAAAGAAAAAAAAGAAGATACCGCTTAATATTGTAAGTTTAGTATAAATTAACCAGAGCATTAGTGCCTATACTTGTAATTTCAGGAAGTGCTGCAAAACAACACACTGGAAAAGAGATTGTAATATTTGTTGCCCCTCCGAGATAAAATAAAACTCTTGTTTCTCTGGTAAAAGAAGGGGATTGAACCCATCAGGGGTTCAAATAAGGAACAAAGTCAAACCCAAAGCATGAGATGATTCCTTCTGAACTTTTAAAATTTTACGCAAAGTAGTATTTCAATTCCATAGGACAGTAGAAGTATCATGCCAATCTTCCTTAACAAATGAGAAATTAAAGTATCATGTTACTTGCTTCAGTAGTCTGGAAGAAGATTGTATTATTAATGTCTTGCACTACAAGTCTTGAAAAAGTAACCCTCTTTAGAGCTCCCTCCCCTTTGGTATGCTGAGTTCATTTTAACAGGGAATCTGCTTTCAACCTGTATGGCAAATGCACATTAATGTACATATGGCATCTTTCACAAAGCTTATTTTGTATTTAATATTTGGAAACTTTGTCTGTATCAATTAGACCTTTTACTGGCACCTAGAAGATACTCTTCCATGCCAATGTGCTTTCATCCCGAGTCACAAAATCCATCTGCACAAGAGGATTATCTGTGAATAAATATCTGTCCCCTTTGTTTTAAACCCCCATTTCTTCTACCGAAATGACAGTTCTTATTTTATTGCTTAGTTCTTTTTCCTTTTCTTAAGGTCTTTTGAGTCCTTACAACAGACAAACTACACCCATCTCCATAGATTACACTGGTTGTGCTAAATATTTGTAGTCAGTTAGAGCAGTGACTAATGTTTCAATAATGATGTAGGTTGAAAACAGTAAGGCAAAACAGTAGCAAGTTTGTACATACCCTGTAGCTCAAGCTAACCACCATCTTTTTGATCTTTTTTTTTTTTTTTAAATCACCTGATTTTTGTATAGTTAAGTGTTATATTGTGAAACAGAAAGTGCCTGCACACTAAGATGAGCTATCTATGTCTGGAAAAACTTTCCTCATAAGATTTGACTGTGCTTCATACTGTCTAGCACAGTGACTGGCCTTTGTAGTTAGTCCAATCCATGCAAGTGCTAGTGGGCACTGATTGCAGAGTAAAAACAGAAGACTACACTTACATGATTTTGGGGAGGTGATTCTGTTCCTACAGTGTTGTTTGCTGGCAATACTTGTATCTCAAGTTACATGTGTAAGGGTTACAGTTCATATCATGAACTTTACTTGTAACTCCTGATACTTAAATGACAGGACATGCTTCAATGCCTATCTAATTGAAATACCTTCATCATTCTTTTATAGATATATTCCTGTTAATGTATGTCACAGTGGCTCCACTGATCTTTTTTCCTTTGGTTTCATTTTCCTTCTAGTAATGAAGTCTGGAGATATACGGGTGGCTTTACAAGACCTATCACCGTAACAGAAGTCTTTACTAGGGGAGTAAAGTGGGGAGTTGCAGCTTTTGTCATAGCTCTGGGCATTGAATATGCACTGTTTCCTCCAAAGAAGAACGGAGGCCATCACTGAAGATCAAATGTGACAACTTAACACTTACTAATCATAAGCTGAAGCATACATAAGCCTGCTGCTCACTCTGTACTTATAATATGCATATTAAAGTCTATCACAGGCAAACTCATGTTTCTTTGATGTTATTATACGTTTGTGGAAGGATCAAGAAACATGGCCAGAGCAATTTAGCTGGCTTCAATCTGGGGAAAAAACCCAACCCAAGAGGACTCTTGGGTTTGCTGTACGATCCTTTAAAGGGCAAGATAAACTATCAGACCAGCTCTCTTCAAGCCCTGCCAACATTCTGTTAAATGAAACTGAGAAGTGTGTTGCTTTTAGGAGAAAATTTGTACCATAATTATTACAGGTTTAATAGCTATTATTTCCTAGTAAGTGGTAATGAATGAATTTGTCACTTCTTAGAAGTGTTTGTTACTATTTGCTCTTATGTCTCTAAATAAAAATAAATATTACCATAAAGCTTTAAAAACTGCCCCAGACTGCCTTAAAGTATATGAAAATACCAAAGCTTATACTTCACCCTATTGAACAGTTAATTAGCTTGGCAGACACTATGCACCAGAATAATCTGTGTAATATCCAGACATCAAAAATTACCTTGCTGCCGCCTTTGCTTAGTAAAGTAGAATAAAATGTTTAACTCAGCAATAACTGTACCTTATCCTAAAATTCCAACATACTTGACTGTAATGTGAAAAAAGAACAGTTTTTTCCTTTGCTCTGGTGTATTTACAGATTTATTTATTTTTACATCTAGTCTCTTTTAGTAATTTGTTTTAAATGTCCCGGTTTTCCTTAAATTATCTTAGCAGTTTCTGGAGTGCTATAAGAATGCCTGAATTGAAGATTATAGCAGAAAAGGACCCGTGGGCAGTATATGTGCTCTGCAGCACTAGGAATTATAATTGTCTGAATATCCTACTGTAAATTTTGTTATGCTGTTAGTAACAAAGTAAGGAGGATATATTATATAGTTTTTTAATCCAAACAACAGGATATATGTGTCACTAAAAAGAAAAGCAAAATTAGACAAGCAAGTGAGAAACTATAAATGCCACTAAACAATTACATAGTGTACTTCCATGGTGAAGAAATTGAAATTTTTAAATAATCCTGTCACAAATTGCAGCTTTAAAAAGAAGTTGAAGTTCCTACCAAAACATGGCTAAAATATCTTTTTTTTTTGAAACGTATATTCACACACAATCTTCCTGAGTGAGATTATAATAGAGCTTTATTTCTAGAGCCAATAAACAACATCTGTTACTGTGTGAGTGCAGATGTACTGTTCAGTGGAGCTTGTCATCTTTGTATGACATTGCTCAAGGCACTGTTCATAGTGCAAATATTCATTTTACTAAACTTCTCTTGCCTAATCCTTTTCTCAAACATTCCTATCCAGTTGCATCATTCTCTGAAAAACAAACCAAGGTCTGTTGCACAAAATATTTCTATTGTTCCTTAGGCAGTCTTACCCAGAATACACATTTTCAAAGGCTGGTACTCACTGCTTGTTTTCTATCTGGTTCCAAGACTAAGAGTACAGAATTTCAGATGGTGCCGCCTTAGGTTTTAACTTTCATATTTTTCAAATCCTGTACTGCCTAGTGTGTAACTGTGAAGTTTCTTGTAGCCTGTTAACTTCTGCTCTCTTGTGCTAGGTAGACATAACAAAGCCTCTCCAGGCCTGCTCTCAAAGGACACCAGGACAGTCCTAGGCCCAAAAAGTATAAACCAAAAGCCTCTAAAGGGAGGGGCAAGCTTGGGGAAACTACATCATTAACTGAAGCTTTAATTGGAGAATTAACCCTGATATGCAAATGAACCAAACTTATAAAACTGTGAAGAACTCGTGACCTGTCGTCCATCTTGAGGTCTGTCTTGGCAGTAGCCTCTGGCTCCCCAGGGTGTACCTTTGAAGGCCCTTCAAATAAATACCTACCTTTATTCCCTTACTCCTTTCTAGTCTCTGTTTCTAGGAGGCCTCTTAAGGCATCAATGGTTGTTCAGGAAAACAATTAAGAAAATTAATTGTTACTATGTTAAGAATTGTTACTATGTTACTAATGTTAATTACATGCAGTGTAATCAGTCTTTTTAAATGTTATAAGCCTGTCGCTTCACTGATATAGCAAATATATCAAGCATATTCAGTTAGACTAGACTAGTTTTGGTAAAATTTATGCATTTGTGAATTAAGGTGGTATCATTTGGTGGTTTAATAGCCAGATGGCAGCCACTACCCTAATTATGATGAACATATTTTGCCAGTATTGTAGAATATGTCTCATCATTGTTACACATACAGTACTCATAAAGATCTTTCTTTCACAGGTATAATAATACCAATCCTGCCTGGGGATGGAGTATTTCCTGTGTATTAAAATAATAGTACCAAATGTGTCTTCACAGTAACCATAGCAATGTCTGTTCTTATATTAAAACAGCCTTTCTACCAGCGTAGATATTTTACAGTGCAAAAACCAGGGTCACAAACAGCAGTGGCACCTGCAGGTGAGAAACATACATGATTGTAATACCACAATCAGGAAGCTCTTTTTGTATCATAAGGAATGAAAAATAAAAGTGATGATGCTCCATTTTCTGAAATGCAGCTGGAAATCCCATCTCCATCAGTAGTCAAGGAGCTATTTTTGCTCCTATATTTGCTCCCTTGCTAATTTGTGATTTATCTATTGTTTTTGATTATTCTACCTATGATATTTACATCATTAGCATAATCTTCCAAATTTGTGTGTTACAGAGAAGTTTAAGCAGCTAAAAAATTCCAATACAATAGTGACTACATTGTAGTATAAATTGGCTAACTCTGAAGTTCCTATTTCTGAGCATAATAGAATAACTGTTCTCATTACATGAGGCACCTGCAGTTTAAATAGTAGACTATAACCTTGATTGTGTTATTAACCTGCCTTGAAATCTCTCCTGAAAACCTTCATATTATTTTTTTAAACTACAAGCTTCTATCCTGCAATTAGATCTTTGCCAGATCAGCTTTTATTAGCTAGACCTTCTACATCAGTGCAAAAATATTTTCTACATGTGGCCAATTGAAGTCAGGAATATTTGCTTCAAGGGGTTTTACAAAGAATGTACTCAGGACCCATGCTTGTCTTCTAATTAAATTTACTGATATAATCATGAGTATCAAAACATTGAAAGATTCATCCAGATTGTTTTACATGTATGACAGGGAACTGATTTTACAGATATTCTATATAGTCTGTCTTCAGCTGTAGGCCAAGTAAAAATCTGAAAATCTGCAAGTCAGATAATCTTAACACCGTTATTCCAATGGAAAAGGAAACCCCTGGAAAATAAATCACTTCCCTTAGTGACCAAGCCTTTTAAAAATGATAATGAAAGCAACACCAACATGTAACAAATGAAACCAGTGACACAATTTATATATAGAAATTGAGTTCACTCATCCTGATCTAATTTTGAAATTAAAGCATAAAAGACAAGTATCAAGTTCATAGTATTTTAGAAGGCATAAATTCTTAAAGTTTTTTACTTACATAACTTATCTACAAAATTAAATATCTCAAACCTGTTATTAAACCATATCAAAAGAAATATGTCCTAGCCAGAGATTTGTATCTAAAGCCCTTTGCATCAAAACATATAGGACCATCTCAATCACATCTAGTCTTACTGGTATGCTCCATGTTGTACATTTATGCTAATTTACAATTCTAATCTGCATGAGTACCTATCTATGAAGACAATGTAATATTTTAAATTAGAAATGGGGAAGAATGAAGAAACTTGCATACAATTTGTAAATGCTGCCTATAAATAGATGGAAACTGCTTAATAAGCATATAAAAATTAGGTAAATTAAGATAAAAGTGGAGCAAGTAAACAGTATACTGGTAGCTTAAGCAATGGCTGCCTTAAATTTGTAAATCACTGATTCAACCATTTTTGAAAAAATAATTCTTTCATAAGCCCGCAGCCATACCATCTCCTTAAACCTCTTGTATCAGCCTGTACAAGTTTCTACATGTTTGTACGGAACAGATCCAAGAAGAAGTTGTGCATACTGATTCACAGTAGGTAGCTGGTTTCCTTCTGAATCAGCTACATCTTCATAGCGGGGATGTTGCGATACCCTTGAATGATTGATATTACAGTGCGAGCCTGACCATACAATTTCAGTAAGAATACAAGTATTTTTTCAGAACACAGAGCTGTCACTTGGTACAAATTCTAGCGTGGGCGATTATTTTCTGTCTCCTTTTTCCCCGCAGTTCCAAAGACAGTGCGACTCTTCGTGTGCGCTATCTCAGAGTACTGCGCTTCCACTGCTCTATTTTTAGCAGCACCAAAAAAAAAAACTCAGTTTCGTAAATGCTTTGAAATCCATTGAGCTGGGAATTGTCCGATTGCCCCATATATGGAGGTGGCTTTTGTCTAGTTCAGCAGATAAAATAAAATTTTAGATTTTAGGCCTTTTGGAGAGCAGCTCCAGCTGCAACGCTAGAATCCCGCAGGAAATAGCTTCATGAAAGTTGCTAATTTATGTGGAGGGAATTGCAACACCCAGTTTTCAGGAACAAGGTGTTACATAATATTTACTTAAGATTATACAATGGGAAGCATACAACTTTCACACAACTGTACATTATCCTCACTATGAACGAACAGATTCAGAATGAGACATGAACCATCCAAGGTGTTACATCTAAACTCCCGCCAAAACACTACAGACCGCAGGTCTTTAACTGCTCACCGAAAAACCTGCTACTACTTCATAGCTCGCAGGGCCAGTACAGAGCCGTTCTGTTTGTCCCCAGACCAGCAGCAGAACAAAACCAGAGCCTACAGACGCCTGTGCACATGCTGAACTCGGGACCGCGCCGCCGCCAGCGGCTCCCCTCACGGCGCTGCCGCGTCTGTTGTGTCCGTGCCCAGGGGAGGTGCCGCAGGCCCTGTCCCGCCTCCATCCGGTGGGAGATGGGCGGCTGTGTTTGTGCAGCCCTGAGTTCCGTCTCCAGGGGTACAGCCGGAAACAAAACTAAACCTATCATCCTTCCTTGCCCCCCCCCACCCCCCTCGGGCCCGGGGCTGGGCAGCCCGTGGGCCGATACTGCCCCGACTCCGCCCTGCTCCAAATGCCGGACCTGGCTGCTGTTAGAGGCCTCCCCGACGCGTCTGGGTGCGTTATACCTTCCCCCGCTCCTTTCCCCCTCCTTTCCGTCACACTTCCTACCCTGCGCTTTCAGCATAGGCGGCCCAACACCCCGTGCTCCGGGGTCGGGTCCCGGTCCCTGTTCGCGCTGGAGAGGCGTCCTGCAGAGCCGGAGCGTCCAGCGGAAGCGGGGCTGGAGCTCGGCCTTGGCTCGTGGCGAGAACCGAAACCGAGTGTAATTTAAGATGACGTACTTAAAAAGTTGACTGGAAATCTGCGTAAACCACGTTTAGTTGTTGGGGATTTTTTGTTTGGTTTTGGGGTTTTTTGATTTAATTAGGAGGACTTGGGTGTTAAAACAAATTAGCGTGGTCATACTAGTTTACATCGAGAGAAAACTGTTCAAGCGTAATATGGAATGCGGTGGTTCCCTCAGAAATTCCCCGTTTTTCCGGAGTACGTTAGACAAGTCCTGTTAAAGGGCGTAGGCCAGTGAGGAAATTGGGAAATGTGAAAGCTATGGAGCATGCTGTGCAACCTTGAAAAATGCCAGATGGTTCTGGCTCCAAGTGCAGTCGTTCCACCACCGCCACCTTTTCAAACAATGCAGAGTAGAGGAAGCACAAAGCACAGCCAGTGCGGCCCGTAGCCGGGTCACCTTCTCTCTCCTTCCAGCACAGGGTCTTCCACGTGAGTTCGTCTTGTGAAAGAAAGATAATTTTCCAGATCAGAACGACACCCACTGGTGTCATATCCTGGTTTTGTTGCTGCAAAGATGACTGTGAAACGTTCAAGATACAAAATGCCAGCAAGGAGTTAACTGGAGCCTTGTGCACCTTCGTGTGAAGTTATAGTATGTTGTTATTTCCTGCTCCTTGCAAGGATGGGGGGAAAAAAGCCTAATTACGCATTCATGTGAACACAAAAATTATTGGGGCAGCTTTATCTCTGATGAGTATGAAGTTTTTTATTTGGTCTTAGAAGATAAACTGATTTTTCTCTCCTCCTTGTAGAGAATTTACATTCAATAAGTCATCTTGTTGCAGGGTCCAGATAATTGAAAGCTAGGCCACTGGGTTTATGTTGTGTTTGCTTTTCTCTTTTTAACTTTTGCAGCTATGATAACTGTATTTGTGATGTTTTAAAAAGTGGTCATCAGATGGAAGAGTGGAGCATGATGCCCTTCATCTCTTACGGTGGAGTGGATCTGGCTAAGATGTACACAAACAGAATGTATCAGGCTTGCCCCAGTCCTGTGACATTCCTGCTATCAAAATATGGGCACATGGCTTTTGGATGCAAAGTTATAAACTGTTTTAGTTTATACTAAAAAATCACTTCCTGTTGATCTTACTCATTCCCCACTCAGTACCCAATGAATGTTGTTGGCAAATCACTGTATGTGCACAGTTGGTTTTCCTTTTATTTAGAGCATCGTTCCTGGTTCACTGCAGTCATAAATAAGAATGAGCTTTGGTCATTTTCTTTGGTTTCTCCACCCCCATAAAATTAGAAAGTAGCCCCCCCCCAGTAATTTGTGGTCTTGATATTTGTCCAACAGAGAATGAGTTGATGTAATCACTGGAAAATCCTGTATGGAAACCAGTGTGTGCTGGATCTGGATCAGTGATTTGGCAATGGTCAAATGCCAATTTTCCAGTGTTCTTGTGAACAGACTTGCATACAGGTAAGAGAATTTCAGCACTGAGAGTATAATCAGCATTTTTTTATGATGTACATGTGATGTATCGTATAGAAAGGAAATTCACAAAAGAAGATAATTCATATGTGTGTTTTAAAGGCAGATTATTTTTAAGTTAACATATAAATAGTAATTTTGTATGTCTGAAATTTCAACTCTGTAGGAAATTCCTCCCTACCATACACCCCCCCTCTTTTTTTAACTAGTTTTAAAATATTAGATAAAAATCAACTGGAGTAGTTCAAAAGTTTTTCTGGTATTTCCGAAAATGGCCAAAAGTTGTTAAATTCCTGTTTCACTTTAGAGTTAGACTATGACTTCACGTTCTTTTGAAAGTCCCAGCTGAATGTGCATGGGAGGTACTTCATATGAAGGTGCTTTGTCCCTCTTCCTTCTTGACTGCATTATGTCATGAAAACAGTCTTAGATAGAATTCTCACAAGTGTTTGATACTAGATTGAAAATAAGTTAGCAATAGTTACGCTTTTCTTCTGATAGAAAACTTTCCAAAACACGTTACAGTGCATGAGGGGTTCCTCTACTTATCCTCTGATATATTCTCTTAGTGGGCAGTCCAGGGGTTTAATCAAATCCGTTTCTTCCTTGCTGAGGAAATGCTTCTAGTTATTTTTCATTTAAACAGCACTAGAAAAAAAAAAAAAAGAAAAGCTTTTAGATTAGTTTATCTCACCTGCTTAATTTATGGACACAATATATGACATTGTTGATTGTAACTTCCAGAATGTGTAACAAAAGGCTGAAAATGCTTTAAAAAAATCTTATCCAGGTGCTAGAATCTTTTGATGTATTAGGCTTTGAAGTTGAATTGGCTTTTGCTTTCCAGTCCAGTTTAAACAAAACTCTGCAGTATAGTGATCAAACTGTGTGAAAGGACTAAGATTTGTCTTCAGGTTTGCTCATTTCCCCTTTTTCCATGTATGTAATGGAGGTCAGAGGAGGTCAGATAGAATTTCCATAGTTGGTGGCAGTGGAAATTGAGCGTAGCACCCTAACTGATTTTGTTAATCACAAGGCTGGGGGTTTTTCTAGGTTTGAATTTTTATTTCAGTTTTCAGGATGATGATACATGAATGTGTCATGACGAAAAAGGTGGTCTGTGTCTTATCTATACCTTCAGAATTAACTAATTTGCATCCTTAAGATTGAAATATTTTCTCTGAGGTTTTTCAGTATTTCTGGGCATGTAGGGTGTGTGTGGAGAATCCTTATAACCCCAGTAACTCACTCAGATTGGAATCACCTTAAATGATGTTAATAATAAGAAAATCCACTCCTGAATTAACACAGATAATTAGTGTTATAAAAATTACATGTTATATTGCTAGTATTTCTTCTATTTTTACTTCATTTAAGACAAACTGCATACCTGATAGCAGTGGTTTTATACGGTTGGGAGGTTTTTTTCTTCATTCTTCTGTCTGTGTGTGGTTGCACTACCTTTGAGCTCTAAAAATTCTGCCTGAAGAATGCTTTGAGACTTTCAGGGGGGAAAAGGTGGTGATGGTCAGAGGAGTGGAGGGTTGCTCGGAAAAGGGCAGAGCTTTCAGAAATGCTTAATCTACCACTTATCAGCAAGCTGATGACTTCTGTTTCACTTCCTATGGAATATACAGACTCATGTTAAGGTAATTTACTCTAAAAAGAACTTGTGTGTCTTTCTGATTAATATGACCTTCCAAATACTTTTAGTTTTGTAATGAACAACTGGGAGAGTCCCTTGAATAAAGGAGGTCTGTGTAGTTAGTGTATGTTGGAGTGTTAGTTGAAAGTGAAATACTTCAGATAGCAGAGTTAACTGTGAACTTGTGCAGCAGAGCACTGCTTTATTACCTTTTAATTCTCTCCCACAGACCTGCCCTTGTAAAAATGCTTCTAGTTAAGAATGAACACAAGAGAAGTGCTGTGGTAGACACAGGCTTCATGTCATGTTGGTTTCCTGTTTAAAAACCAGTAGGCTGGCAATTTTAAAGGAACAGCAACAAAGTGATGACCAGGTGCCAAGTGCCAGCTTTCCTTATTCATCAGATTCAAGAAGAATTGGATAAAGAAGAAGAAGAGATTATGGTTTTCCTGTGCCGAGACCTTGCTCCTGATTTGGCCAATGCTGATCTTAAAGAGATCTTGGTGGCTTTGAATGAGAGGGAGAAACTGACTCCTGTTGGCTTGTCTGAGCTGTTGTACAGAGTTAAGAGGTTTGACTTGCTGAGGAGGATCCTGAACACTGAGAAAGCAACAGTGGAAGCTCACCTTGCCAGGAGTCTCAAACTTATCCCTGATTACAGGTAATATATCTATTTCAGATTTCAAAACTGTACTATCTTGTTCAAAATAAGTGGGTTTTTTTCTTCCTTTGTTGGGCAGGGGGGGTGATGTATGGGTGAATTGTTTTTTATTTATTTTTTAAATATTTCACAGATTCAGAGAATATTGAAGGTAGAAGAAAAGCAGAAAAAGACATTATACCTAGACTTATAGTTGAAAGAATATGTCAAGTTTAGTCCCTTAATTAAACTTCTGTAGTTTCTTACCAGTCATGGCATTAGAAGCATCTATATTTAAGGAGTTTGTGTGTTTGTGAACAAAACCAGTGATGCTTGTAGAGTTCTGGATCAGCAGATAAAAATGACACTTTAAAGGAATATCTTTGGTTAGAGATATTTTCTTTTCTAGATGGCTTTGGGCACAAAGCCATGTGGTAGCGATTTTCTCAAGGGACCTCTCTCTTATTCCTTTTACTCTATAGTTTTGAGAGGCTTAAATTAAGAAATTCCAGTTATTTTCTTTGGAGACTTCAGAAAGAAATACATGTACTCATAAGGAAGATTTTCCTGTATTAAATTCTCATTAAAATAAAAACCCTGTAACTAATAGGTAAAAAAGTGAAGGATGTGTTCTGTTGTCTGATTCTCGCACTTCATCTCTATTAAACATTAAGGAAACTTCTGTTTTCCTAAGAGTGGAAAATTACACTGTCAGTCTGAAAAACACAGGTGCTGATTAGCAAGAGTAGGTATTTTGTAATTGGATCTTGAAGCAGGGTAGGTTTTTTACCTGTTTATTAGTTAGAAATGGTAGATTAAGACTGGAACATGGGGAGAAGTTGAGTAGTTGGGAACAGGAGGAATCTTGCTGTAAGCTAATCCTTTAGAAATATCTCAACTTTATTTCAGGGTACTAATGGTAGAGATAAATGAAAATCTGGAAAAAGACGAAGTGGGTTCTCTTGGTTTTCTACTCAGAGATTATGCACCTCGTATGAAAATGGCAAAAGATAAGGTATGTTTTCCTGCTGGTATTCTCCTCTGGAGCAAAGAGAGATGAAAGTAAAAAAATTAGTAGCTAGACAGCAAAGGAGAGGAGACAGGACTGCAAGGAGTATTGAGGCAGGAGTACAAAAACATCAGGAAGCAGACAAGGAGTAGTAGCTTCTATTTCATTTTGTTGACTTTTAATTCAAGGAAAGAGGCATGGAAAACTAGTAAACAGGTAAGAGGGAGCAGTGCTTGTTATAGTGTACAGTGGTAGAATGAACTTCATAGGCAGAAGGCATTTTACAGAAGTCTTTCTTCAGTATTCCTAGCCTGAAAGTTCATATAAGAATGATCTCAAACCAATAATCATTTGAACTGTATCTTGAATTACAAGGTCACTTTTTGTTTGTGCTGTTTCACTTACAGAAGAACAGATATATTGTAATTATGTCTTTATACCTTTGCATTCTGAATATTTCATTAAATCCTCTGAGAAAGCAGAATTTCAGTAGAGAGGATTCTGAAACCTTGACCACTGTGCAGAGAAGACTGAAGATTTCTGTCTTCTTCCTTTGAGGTTTTTTCCTTTACTATCTTCAGTCAAAGGAGAGCAGCCCTGAAAATTACCCAAAGGTTTTCTTGCTTCTTACTTTGTGGCATGCTAGGTGACATTCCCAGTGGCTGGCTTCGTAGCAAAAACGAAATGCAAAACTGTTTCCTCAAAAATTTAGGATTGGTTTTTAAGAATATCACTTTGTTGTTTCTATTACTCCTGTGATAATACCAAGGATTCTTATGTCTTCCAGATAATTCTCTTAGAAGGTGTAACGTCTCTTATTGTTTATACAGCCATTATGACCTCCCCATGGTATTTTCTGGATTGCTTTGTTACTTCTGATAGAGAACAGATTACTGATGTGTTTGGGTTTATGTTGGTATTCTAGAGTTTTCTAGCTCTTATAATTGACCTGGAGAAGCTAAATTTGGTGGCTCCTAATCAACTGGATTTGATAGAAAACTGTTTTCGAAGTATTCACAGGATGGACTTGATTAGGAAGATTCAGAAGTACAAACACGAAGGTAAGATGCTCTTTTTGCACTGGTCACTCTTGATAGCAAGAATCAGATGTGCTTTTACTGAAGATAAAACTATGAGTTACAAATAAGGGTATTTGCATTCTTCATAGATTTAGGTTTTTAAAGCAGTTGAAATATGATGGTGTATTTGTGTTTCTGTTAAATTTGCAGCTTCAGTGTCCTCCGTTCATTCTCAGCCAGTATATGTAAATGCTCATCAGGCATCTCTCCCTAATCTCAATCTTATTGATCCTCCTTTTAATTCAGGGGTAAGTATACAGAAGTGAAACAAATCCTTTATTTCTAAATGTTGCCAGACTTTAAAAGGAGATCCATCTTTCAGAGCCTGAGAAATGAGACATGGCTAGTGACTAAAATATTGCTTGGTTTATTTCTGTTATTCCTGTTACTTGCTGAGTTTAGGGTCTGATTTAAATCTTCTGACTGAGAAAGATGCCCTTTAAAAGACATCTGTGAATTTTTTCTTATTAGTTGAACATACAAAATCTGTATCTTGGAAGTTTTTTTGTACTACACTGTAGAGTGAAAAGTTTTGCTTTGACTGTTCTTTGCAAAACATATTCTTCTTCTTTGTACCTCTGGACCTTTCAGGGAAAGTAGCTTTTAATTTTTGAAGCTGGAAATTATAGCTTTTTTAAGAAAAGTTTTTCGGGGGGGGGGAGTTTTGTGGTTTGTTTTAAACTCGTTTTAAGAAGATACCTCAGTGTCTGAAAAGTCATCAAATCCTATTGCATGCAGTATTCTTTATATTTGAGTTAGCTCTGATATTGTATTAGTATGACCTTTCCTAAAGTCTTTAACCTTGCTAAATTTGATGAGATTATTTCTGTCATGTATTCAGTAAATATGCAGCTCCCTGCTGCTCTATAGGAAACAAAGTTCAAATCTTCAGAGGCTTTTCCTTGCTGTTCATGACAAGGTGGTAATTTTTTTTCTGAGGGGCAACAGTTGGGTGTTTATTTTATTTGTCTGTGCTCTTGGTTGGTTTTTTTAATCTGTTATGTTGCAATTCTGTTTAGCTGATGGAAATGAATCTAGAATATCCTTTTATTGAGGAAAAAATGCTACTGTTTTATTTTGGAACATGTTTATTAATTCTTGAAGAGCAGGAAAATTACACCTTTTTCTTCATTTCAGATTCAGAATGAGAACACAGAAAAATTACAAAACAGATCAAGTCTTACTTTGGGTAACAGCATTTTATCTAAGTTTTGATAATCTAAAAGAGCCAAATTAGGAATTTCATTATATCAAAAGGACTGTTGTTTGATAGTTGTGTTCATGGCTAATCCTGTTAATAACACCAGGAGCAGAGAGTATTTGATACCTCTCAGAACTGAGCCTGGCGTTACTGTATGGTCTTGTATTTGCTTTGCTTGTGCTGCCACGTCTTAAAACATTCTTAAAAACTGTAAGCTTCCACTGTCAAAACTTCTTAACAGAATAAATACTTCATTAGTGGAACCATGGGTAAGACTGACAAGCCGGCTCTGGAGGCCTCTGTAGTGCAGCTCTGCCCATTAACTCTGGAGTAGGAAGTTTTTGTGTCATTTCAGCAGTGAACTCCCCACCAGGCCAGCCAGGAGGTTGTGCACTGAATACCAGGTTCTTTCCATGTGTATCGTGTTTTCTCTGGAAACCCCAAATACCTCTCAAATGTGGTGATTTTTAATATTAGTTGGCTGAATTCTTTCAGTGTAAGAGATTCTTTGTTTCTTCTAGCCCCAAGCAATGTAGAATGAAATCCAGATAACGTTTTAGAGGTGAATAATTTAAAATTTAAATAATTTTAAACTTCAGGAGCATACATAGGAGCTAAGAGGTCCCAACTAGATACATTCTTCTTTATAACTGATCTGGTGACAAAGAAATATCACTGGTACTTGCATACTGAGATTACATCTGTTTGTTTAACTGCAGCAGAACCAGTTCACCTGTCCATTCAGGAATCGGGATCAGTTCCACATAAGGTATGTGCTTGTGTATATATGTGCCTGTAAATAAATATAACCTCTTCGGGTATTTACCGTAGTTTTCTTTGTGTTTCATTTTGAGATTTCCTTTAGTTGTGTGCAGACAGAACAATGCGTACATCCTCAGCCATAAACAGGTTCTGTGAATTGTTTTTGCAGAATATATTTTTAATATAAAATATTTGCTGCTACTCTGGAAGCAGCAGTATGCAAAATGCACATATATGTGGTATGCACACAGAACTTGTACATTTATTAGTGGAGGCCAAGTTAAAAGCTGTTGGGGTTCAGACCTCTTGCAGTCTGCATTAGAAATCACAGGGCTTCTTTGCATGCAATAAACTGTGGTCTTGATTCCCTCCTCCCTCTTTGCTCTCCAGGCAGAAGACAGACATGCTTTGGGCATTAATGATAATAATGGCCTACTGCTATTTTCCCTAGTTCTCCTGTAGGTCAGGAGCTAGGGAGTTACCTGTAGCAAATTGATTTGCCTCAATCAGTTCTCTTCAGAGGGGAGAGGAATTGT
The DNA here is from genome assembly GCA_013397865.1 of Struthidea cinerea. NCBI lineage: Eukaryota > Metazoa > Chordata > Aves > Passeriformes > Corcoracidae > Struthidea > Struthidea cinerea. Next base: position 269,086 of record VZTI01004304.1, read on the forward strand.
GACAGATTATTTAGGAAAAAGGCGGTTGTTCCACTAAATAAGGAAATGTTCTGATGAGCAGTGCTTGCTTGCATACCTGAAGAACACAAAAATTCTCTCTATTTATTGTGTTGGCATTATGAAGCTTGTATAGTTTTAGTGTCTTTTTAAGAATCTTTATGGTAGTGAGACTGCATAACACAAGGACACAAAAACTAAGCCGGTACTAGAAATAGAGGGAAAAGAATCATTAGTCCCTCTCTCCTGATTTTCTGTTGCGTAGATAAGACACATTACAACCCAGTAGACAGATTTCTGCTACCTACTTGGTGGAAAACAGCAGAGTATAATTTAATGGGTCTGATGTAAAGTTTGAGAAAATAGTAAGGTCTAAAAGTTGAAACAGTGATGTATTAACTTTGTAATTGTGCTTTCACATTTCTCAGACGTGTGATGATCCTTACAGAATGCAAAGTCAGCCTTTAGGAGTATGCCTGATAATAGACTGCATTGGCAATGACACTGGTAAGTCTCTGGAATTTGAAGTTCCTTAATTTGTTAATCTCAGATAATTAGAACAATTTAGTATAAAGAATATGATGTACATTTACCAGCCAGATTAGGGTAATGTTGTCCTAGTCAGATAATCTACCAATTCTAATAAATCTTCTAAAGCAGAGAGTTGGAAGGGCCAGCCTCAGGTTAAAGCCAACTGTCCTAATTATTGGAAACAACGTTTGGTTTGTTTGGTGCAGAATCTCTGAGTGAAAGAACTTGTAAGAGGATAGACTGAATTTTGGGAGGGAAGAAAGGGAAGAAAAGGATGTTCAGCAACCAAGAGAATAATTAGGCTTAAAACACTCATACAGTCATACAGCAGGTTATTGGCAGAGATAGGAAAGAGAGTGTTTCCCACCAGTTAACAAAACCAAAACCAAAGCTGTTGTGGATTTGAAGTGCAGTCATCTCAGACACCAGAGATTTTGAATAGCCATGAGGTCCTTTATTAATAATGCACCTGGGCTTCTGTCGTATCTTGCACAGTTTAACTGAAAGTGTCACTACAGCTGTCAGTGTGGTCACTGCCAGGGGTGAAATGTGGGGGTTTCCTGATTGCCTTTCTAGAATCCAAGAATTAAACTTCTGCCTAGTCAAAAACACCCCTCACTCTCTAATCACTGTAACACGTGAGGCTAAAAATAAAACTGAAGAGAGTATTTGCAGTCAGTTCTGTAATAGGCTGGGAGATGTAGGGGAAGAAGAGGCTTTCCAGGCATGTCTTTTGGTTTTCTCAAATGTAATGGTCCAGCAGATGGACTGCCTTAGAATTGTTGATGTAGTTAAGAGCAGTGGTTGTGGAGCTCAGATACAGAATGTGTGTCTCTGATGTTTGAAGTTACCAGTGCATTGTCAGCATTTAACATGATAGAAGGCAAGATTTTCACTGAAATACATTATGGTGCTAGTGAGATTCAGAAGACACAGGGCATATGGCATTGCTTAAAGGTATTTGCTAGAAAGGCACTCACCACTGAGAGAGTTGTTGTCCCACACTACTTTGAAGTCTGAGTACTCTAAAGAAAAAGAAGAGGGCAGGGAAAACGTTAGGAATTGTATCTGTGGCATCCATTAGAATCTGTAGCTGACCCAAGATTTAATCTCAGGAAGGTGAACCAGTAGTAGATACTGTAGGATCAAGAATTACACTTTATAATGCCAGTGTAAACAGCATGAATTTATCAAATGCTGATAAAATTCAAACTGAAATGCACCTTGCTGTTCTGTAAATAGCTGCTTTTGACTTTTCCATTTGGAAATCAGTTTTAAGACTACATTATAAACAATCAAGGGAGAAAAGGCTAGTGTTTTATGTAGAGTGGAGATGCTGAAAAGTCAGTGGAGGTTTGTTGGGAGATGGCTAGTGTTGAAGAAACAGATAGTTTCTGATCTCAGGCTGCAGCATATAATGCTGTGGTGTGACTTGCCTTAAAGTATCCAAGGTTTACCATGTATAATTTCTGATTAATTGTTAAACTAAGGCGTCAGCTCAAAGTTTCTGAATTGTTTTTTTAAACTGTGACAGTTAGTGTGTGTGGGGACTAAGGTGACACCAGGTTTTGTATTTGTGTGTATATGTGCATGTGCCAGTGAGATCAGTACATTACAGGAAAAGCACTCTCACTGCTGTAATTCTCATTTTACACACATACTGCTGCCCCTGACTGATGGAGGGCTTCACTGAGTATGTACCTGCTAGACCGTAGTGATACTGAGTAGTCTGAATTTTGAGAGCATGTTTTATTGCATAAAATAGGGAGGATTTATCTTTCTATTCTCAAAAACATCTGGACAGTTTCTGAATTATTTCACAAATTTAATCAAAACAGCAGAACTGGAATGAAACTGTAGTTCTTGTTTATCACCTCACTATAGTGTAGAGTTTGTATCTACCCTTTATTTTGCTGAGGAAAGTTATGAGTTCTGTTTCCTGTGTTCACCATGGGCTTTTTGGGGAGAACAGTGTGGTAGTACAGCTGCTTTGCTGCTCTTACCTCTGAAATAGCCTCTGCTAATTAGGCATTGTTAAACTTTTGAAGTCAAAGAACAGCTGTGTGTAAGCTTCCTATGTGTGTAAGGCATTTTACATAAACATGGCACTTGATAATTCTTTTCCTACCAGAAGCTGTTCATGGGCAATGTATATGTGCTTTATACTAAAGATACAGTGCTACAGGTGTAAGTCATAGTAGTAGCTTGTGGTTCTCTGAACACTTAATACCTGTGGTTTTAACCACCATGTATCTGGTTTCACTCCCATATTAAGAAACATCAGAGTAGTTATTCAGAGTGTAGCACATTTTCCTGCAGCACTGGTTGACACAAATACAGTAACAGTTAAGTCTTGGGGTTTGGCTACGTACAGTTTTAATTTCTAACTCAATTGAAAGAGTTCATTATTTGGCTTTCTTTTTTGCCTGAAAATGCCATTCTGTCACAGTCAAGACTCCAGTGTCCATTCTTCACCTGGAGCTCATCACTTAAAATTTTATATAATAGGAAGCAAAAATTACTGCGGCAGGTTCATTTTTGACTGATGAAAGGGAACCTCTCTGTTTATTATGCAGTTCTGTATATCTTTAATAACCATTCAGAGTCATTTTGACAAGTTAAAAAGTGAAGCAGACTTCCCATGCTATCCAGATCACTCTTTATAATTTCAAGTGTGTTTTTTCTTGCCTTGTATTTTAAGTCTTAGGAACTTAGGAACTGGCTCTGAATGAAAGCATGTATGTGTCTGTGGAATTTGGAACAGATCACGTGCCAAATAACAGTGTCTCTGCTGTCATGAAACATGTAACTCACAGTAAAGACAACATGCATATAGCACTATGTAATGTCCTGTGATGAACACCAAGTACTCCTGATTTTTTAATTATTGTGATAAACTACTTAGTTTCAATAGCAAAACACTGTAAATACTGTAATTCATTATAGTTGAGATTGAGCCTTGGTGTGCTTTGATTTAATTAATTACATCCTGCTTCTTTCAGATGTGTTGGAAGAGACCTTCAGAGGCTTAGGCTATGATGTTCATTGTCACAGATATTTAAATATGAACTCCATGAATCAAACATTGCTTGAAGTTGCAAGGTGGCAGAAGCACAGAAATTGTGACAGCTTCATTTGCATATTGGTCAGCCGTGGAAATTCTCAGAGCATCTTCTGCACAGACCATACCTTTTCTGGATTCCCTTTGGAACAAATAAAGAAACACTTCACAGCAGACTCATGTCCTGGACTTCTAGGAAAACCAAAGCTTTTTTTTATTCAGAGCTATATTGTGCCAGAAAATGAGCAAGAATGTACCAGTCTGTTGGAAGTCGATGGGAATGGTGAGAATATCAGTGCTAAAGTCACTATCCCCCAAGCAGCAGACATCCTTTGGAGTCATTGCAAGGTGGATGTGTCTACACTAGAACAATCCCCAGCTTCCTCCTCATATTATCTGCGTTGTCTGGCTGAACTGCTCCGTAATCCTTACAAAAGGTAAATTAAGAGGAAAGAAATAACCCTTTTCCTATGATAGCTTGTTGTCATAGAGAATGACAAACCTTAAGTTTCGTCCTCTCTGGTCCTGAAATGTGTTTTCTTGCAGTGTCATAGGCTAAAAGACAAGTATACCTGATCCTCACACAATTGCATAGAAAGGTAGCCTGAACTAGGAGTGGTAGTAGGAGAAGTTTCTGATTAAGAAGAGTAACATTAAAATGTGTTATGGCACTGGGGTTTGCAGAGTGAGAAAGGAAGAACCTGTCCTGGATAATGTATGTCAGTGCTTTAGACAGGATTGAGAATCTTGCTTCTCCGAGATAAAAAGGCACATTCCAGACTTCTGTTAAATTGAGGATTGCCATGTACCAATAAGAAGAGCTCTGCTTGCAAATATAAAAATCAGTGCTTAAGTTCAGGAAAAAGGCAGTAGATAGGGAAGGATTTTCTACTTTCTCTGAATTTATTTAACCCTTTGCTCACAGAGCCAATAGATTGCCAATATGTAATCTTGAATTTAAACTGTCAGAAAACTTTTGTCTATTTAAAGAGATCAAAAGGAATCTGAGCAAAAGTCACATACATTTGGATATATAACTTAGCAACAAAGGTTTTATATATACAACTGATCTACCAGGGAACTAACAACTGTTATTCAAGGTAGTTGCAGTGCTAACGTTTAGTACCTTTTTACAAACCCTAAAGCCTTGTCATGAAATCACAGATCATCATCTCAGCATAATTAATATTACAACAATGATTTGGGTCATAAGAGTTTGTCTCAAAATGTGTGTACAGCCTTGTGTTTTAGAGGTCTTGCCTCTGCAGTAAAGACTGAAATTGCAAACTTTCTCCTTGCTGAGTCTAAAGTTTTCTTGTCTCTTGTGAATTCTTAAATGTTGTCTTGCTTCATTCTCTAATGGAACGCTTGTGCTTTTGTTGCTGCAGGAAACTCTGCATATTAGCTATCCATATGGAACTGAACAAAAAAGTTTATGATTGGAATATGACCGCTGACCCAAGCCAACAATACTCACTTCTGCTCCAGCACACACTGAGGAAGAAGCTCTTTTTTCCCACTTAACTGCTGTTACAAAGTACATATCTGAAGTGGTTAACAAGAAGCATTTGCCATGATGCAAACAGTTTCATGCATATATTTACTTTATGCATTGTTATTTCATGTATATCTAAAGTGCCTGTTGCTTCCAAATACAGGAATTTACAAGCATTTTAGTGTGCTAAGACACTAGATTTTATATTTTAATATAATAGTCTCTGAAAGCTTGGATGAGAATGGTAGCTATTGTATAGCACTGCAACAGATCTTGCTACTGAATATCACAGAGTGGAAAGAGGTCTACACTGTATAGCTGTCGTGTTTTCCAAGAAAAAACAGAAGTGTTTTTATTGTTTCATTGGTGGTTTTTAACATACCTATTAGCAGTTAATGCTTAAACAAATACAAGCCAGCCCAAAGGACTGAAATGCATGGATTACTTTTCCCGGCACCTAATAGTGGCAAATGTCTCAGGAAAGCGTTCCTACCCAGTAACGCCAGGTCTTTGCTAACAACTGCTGGCTTGCATGCCTTTATAGACTGGTAAATCAGAAGGGAGAGAGAGATGGTCTTTTCAATAATCCGGATTCTGCCTGCTTGCAGCATTAAAGATTGCATTGTCAGAACTGTCCACAGCACACAGGAGTTCTGTGTTAATAAATGAGACAGTCTGCCATGCTTTGGGCCAAGTATGTTTTTTGCTGATGCAAAAATGAGTCTACATGTGACAGGATGTAACAGTAATCTGCCATACAGTTAGAAAAATGTAGGATTTTGTCAGATGTTTTGTGGAAGCTGAAACATGATTCACACTCATTGCGCCAGGCATAGTTGTAAAAAAATAATTTAAAAGATTTGAATTTAAATGTATGTAGCAGCCATGGGCCCTTAAGACTGGATTATGTTAAACACCCCACTCTCACTGCTTTTGCTTATGAAAAAGAATATGCCTCTATTAATTGATTTTTTTTCCAAGTGCTTTTGTTCTTGTGAAAAAAAGTGAAAATTGCTCTAAATACAAAAATTTTTCTCCAATGTAGCAGTTACCTAACATGAAAAGTTCAGTTAACCTGCTTGTTGTATAACCTGTATGGGTTGTATTGAAGTTTATTGTCACTGAACTTAGTGACAATAAAGTAAGCCATTTGTAAGTATTTCATTTTTCCTCCCAATATAGTCTCCTATCCAGAAAAAAAATTCAAGGCCTTGGTGTGCCTTGCTTGGTTTCTGGTTATGTTTTTTAATGGAAAAAGGGAAGGACACAAAATGACAGATATGAAATCTTAGAAGTTACTTACTGTGGTGCCTGATAAATGAAGCAAAAGGTGAAACATTTCCTGTGGTTGTAGAAATAAGATGTCATTTCAAGTTATATATATCTAAGTGACGTTAATAAATGTGATCTTCACAAATTAACTTCACTTCCCATTTCCCTTACTAGCTTTTGCATTTGATGAGCACTTCTGCTACCCTACAGACCACCAAAAGCAGGGAGAATGGAACCAAGAGGAGATAGATGAGGAAAAGAAATGTGGAAATTTTAAGCAGGAACAAGAAGGGGAATGGTAGGGAGCATCAAGAGAAGAACAAGTAGGGGAAAGACGATTTGGAGGAGAAATACAGTATCAATATTGGAAGGAGAAGAAAACAGGAAAAAGGAAGTGAGAATAATAGTGGCTATCCTTACAGACTCTAATGATGTGGTGAGTTGGTTGATGTTTTGTAGGTTGGTTGGCTGGGGGGTTTTGAGTGATGCTAAATGCCAACTGTTTACTTAAAATATTAACAATAGAATATATTCTGCTTTTACAGTTTAGTGACAATGTAAGTTTGGTTTGAAGGTTAAGAAGTATGTATGTTCTTTGCCTTACTTCAAGACACAGTAAGTAAAGTCCATGTCCCCTTCACTAAGAAATGATGCAGAAATGCTGTTTTGAAAACTACAGGCTCATGTAATTAACCCTTTCAGTGGAAAAGGAAGGAAGTCTCTTTATGTATGGCTGCTTGGTTGGAAGTGATTACAACCCTCTAGAGAGTTGTGGGGACAAACATGTATTGTGCAACATTCATGGGTGTCAGATACTTATTTTTTATGCTGATGTTTTAATCCTCAGTAGATTCTTAAACCGTAGCAGTGCTCAAACTATAATCATTCACCTAGGCAGTATTTATTGCCTTGACACCTCTTTCAAGAGTGATATTTGGGTAGGCTGATTCCCTGTACCTGCTGCATAGTGAAAAGTAGTGAGTATTTATGCAGGAATTTTGTGATGGCAGTTGTCTGTCGCTTCTTCCATAGCTTATAGAATCACAGACTCATAGAATATGCTGAGTTAGAAGTGACCCATCAGGATCGCTGAGTCGAACTCCTGGCCCTGCACAGGACACGCCAAGAATCCCACCGTGTACCTGAGAGTGTTGTCCAAAAGCTGCTTCAGCTCTGTCAGGGTTGGTGCTGTGACCACTTCCCTGGGGAGCCTGTTCCAGTGCCCAACCACCCTCTGGGTGAAGAACCTCTTTCTAAAATCTAACCTAGCCCTCGCCTGACACAGTTTCATTTCTCAAGTCCTGTCACTGGTCACCAGAGATGAGCGGTCGATACCTCTGCCCCTCTGCTTCCCCTCATGAGGATGTTGAAGACTGCAGTGAGGTCTCCCCCCAGTCTCGTCCAGGCTGAACAAACCAAGTGACCTCAGCCTCTCCTCATAGGGCCTCCCCTCCAAAACACTTGGCAGGTTTCTGTGTCCCTCCATACACATGATAGGGGCTGTCTCTTCTTGCTGTACTGCACACATAAAATTTAAGTCTAGAAATGGATGAAGGGTGTGGACTGCATCAAGTTGTGCCTGTATTGCAGATAGTGAAATGATTTCAGGTTAAATGATCCTTTAGCCAAAAGAAAAGGGGGAAGAGAATTTTGGATCCATCATGAGTTTACGGTGTTAACACAAGAACATAAAGAGTGACATGCTGGTGAAATTTCATGGTCTTGGACTGCCAAAATGTCTAGTTTTCAGAGCCTACTACTGAAGGAGATAAAATAAGTTACTCTGCTCCTGTGTTGTCAGAGCTTGGGATAAGGCTGTCAAGGTCACTGCTCCATGGCACTTAATTTCAGTTTTGGTTTCTGATAACTGGAATAGAAATTTCTTGTAGTTCTGTATGTGCTGTATATATGGAAGAAGGAAAAGAGAATTGGCAGAATATAGGTGATGCCTTTAAGTGGCTCGGAAGGCGTACTCATGAGGCAGGAGATTCAGTGGTTTGTCCCAGATTTAAGTTGCATGGTTTTTCTCAGCCACCTACACTGATGTGGCTGAGCCATAAATTGAGTTTACTTTGCGCTGTTACATATTTGTGTATTACAGTGGTTGCCAACTCATAATCCAAAAAAGAAGTTACGGTGCTAGCAATTGTAGATGGAACATGTTGTATGGCTGATCGCCCCTTTCAACTCTGCATAAGAAGTGACTCCTGTTACAGATACCTGTGTCAGAGAAGCTTTTTATGGGAGTTTCTGAGAATTCTTTTCTGCTCTCCAGAGTTTTTAAGTTTCTGACATGCAGGATGGTATAGCTGAGAAGAGGCTGCTGTCTGTGTGGATGATCCATGTTCCATTTAAACTAAATCCCCCGTACTGAATTATTTGACAGCTTTTCTGTGGCTGGTTTGAAGAATGTCTATTTTTCAGCTTCTGTATTAGAAACAATAAGACACTGTAATTCAGTTCAAATGCTGGGTTTCAGGCTGATATTGTGAATAAAATTTCTGTATGCAGTCAGACTGATTGTCCCTGTCTCCCTCTAGACCATAGAATAACTCTGAAATTGGTCTGTTTATCTTGTAGACCTCTGTAACTTGTTAAATTTGGCTGTGAATTTCTCTGTCTCTATAAAAATGAGCTGACTTAATAAAGGACAGCAAGCTTTATAGTTTCAACAGGTAACTCGGCTGCTCTTGGTGTGTTGGGCAACAACTTTTGGCATGAGCAAGGAGACACTTCCCATTCTGTCTCCATTGACCGGAGGTTGTGGGGGGATACAGATGACCCCGGAGATGCTGAAGGCTCCGAGGAGCCTGCACTGAGCAGAGTCTGCTCACTTTCCTCCTCCTCCCGTTACTGCGGCAGACACACAGACCCGCATACAGCTGGTAGTGTAGCCCTCTCCCACGAGCACTGCTCTTCAAGCTTCCTTCCAGTGGGAAAACAAAAATAAAAATAATGCGCCTAAAATGTTTGAGGCCCTTTTGCGATGTAGCCTGCTTTAAAATGGCTTGGCAGCAAAAGCGAGACGAATTACTAGTCACGTGTTGCACTTCGCACCGGAGGCGCTGCCTGAAGCTTTTTCCTGGGTCCCTTGCAGCGTTTCCCGCGGCTCGCGAGCCCGGGGCGGGAGGGCTCCGGCCGGGGCTTGCCCGGCGGGGNGGCCCCCGCGGCCGCTGGCAGCCGTGCCCGCTCCCGGGACGTGCCCCGGCTCCTTCCCTCACAGCCACCTAATCCCGCTTTCCACCCTGCAGCTGACACCGCCCCCTGCCTCGGGCGGGCACTGGGCACACCCCGGCGGCCCGCGGCAGGCTGCAAAAGGGACCGCGAAAGGAGCCGCGAATCGCCGCCCCGGATAGCTGCCGGGAGAGGGCTCGGGACTGGAATTCGTGTAAGAGGTACCAAAGAGGGGGGCTGAAATGGAGAGGGAAGGAAGAAAGGCTCCATCTCCCGAGCCCAGAGCCTAACTCCCGCGCTCTTTTTGTGTGGCTGGGCCCCGCTGCCCGCGGGGCCGCCGGGGCACTCCTCTCCTGCGTGGGCCTGCGGGCTGAGCTTCCGGCAGTCCCGGGCGCTCCGTGGCTTTGCATTCTATTTAAATCTTTGGGGCAGTGCTCCAGCCAGTAAAACTTTATAAAGAAAAAGAAAAAGGTAATTTTGCAGTCCTTTTCCTGCTTATTTTATACGATTTCCCTTTTCTGAGGCTATATCTCAAAGCATTCATAAGAGACGCGGATTTGTTACTCTTCTGTGTCGATGCCCTGCTAGGTCCAGCTGTGAATGTGGCGGGTGAGCCGCGCCAAGCCTGGGCAGAGAGCAGATCCTGCGCCCTCGTGTGTTGCTGCTGGGTGTTCAGCACCCCCCAGCTTTACCGGATTCTTTGCTCGCTTTCCTTTGCTTTAGGACTCTTTGTTTTTTACCATGATGTTTTATCAGTGACCCGTAAAATGCATGAAGCGGTAGAGGGTTCTAAAAAGCCCATAGCAGTAAGCAGCGGGTCAGCTGGCGGTATCACTGTAGTGCTGGGAGAGGTGGCCAGGCCAGCCCGGCCTGCCCTCAGTCCAGAGGCAGGGAGGAAAGCTTATGGACACTTAGCAAGTGGGGAGAAGTCTTGAAGATATTCCAAACTCAAGCAGGAAATGTCTGAAATGAAAAAACTTTTTTCCAAGAATGGTAACAACACAGACTTGGAAACTATTTTAAAGGTAGATGAAGGAATTTGAGCGGGGTCAAGGTGCTGCACCTGGGTCAGTGCAATCCCAGATATGAGTACAGACTGGGAGAAGAAGCCATTGAGATCAGCTCTGCAAAGAAGGACTCGAGGGTTATTGTAGATGAAAAGTTGGACATGAGCCAACAGTGTGCACTCACAGCCCAAAAGACTGTGCCCATCTTGGCTGCATCAAAAACAGCATTGGCAGCAGGTCGAGGAAGGTGATTCTGCCCCTCTGTTCTGCCCTTGTGAGACGCCCCCCCAGAATGCATCCAGCTCTTGGGTCCTCAGCATAGGAAAGATGGGGACCTGATGGAGCGGGTCCAGAGGAGGGCCGTGAAGTTGATCAGGGGATGGAGCACCTCTGTTTGTGAAGATAGGCTGAGAACTGGAGTTATTGAGCATAGGGAAAAGAAGGCTCCTCTGTGCCCCCACAGGCTATGATGTCCTCTTTGGTTTATCTCCTCCCAGGTGTTTCAAAGGCTTCGGATTCATAGGTTCTGTCCCTGCTTTGCTTTCCTGATACTTTTCTTTTGCTTCCTCATGTAGAAAGCTTTGCTTCCAGCTGTTCTAAACAAAAGATTGAAGACCTACCAGCCAGAAGGCACTGAAGCACCTTTTTACCTATTTAACCTTCCACGGGCAGGATAGAACTACCTCGGCTACATGGAAAAAGTTGGTGTAGTGGAAGGTTGATCAGTCTCTATTGAACCTCAGTAAGATTGAGTTGCTTGTGCAGAGCCTATTTAGACTGAGCATTGAGTGCTATTACATTTTAACTGACATTTACTTGTAAGGGAGGCTTATAAGGGTTTTTCTACGCCAAATGTCATATACAACCTGGAAGCAAGATACAACTGGGAGTGGATGGATATTCCACAGCTTCAGCTTGGGTGTCAGCCTTGTAACAGAGAACACCTCCCTGCTACAGCCAGAGAAGAAGCCCTTGGACTACAGATCAAGGAATATGCATGAACCACTGTGCTGTCTCCATCAATAGTTGTAATAAGTTACTGCAGGGACTCTTCCCAGTTACCATGGAGAGAAGCAAAGATCTGAATGTGGAAGATGTTTAAAAGAAAAGGAAACTCAGACCTTGAGGTCATCCAGCACAGTTTTTTGCTCCGAGCAGAGCTAACTTCAATTATAGACTGGGTTGTTTGGAGCTTCTGCCAAATCTGGCCTTTTTTGTAGTCTTGTGTTTAGAGAAGGAAGTAAATTTCAAATTTATTTAAAACCTTTATTTATTAAAAGGTAATTCAGGTCTTCCAAGCAGTAATTGGGTAAAATTTTTGTAGAAGGATTGCTATATTGAAGATTCTAGTGTTACTAGTGTTTGCTTTCTGCTTTCAGGCAGAGAGACTGTTGTTCCAGGAACATGGAGGATGATATCAGCTTGAAGTTCCGTCAGCAGCTTTTTCTTATTAGTGAAAATCTGGTGACTGAAGATGTAGCAGCTTTAAAATTTCTTTGTACTGACTTGCTCCACCTCAGAAAACTAGAAGGTGTGAAGTCAGCACTAGACATCTTTAAGCTTCTTATGGCTCAAGAATATCTGAATGCAGAAGACACTTTCCTACTAGCTGAGCTCTTATATAGAATTAAATGTCACTCCTTGCTCGAGAAACTTGGTTACACCAAGGAGAAAGTACAAGAATGTCTGCATGAGAAGGGAAGAGTATCTCCATACAGGTAAGCTTGCAGTGGAATGCTATTCCCTCCATTACTGCTATCTATGCCATACTGCTTTCCTTTCCATTTTTAAATTCTTAGATTGCCTTTGGTTTTTACACCATCTTCTGTTCCACTTTTATCTCACTGGATCTCTGTTACAGGCAGATGCTGTATGAACTGTCAGAGAACATCACCAATGAGATGTTGAAGGAAATCATATTCCTCCTGCAAAACCATCTTCCAAAGCGATGGATAACTCTTGTATGTGAGGAGTGAGCCAAATGTGTGTATGGTGGGAAGGGAAGGAAGGAGGGAAATAGGAGGAAAAGTGTGAAAAGTGTTTGGCAGAATAGAGCTATAATATGCAGCTAGGCTGGTTGTATTCATAGGGGTAGCAAGAAGGAAGATGTTGACAGGTGAGAGTAGAATTTGGTCCCTTGTGCCAAGGTCAGTCACTGACACTTCACTGTCTAGCATCAGATTATAAAAAGGTGACAAATCAAATCTTTGTCCCGCTTGAGCCATATGCAAGGGAGATTCATGTCCATGTGTCATTGGTACTATTTCACAGCAGTGAAGCCTTCTTGAAGCCAAGAGTCATTAAGATGGTTTGGGTGAATCTGTTTAAAAAAGACCATACCAAATAATAACACAGCCAGTGGCTTTCCATGAAGCAACATTTCTGCTTCAACAGTGATGTAAAATTGACTGTTTGGTCCTTGTTGGTAGGGAGCAAAGCAGATAATAATGTGATTGTTTCAGACAAACAGGGCTGAGAGGCATGTTTTGATTTCTAAGGACCAATAATTATATTTTACTCTCTCCTTTTGGCTGTCAGTCTGCTTTGGATTTGCTGATTTTGTTGGAAAAACAGGGCCTTTTAACTAAAGACAATGTACAGATACTGGAGGACGTCTGTGTGACCGTTTCACCTGATCTCTTGGAGATAATAAAGTGCTACAAAAAGGCAAAAGGTGAGAAATTCATAGTCTAGGAGTAGATTTGCTAAAATGCAGGAAGCACTAGATGGGTCTGGGCAACTGAACTTAAGGTCATATGTGTGTATTGCTGGAACAGGAGCTAGAGTGGCATAAATCTGGTGTAGCAATTCCTAGCTTGCATTATTTCCTAGCTGAATCCATGAAATACAGGGATGCACTGGAATATCTGAGGCCACACAGAGCAGCCCAGCACATACAGAACAGGCTGAGAAACTGAAAATCTCTTTATAGTTATGTCACACTTCTCCATTTCCCCATTAATAGTATTGAGATGATGATGACTGTCCTGTAAAAGGCACTTTGTGATCTATGAATGTGCACTACATAAAGGCAGTTGCCTGCTAATAGGCTGGCAAGGCAAACTCTTGTGTGTGTGTGTGTGTGTGTGTGTGTGTGTGTGTGTGTGTGTGTATGCGTCTGGTACGTGGGCTATGAGCATACAGACGATTTCTGGTTTTATATTAAGAAAATTTGAGACTTATCAGTCATTCAGGAGTCTTCATAAATACAGTTAATTTCTAAGCTGATTTCCAGATGAAAAATTCATTTGAAGGTCTTGGGTAGAATCTGTCCTTGTACCATAGATATCTTTGTTCTGCAATATCAATGCAAAGAGAAGCTTTGCCTTTGTCACAAAAATATAGATAATAAAAATAACTGGAAAACGTTCAGAATAGATCCATTGAACATGACCATGCTGTCTTGTATGGAGGAATCATTCCTTTCAATGAAACAGTATTTCAAATACAGAAAGTAGATGTATTGTAGCTAAACTCCTTTTTGCTACATCCACAAATACTGGATTTATCTTCATAAATATCTATGTTGGGGTTTTTTCTAGATAACAAGGCAGCTAATTTTACGCAAGCCTGCCCTGAACAAAACCTGGAGCTGCATGGAGCATTCAGCAATGTAGAAAATGAATCCAAGGTTTGAGACAATCTCTTAAATCCTTTTTGAATACCTAGGGATGTGAGGTCTTCATCCTCTCTCGAATGACATTTATCATGCAAGGACATGAGAGATATCTGTATGTCTCGTAAAGTTTCTTGACTTGACTGATAAATTGGCATGTTTCAAAGAATATTTTAAGCTTGGAGGCTAGAAATTTAGCAATATTGAAAGGTGTGTTGTAGGCAAAATGGGCATAATACCTTTGAAGTTATTCACACACCAGTGCATGTGCTTATCTTCCTGATAAAGGCAAAACAGTGTGCATTTGTCTAAGTTGTGCACTTTGGAGATGGCAGTAGAATGTGCAAGACAGAGACAAATGGAGCTTCGCAGTTCTCACTTTTTGAATCTGGCTTAGAAAAGGCCTCAGGGCATCTTGAAATTAGGAGTGATAAGAGTATCATGCAAAGGCCTTGTTAGAAGGATTAAAAGGAGGCAAGAGTTTTTAGTAAGCTATTGCAGAGGTCTTGGTACATGAGAAAAGATCTCTTGTGAGATCCCTCCTTAGAAGCCTTATGCGCACTCTTCACCACAGCAGTGTAACCATTGAATTCTCCCTCTGGCCTTTTCTTTGTGATGACCATGGATATTGAAGGAACAAGTTGCTCCATTTGTTTATAGCTATTTAATGCCTTGAAGCTCAGTGCTATGACATCTTGTCATCACCTGATGTTTGGACTGCTGTAGCAAAGCTGTTGAAGGAACTTGGAGCACTGCCTTCATTTTGTTCTACTAAAATGCACAAAAGGAGGTGTGTATTGCTTTCTGGTGAGCAGGAAGGGACTGCAGTGGATGGAGTTTTTTATTTCAACCCACGATTGGATTCAAATACCTGGTACTTGAAGTCTTGGTACTTTTAAGCTTTAAAAATTTTCTTTTTTAAAAGTGGGAGGTAATTTTAAGTCTTAGCAAAAAAACTGGTAGTGTGGTAGGTTTATGCACTTCTCAGATTTCTGTTCTGCTTGCATCCTTTTCCAGTGGATCAGTATGAATTGCCTGCTCCAGATATTCATTACTGTTCTCAAAAAACCTAACTCAGATGTTTAACATCCTGTAGTTCCACTGTGAACCCTCTGCCATGAAGCTAAAATATTGTTTTTGACACTGGAAACAGTTGGGGACTTCTGTCCCCATTACCAGCTCAGATTGCAGAGTTTGGCTGCTGAATCGTGCCTTTTGCATACAGATGAGAACCTAGATGCTAAACCCTTCTTCTGCAGTTTGATAGGATGGTGACAGTGTGCTTGGAGTTCCACTGATGTTTTTGCACACAAGGAGGCACCATTGAGTTCCAGATGTTCAAAAACAGCCCACAGTCTTAGGTGCCTCTAACTCCTGGATGCCAATTTTGAGACATGTTAAGGAAATATGAGTAAGTTGAATAAATTTGTTGAAACTGTAAGCTTTTTTTCTTCTCCTTTCCACAGAATATGAAAAGCTACAAAATGGATGGACCACACAGAGGATTTTGTCTCATGATTAATAATGTTAACTTCAATAGTTCTCAGAGGAAGGGTTCTTGCAAAGATGCTGGTAAGTTACTGAAGTGAGATTTTTGGAGGATTAGTCTCTCTGTTTCCCCAGGTGAGTTGATTGTATTGCTCTGTATTTTATTGTGTATGGTTAGTTAATATTCTAAAAGAGTAACATGTTTGATATGTGTTAAATTGTTATTTGCGTATCCCAGGGGAGGAAAGGTTAAAGGGCAAGTAACCACTGGGTTTTTCAGTTCAATCATAATTGAATAACTTTAAGAATCTCTTTTTACTTATCCTTTATCTACAGCTATAGTAAAGAACTAAAACTAAATTAAACCATCATTCTACCTAATATAATAGCAAAATTCCATAATCAAGCAGCTCTGTGCATACTTCTTACTTTGTTCTGTTTTCTCTATTTATCTCTTATGTATGGAACTCTTAATAGTCAAAACTGCAACTGAAAAATAATGATGTGAGGAAGTTTTGGAAAAATCTTACCTGAAACTGGGGAAGGGCAGATTCTTCATGTTTTCAAGTGTCATTTGTGTGCTCACTTACAATGACAATGTATACACTATTTTCTGAATCTTTTGTAGAAAAACCCAGGAACTCTGTGTTTGAGCTGATGCCATCTTTTTTTATTCCAGTTAACCTTTACTTGGTACTAGTATGAGGATGAATCTGCAGAAGTGTCAGGGTGTAAGGTCTTTCCCCCTCCAAGATTAGCTTGCATGGTGACTTCATAAAACGTTTTTCTCTTGCCTTAAATTTTCCTTTTATCTTTCATTAATTTACAGAGCAACTGGAGAGAGTATTCACATGGCTTGGTCTGGATGTGAGGATTTACACAGATCTGACATCTGGGGATATTAGAAGTCTCATGCAAACTTGGCAGCATTTACAAGATCACAAAGACAGGAACTGTTTTGTATGTTGTATTCTATCTCATGGAGAGTCAGGAGCAATCTACGGGACAGATGAGAAACTTGTATTAATACGCACCCTTATGTCCCACTTCACTGCCAAACAATGTCCCCAGCTGGCTGCAAAACCCAAACTCTTCTTTATCCAAGCATGCCAGGGTAACAAAGTACAGCGTCCTGTCTATGTTGATACTGATGCACAAACTCCTGACTTGTCTTGCATGCAAGAGAGCTCTCCTCTTTTTGAAAGTATTCCTGAAGAGGCTGATTTTCTTCTAAGCATGGCCACAGTTGATGGTTACGTCTCTTTCCGGCACATTGAAGAGGGTACTTGGTATATTCAGGCCCTCTGCAGCAAGCTACAGTTGTTGGTACCAAGGTAAATACTTGGCTTAGTGCTCTGATTAAATTTTTCTTCTCCAAAGGCAGTTCATCTAGGAACACCCACCCATGTTCTAAGGTGGACGGCATTAGTTAAACTGATGATTTTACACTGATAAATTTACATTAACACTGCTAGTACCATACATGTAATCTGAAGAATGTGAAGTTTATTGTGAAAAAACACTCAATACCTCACATCTATAATCTTTAGGCAGCGCAGTTTCTTGAGTGGATATAGGTAAAAATATTTTATTCCACTGTTTTTCTTTATTGGTTGAGTTAAGCAAGACAGAGCAAGAAAAGGTCTTATGTTTTTAATATGACTCAAATGAGGACAATAGAAATTTGGAGAAAAGGATGCGTTTTCTTTTTTGTGTTTTAAATGTTCATACTATATCTTCTGTCTGGTCAGGGAGCTGTTAAATGGATTGCCATCTGCTCACTAATAAGTAATTTTTTTTTTGTTTTCTGCTCTTCTTTTGGCTGTAGGGGTGAAGATATTTTGTCAATTCTTACACAAGTTAACGAAGATGTGGCCAGACGTGTTAGCCCTTCAGGGACAAAGAAGCAAATGCCCCAACCAGCATATACCTTAAGAAGAAAATTTATATTCCCAATACCTACAGCCCCTCCTCCTTCAGAGCAACATCAAGGCTTTTAAAACACATCATTTTATCATCTCATTTAAATGCAGTTCATCACACTACCTGTTTTAAGACAATTAGCCAAAACCCTGAGGATCTGTTAGCTTTGATGCAAGGCCTCATAAATTTTTTGTCAAACAAACTGTGAAACTGGAGGAGATACAATTCAAACAATCCATGTGCCAGCTATTTACATCATCTATATATTCAGAGTTTTCAGAGTTGGAAGAACCACTTCTGTCATGTTAAACATTTTTGTACCTGCACAAGCTGCGGATGCACATGGTTTTTTCTGGCAGCATTGGGATTGCATGTAAGCTTTCATATCTAAACCAGGATTGTTAATGGTCTGGTTTAGTCTCATCATGTTTTATTTTGCAGGCTAACAATTTTAAATCCTGTTTCTAAATCCACTAGCTACGTTCATAGAGAGAAAAAAGTGGGAATGAACAGACAAAACCTTAAGTAGTAAGTAGAAAAGAATTTCTTTCATCTCTAATGAAACTTAATAAAGAACCAGTTACCAAATGAAATCAGCAATTTGTTCCACAGTGCACACTGATACCCTCAAATGGCTAACATAAATTTCATGTACAATAAAGTTTTCCAAAACTGAGTAAAGCCAAAGTGCTGCCTATTATTCCCTTTGTGAAACCTTGTGGACTTTTATTTCCCCATCACTTCTGAGAAAATTTAGGGTAGAAGATTTGCATGCTATGAAATACAGCAGTCAGATTAACTTTGTTAAGCATTAAATTTTTTAATTACCATTTGTTGGTTTAGGATCTAAAATGCAGACATTTGAGAAACAAGGCTCCTATTGACTAAGCTGCTAACAGAATTTTGTGAGTTAACTGAAATAATGCTGTGTTGTTTTGTTACGAGCATTTATTACATATGCCTATGTCTTTTCTGTTACTGCATTAAATTCATATATTTTAAGAGCTTGGTGAGATAAAAATTATGTATTGGCGTAAGGCTTATCCTTGTTTCTGACTGATTCCTGCACTTTGTTCGGCTGCGTGAATCAGTGAGGTTTTAACTGCTTCAGGGTTTAAGCTGAGGTGAAACTTTATCAAAACACTCATTGTTATATATGATTAGCAATACCTTAAGGTGAAGATTTGAGGGAGTACTATCTAGTGCTATTGGATGCAATTTCTAGCTTGCACTATTTTTAGGAGGGGAGTTTTGCATCATACAGAGCATTGAAATGCAACCAGTTTTCCAAAACATGATGGTCCCTTTATGATAATGAAGTGGTACTTGTGTGACCCATTGCATTTTAAGTATTCTGTGTTAGCATGGCTCCCACACTTGAAGTTACATTTATGCCACAGATAAGAAAAATGTTTTGTTCTTTAGTGGAATATATAACATTGCGATGAAATTGTGATGTTTCTGGCTTGCAGTTACTGTTCAAACTTGATGCACTCATTTTGCATGTTTAGGAAACAAATGAATTTTTATCAGTATGGAGTAATCATTGACCTTGTTTTGCAGGATCTTGTTTTCATTTTTAGTTTGGAAGACAGGGAATGTCATTGTGCTATCTTGCTTTCTCTGCAGAAACTTCTGCCTGGGTAATCTCCAGTTAAATCATAGGTAGGTAAAGGCAGTCAGAAAGAGTCTGAGCTGACTTCTGCCTTAAGTTCCCTAGGGGAAAAAGCTCCACACTTGTCAAGTGTGGAAGACTGCTAAAGTCTCCCTTGCTCGTAAGAAGTTTGTTTAAACAAAGTTTCCGCTACCCTAATTTAGCCTATTTAATGTGAATATTTTACTTGTGTGTGAGTTAAGGGCTGTGTTTATGTGGCTGCACACTGTAATACCCGGGTGCATGCAGTTGGACTTGTCAGCACAAGCCCAAAGGCAGGGCAGGCTTAGCACTGGAATTGCAGCTGCCATCCAGCCAGTTGGGCATTTCTATGTGATCTCCTGCAGTGTACTGTGAGGTGGAAGTTTGAAACTCCTGGGGAGAGTAAGTCGGTGTTGTACAACTTACGTATTCATCACTCCTTGCTGTGCACACGGTACACCTTCCTGTAACTCCAGCGCCACAGCGCTGTGCCAGAAAGAAACCTGTGTCAAACAAACAAACAAACAAACAAACAAACAAACAAACAAACAAACACACAAACGTGGTTGGTTGCTGTTGAGGCTTACTGATGACATACAGACACGCGAGTGTGCGCTCTCCGCCTACAGAATTAAGGAAGGGTTGTGTCTTGTGCAGCCCCTATATAGACAGATTTAAGTGGAACTAGTGTAAAAAAGAGCCTTCTGGGGAAGGTGGTATCTTGGTACGGTCATGATCTTAAAGTGGAAATCAAGTTTCGAGTATCCTGTCCCTCGTGCCATTTTTTGTGCAGGAGCTGTGTATCTCGCCTTGTGCCAGTGCAGGCCACAGTCACCACAGTTGCTGCTGAGCAGGCAGGAGCCTCAGCAGTTTTTCTTCCTCAAGATCACCCTTTCTGCGGAGAGGAATTTCTGGCAGGCTGTACAAGGAAAAGATTGGGTCACTGAGACAGTTCTGGAGGAAACCAGAGTGCAGGGGAGCGGAGGGAAATTAGGGAGACTAATTTAACAAAAGGACGGGAACATTTCCAGGAAGGGCGAGAGAGGAAGAAATCAAAAGTGAAACTAATAGTGCCAAAAGGGGAGGTCCTTCAAACTGCTGTATGAGAGGAGAAGCCATTATCTATTTGTCACAGCGCGTATCACAGCATGCTGGCTCTTTCAGACTGCAACTGAAGTCTTGGTTCAGGTAAAACACAGAAGAAATGATGGAGGGAAATAGATGTTGAGACTTGGAATGACATGGAGACAAACATTTTGGACCTGAAGATGAAAGAGTACTTGGGGTGTTCCTCTGTGCTGCTCCCAGCCTTTGGATGATAGCACAATTCCTGCCTCTGAAACAAGATTTTCTGATCTGTTACTAGAGTGTGCCTTTTGGAAGGAATTTGTACGCCTCATTCTATCAAAGGGTATGTTATAATTTTGAGTTTATAAAGATAAATAAAAATTTTAACAATTTCGGCTGTCCTAACTCTCTCTTCATAATGCTGCCTTGAGAGTCTTCCGAGAGTGTGGTAGCCATACTGAGCGCTGTTCTGTTTCTTGCTGCGTGGAAGATACCAGCGACTTGCATGCTGGGAACCTTTTAATAAGGCTGAGTTCTTTAACAGAGAGTGAAGATGTAAAAAGTTAATTATTGCTCAAATTATCTTCTAAATGGGGAAATATATTACATCAATAATTTCAGAAGAATGTTTAGTTGTTGAGTTCCCTGTATTTACTGGGTGCTGCTACTGGATTTGGTGCTAATAGTTGACTTGTTTTAATTTAAGAAATATCTTCCTGTTAAAAATAAGCTAGGGTGAGTTGGGGAGGGACTTCGGAGAAAGGGGGTAGGTCATGGCAGATCTGGTGACACAGCAGGACAGTGGGACTGAGATATTTTAAATGAAAAGATTTAATTGATTCAGCCATCTCACACTGTCTTTTAATTAGGATTTGTGTATGAGAGCAAAAGAGCTGAGCTGTGCTCTTTGCTAGAAAGCACTAGGTATGCTGCTTAGTGTGTTGCCTTAAAAGCAAAACCTGATTACTTTCATGGCTTGTTTACCATTTTTTTCTCACAAGTTCTGTAATAATCAGTTCTCTGAAAATGGAAGTGTGAAGTAGGGATCTCCTGCTTGATTAACATTTCATTCCATTGTAACATACTTCCTGTAAGCCATGTGACAATACCGTATCATATAAAAGGCAGTACTTTTCCTGGAACTTTAGAGACTGGCTGTCTCACTTTTTTCAGAGTTGTTCCGGCACTCCTCCAGCCTGTCCTCCCATGTAAGTGATGTAAAACTATTATTACTATTATTATTAATTTTACTTGTTGTATCAGTTGTGTCTTTAAGTTAGTAAACTGGGAGAAAAAGTGGCCATTAAATATTGTTTTAATTGTGCTGCCTGTAATTACAGACAGGCTTAAATGTAGCATATAGGTGGCACATCTCTTCTAACTGCAATAATTTGATGGGTTTGAAATTTACAGCCTTTGAGAAATAAAATGAAAATACGCTTTACAAGAAAGATTTGCTTTTATTAGCAATATCCCTTGTATCTTAAATGAAAGGCGTTATTTATGTGAGAGATAACTTCATAACTAGCTACCACAAAAATATTATTCTTTCCTGTGTGGTTATAGAAATACAAAGTCAGGTAATCACTGAATTATGAGGTTAACACATTCAGATACTACTGGTTTATATGGGCTGAATTATATGGATTCTTGCCTGTTTAAAAGTTTGGTTTGAATGGATTTAAAGAAAACAGTATTTTGCAGCAGAACATGAACTGTATGTGCTGTGTCACAACACGTTTTGCTGTTTTATCAGCTTATTTGAAATGCAAAGGTTTAAGATTCAGTTGTACATTAACTCTTGCTAACCAACAAAATGCTGACCAAGAGTATGCCACAAAAAGTTCCTTTTCTGTAGGGTGGTCCTTGGAGGAGAGCAGAATACAACTGTCTGCTAAATATTATTACCAGTTAGTCATCTGGGCTACCTTGGAGTATTGGTATTGAAGCATTTGCAGTAGCAGTAAGTAAAATGGATTGCAATATTCCAGTAGAACTTCCAGTAGGAAGTTCTCTTTTGTCATTGTCGACTTTTCTGTCTCAAACATTCTGAGTATTGCTACAGGAAAGGTGCGATCAGAGGAGAAGGTCCTGTGGCACTGGCCAGTGCTGTGCTAAGCCAGTTCCCTGCCCCGCCCTGAGACTCGTGCTCCCTCCCCCCAGCCCAGCTCACTTCCTGGGAGCTGTGCACACATGAACAAAATGCACAAGTCTAATTTAGATAATGGACGTGCACCAGGTTAACTGCAACAGGACATGGATAGGGCACACACCCCCTCTTCCCTTTTTTCCCCTCTCTTTTCTCTGTCTCTTCCTCCATCTCCAGACTATCCATGTGGCAGCATCAACACACGAGCTAAGGACTGGTGATATGCTTTGCTTTCTTCCCTTTCTTGGCTTGCACAGCTGTAATGTTTTAGCCCATATTCCATTCTGAAGTTTGTTGTGGGAGGGGGGAGCTTGTGGAGATTTTTATGGCTTGTGAGCCAGTACCTTTGTATAGTGGTGGTGTGGCTTGTGAGACAGCACCTTTGGCTGAGTGTTGTGGCTTGTGAGTGTCCTAGTTTGGACTTTTGAGGAGTTTGTTGTGGGAGTTGTGAAGTGTACTGTGCAAAATTAAGGGCTTGTTAGCTTCCAGTCTTGTGGAAGTGTATTGTATAAATACAGCCTGACAAGAATTTATAACAAACACCAACGTTTCCATGGTCATCACATCAGTGGAAGCAGGTCCTTTAAGTGTCAGGGGGAGATAGTTGGAAGGCTTGCACTTGGTATTTTCTAACTCTCTCTTGTGCTCAAAAGTTGAATCCATAAGTCAAGTTTAATATTTTTAAAGCTGATGGAGAAAGTGGAGGAGAAGGGAGGTGGTATTTCATGCTCAGCAAAACAAAGATAGTTTGATAGGAATTCTGGCGTTTTTAAAAGGGTTGACAGGATCGGTATTTGCTTTTAATATTATAAATTAATTGAGAGCTGGGAACTGAGTTTTACTTGATGCAGATAAACCAAAACAGGAAGAGGTGCTTTGAGTATGCTGACCAGAAGCAGTAAAAAAAAAAAGGAGAAGCCAGATAGCTTAGAGTAGCTATACTCATGTGGACTCTTAGTGTTGTTACGATGTAAAACCTTTGTTGTGGTGTAAAATTTGGCAGTCTCATTTATTACATAGTCTATATTTCAGACTGGCAAGTGGCTGTTTCTCCCAAATGGTAACAAACTTCAAAAAAACCCAAACCCAAACAAAACCAGCAGCAGCCTGCCAGGATTGTACATCCTGTACATTGGTACTTGCCACTGTCTAAACACACCATAGGAGGCAAGAATAATCTATGACTTTCTCTGGTAATGTCACTTAGTAGAGAGGTTTTAATACTCTTTGTTAAGTCCAGAGAACTGAAAGAGCTAAGCATCAAAGCTATGATAGCAAGACAGCCTCTCTCTATTGAAATACTTCTGATTGCACATATTTATGTTGGGCTATTCTACATGATGTGATACCTCTTACATAAATGATGTTGTTGCACTAGTCTTACTGACACACGAATTCAACTACTGTTTGTGTTTAGATCCAAATCCTGATGTGAAATGAGTAGAGACTTCCACAAACTGCTTTTTGAAGTTTCTGAGGCTTTGGTCACAGATGAATTGTCAGCTCTTAAGTTCCTCAGCCTGGAGCATGTTCCCAGGAGGAAGCTGGAAGCCATCCAGGAGCCCAAGGCCTTCTTCGAAGTGCTGCAGGAGAAAGACATGATCGGACTGGGGAACCTGTCCTTCCTGAAGGAGCTGCTCTACCGCATTGGTCGGATCGACCTCCTGACTGCCCACCTGGGCTCCAGCCGGGAGGAGATGGAGAGAGAGCTGCAGCTCCCAGGCAGGCCACAGGTGTCAGATCACAGGTAAACACAGAAGCATACAGAATGCATGCATAACTCTATTTATTACACATTAATTCCTGCCATTGTGAGTTTTACATTTTGCAGTTCAAATGTTTAATTGTGGTGTTTACTTCTTATAGCTTTATTGAAGATCTCTCTGTTCTTTATTGTCAGGCAACTGCTATATGGAATTGCAGAGGACTTGACTCCAGAAGATGTCAGAAGTGTGAAGTTCCTTCTTCAAAAACAATTACCAAAGAACAAGCTCCAGGAAAATGCTGTATGAAAAGTGATTTTGAGAAGTTTTTTGCAAGGCTAGTTCAGAGTCCTCTAGTTCTTGTAACAAGGGAGGAAAGAGAAAGCAGCCTGCTCTCATGAAAATCTGGTTTTAGAGAAGTATGATGTTAGCTAATAGCTGCTGTGTGAAAGAATGGACCCTTATTTTTTTCGTTGTCTCTTTGTCATTTTTGCTCATCTGATTCTATTTTCTCTCCACCACCTCTTTCCTTAATCTTGGCTTCTTGCAAAATCCATCATACTCTTCCTTTAATCTTTGCTTGTCATTATAAGACGAATGTCTTTGTAAGACGTGCTATACCTAAGAAGAGTGATTTTTGCTAAAGAAATACCAATGTTTTGGAAACAGAAAATTGAGTTCTAATGTGAGTTCAACCACATATTTTTGTTTGTCAATGGGTAAATTTTCTTCTTTATTGTAATTTGGAGTAACAACATATTGTTAACTTTCCCCCAAAAGTATTAAGAAGTTGGGTGAGTGAGTTTAATATTTGTAAGTAATGAGCAGTGTTATAAAAATGCTTGGTATTATTAAGGACTTTCCTTAAAAGTCCTGTTTGTATTGTGGCACCTAGAGGAAAATTAGCAGATTTACCTCCAACTTGGTGGACAATTGAGCTTTAATAAACAAAATTAGTGCTGAATAGCCTTTCTGTAACAGAAAATGCAAAATGGCATAGCTAAAGGACTTAACATCATCAGAACACAGAGCACAACAGGATGTCATGTTATCCTCATCAGTGCTTTGTACTGCTGAAACAAAGCAGGATAGCCTAGTTATAGGCAATTTCTAATTGTCCTGCTTTAACCTTAGTGATGATGTGTTTATTCAGTTGCATTGCATCTTGACCCTTGCTTTAATGAGGTTTGGAGGAAAAAGTAATTGGTCTTTAGCTGGTCAGTCTCTGGGAATGAGGATGTTGTCTTCTGCCCTGTTGCAGAGGTGCCTGATACTGCAGTTATCGAAGGTCACTGGATGAGTTTGGGTTATGTGTTTTTGTTTTACCAGTCAATGTTGCAGGTCTTTCTGGAAATGGAAGTAAATGGGATAATTAAAGAAGATAACCTGACAATGCTGAAAGATATATTACAGGGATTTAGACCTGACTTAAAGAAAAAAATTGATGCCTATGAAGAAAAAAAAAAAGGTAAATTTATTTAATTTGCTGTTTAAGAACAGAGCTGGGGTCTTTTGTGGTTTTTATGGCTCCATCCTTGGCAGCTTAGAAGTCCAGCAATAAGAGAGAGACCTGATGGTGATTTGGCATCAGTGGTACCCTAGGATAGGCAGACCGGCTCTGGAGAACTGTGGTTTCTAAAGTTTTCTGCTACTTTATTATCCCATCATGGATTCTTGTATCTATCCTTGAAATATGTTCTGTGCCTTGTAAATGGTCTTCTTCTCCCTTCTTTTTGCCTTAAATGCTATTTATCTGTTCAGGAAAAAGTGCAGTGCTGGTTTTGGACCAGCATAACTTCCAAGTCACTGTAAGAGACTGGAAGTGACAGCTGACTTGGGGAAACTTGTGTTGGGAGGTTGTCAGCATTATCTTCTGTTAGCCAGGCCCTTTGCTCTTAGTCAAAGGAAAGTCCCTGAAAACCAGGCACTTGGCTGAAAGTGTAGCTTTCTGTAACCAGATGGGAAATTGCAAGGACTTCAGTATATCTGGGCTGTTGCAGCTGAGGTGGTGCCTTCTGGCACCACAGTTGGGTGTTTCTTTGGGAAACAGGATGTCTCAGTCAATAACAACTTCTTTCTGAATGACTCAGGACGTGTGTTTCCTCAGCTACATTTATACAGCCCATGCAGTACCCTGCAGAGCTACCAGCTAGTTTTCCTTGCATATCTTTGTGCTGCTGTCGTCTGCTGGTGTCTCTAAAAGAGCAGAAGATAATTGCCAAGGGAGGCTAGTGCAAGCAAGTCCTGTGATAGGAGAATGGCTTTCTAGTAGTATTGTTATCATTTTGTCCTCTTGATAAGTAGGAAAAAAGCATGTTGTGTAGATCTTGTTGCCCTGACAATTAAATTTCATTTAAACACATTTTTGTAACTTGTAAAATGGGTATTTTGTTTCCTTGGTTAGAGTCATGGATTTGATGATTTCTTCACTTTTTTTCAGAAAGTTGTATGCAAATAAGTGCTTTGAGGAGATCTTTCATTATGCTGGTATTTCGCATCCTTGGTGCATCCACCCACACAGTAAAGTTCTCTGGAGAAGAGACAGTATCCTTAGAAGTAAATGGACCAGCATTTTGTACTATTGTACAAAAATGGGTCTCTTCTTTCACTTATATATCCCAGAGTGGAGATGCTGGTGAATGGCTTGCCTGGGATGACTACTCACATTCAACCTTTTATTATCTGTATCTTACTACCAGTAAAAGAGCAGAGAAGCAATGGAGCACAGCCCTGCACAGCTTCTGTAATAACCAGTACTCTGTGAAACTGGAGCTGTGCTTGGCCCAGCTCTACAAAATGCTGGTGTCTCACTGGGGTGAAAACCCCCTCCACCTCACTCCTTGGTCTGGGTTTTTGAGTGGTGAAATACGCACAGTGGAAGATTTATCTTTTTAGTTCTAAAATGTTTTATCTCCTCCTTCTTAGAAAATAATTCTAGGGAAGAAGTCCGCTATCCTGTGTCTGTGTCTGCGCATCCAGAGGAACAAAGAGCAGAGGGGGAGGCACCACACGCGGTGAGAAGTACCTCAAGATTACCCTTAAAGTATTTATCCAACTCCTGGGAGAGGGAGCATAAATTCATAACACTAAGCAAGTGGAACAGCCAAGATGGAGGGGTTCTGGATCTGTATGTAGGCCTTGGAACAATTCCTATTTTCCAAACAAGACCAAGCCTTCTTTGTGGTTGTCAGCAACCTTTTAAGCAAGAAATGAATGAACAGCTGAGTGAAGAAAACCAATCTTAACAGTAATGGAGACTGGGACATTAAAGTCCTGGCCAGAATACTCCCGGACAGATGGGAAGGGAATAGCAGAACCCGCTACCTCACCGGAATCGCACAAGGACCCTCAGAGGGAATGGTGGGGCGCAGGAACTTTTCCTATGCACATGCAGATTTGTGTTTCTGGATCCTTTCTTGCATGTCAAAGTCATATCCTGACCAAAGAGAGAGAGGACCAGAGGTTCAGGGAGACAATGCAGATTCCTCTCCTGTGTAGCTAGATTGTATCCTTAGGCTTTTCCTTTCTTGTTTCTTGGCCTTTGTGATTCTTTTTTTGTGCTTGGATTATGATGGACCAGCAATCTGTATGTAGTGTATTTCTCTTCTGAATGCTTGGCTCTGCTTTTCAAACATGCTTTTTTTTTTGTTTCTGCAGTATGGGAAAATATATAAGATGAAAAATAACCCCCATGGTTACTGTTTAATTCTTAACAACCACATTTTTAAAAATCCATGTTACAATAGAGAGGGAACATTGCAAGATGGAGGTAAGTACTTTTTAAATCCAATTATTGGTATGGGTTTTTTCTCTGATAATTCTCCAAAACAATTATCTAATCTTTGCTGTGAAGAAGAATCATGTCCATGGTACTCCTTGGCCTCCAAGGACTGGAGTGGCAGTCACTGTAGCAATCAGAAATATGCCACTTCCAACATTTATCTGATGGCTTAATGAAGGATCTACTTTTTGTTCTAGGAAAAAAGCATTGTCTTAATTGGTTTTATGTACAACTAGTGAAAAAGTGATTATTATTCCACATTTCACTTTTTGACTGCTTTTCATTCTTAGCTATTATAGAAAAGTATTTTTAAGTCCTCAAATTCTCTTTAATGCTCAAATAAATGCTCTGTAATTTTCCTTAAAGCCTGTCTTCCTGAAAGTCACTTTTAAGATAAACCGGAGCAAAAAAGTAAAATCAGATTAATGAAAGGACATGTCACAGATACTTTAACTCCATCCAGCCCATTTATAGGCTGCTTTCTTCCCAGCTACTTTCTCTCTGCCCACACAACAATTAGGCCACCATTTGCTGAGAAGTCTTCATAGTATTTGTGAGCAGATTATTCTGACTTCCTTCTTGCTGCATCGATCATTCTCACAGAATTAGGGACCTACTTCATTTAAGAGTGGCAGAATTTGTCATTCTAAAGAGGTGCTACTTCTTTAACTTGCCAAGTGTTGCTCTTAGGCATCTGAGACTACTATGCAATGCAGAGTTAAAGCTTGCTTTAACACAGTAAACTTCACTAATTTGTACCGACACAACATATAATCTAAAACCTGTTTTTGTTTTAGATAGTATGATACTTAACCCAGTTGTGTTTAAAAAAAATAAAACTAGGCAAATTAGGCATTTGGGTTTTTCTAATAGGATTTGGCAGGCTAAGAGCCAGCCAGGTGAGTTTATTGGTGGGATCTGAACACTTCGCTAATATCTGATCTACCACACAGACACTGATGTTTCAGCATCTTCCTTGTCACTGTGTATGTTTAACAAGTTCCTTCTGATTTTTCTTCCCCAGAGGCTGTGAAGAGTGTCTTTAAGTGGCTTCAGTTTGAGACAGTTGAGTACATGGATCTAGAAGGAAAAAAAATAAAAGACACAGTTAAAGAATACAGCAAAAAAGATCATAGAAATATGGACTGTTTTGTTTGCTTCATTTTGTCCCATGGTGAAAAAGACAAAATAAAAGGCGTTGATGATGTGTGTGTAAATATTGACGATTTAGTCTCCTGCTTCACTGGAACTAATTGTCCTTCTCTTGCTGGCAAACCCAAGGTGTTTATCATTCAGGCTTGCCAAGGCTCTCTAGGTCATCCATCTGTTACAGTAGAACCAGACTCTTCTGGACATCTTGAGGTGGATGCTACTCCTTTGACTTCCATTCCTGATAAGGCTGATATTCTGATTGGCATGGCTACAGTGGAGGACTATTTGTCCTTCCGCAGTCGTAGGACTGGCAGTGTTTACATTCAATCCCTCTGTAAGAAGATGAAGTTGCTTTGCCCACTGTAAGTACTATTTTTAATTCTTGTACATTTGGGGTATTACAGATGTGCATACTTAAGCATGCTGTGCTGAAAGAGTGTTTTGCATTTGTGCAGTTAATGCTTTTTACCTGCAGGACAGTGGAGAACAGTATTTATTTTGAAATTGGGCATTGTTAGTCTTCTGCAGATGAGCCAAAGTATAAGTGACTTCCCCTGGTTTTCCTGTGACAAAACCAGGGTTGTAATGCTGCAACATTACACATAAACAAGTGTGTGTATGTCTGGTTTTTAACATTTTTTGACTGATAAATGATTTTTCTTCCAGTGACACCTGATTAGAGGTGAATTTGTTGAGTGATTACACAGACAAAAAACCCCAGTGTTCCATATCATAAGTTTCATTATTGCCTCCCACCCATCCCCTCATAAACTTTGTTTAGAAAATAGAATCTCCCTTCAGATATCACTTTCTCATGGTGTCCAGAAGAAGACATGGAGAATGTATAGGTTTGTCTCTGTTTCATCTTAGTGACCTCTTCTGGCTGTAACCAAAGCAATGCTACATGGAGGTTGCTTTTATTTCCCCAAAACACACTGAATTCTGTGGTTATTCAGTGGAATGTGCAATTTCAGTGGCAGTAGGGTGAGGGAAGGTACCGGCCTTCCCTGGGATAGTGCTTTATTGGAGCAAACACAGCTCACCTTCTTGGCCGAGCTGCACTACCATGTGTTTCAATGTAACTTCTCTTCGCTTTTGTTCAAGTGGCATGGATTTCGCAGCCATCCTGACAGAAGTGAACAACGAAGTGGCAGGAAGAGAATTAGAAGGATGTAAGCAGATGCCAAAGATAACATCTACACTACTGAAGCGACTGATCTTTGAAATTCCACAATGAAAAGTAGACAACTAAGAATACAGTCGGTTAGGAATGACATCTGGAGTGGGCTTCGACAGTGAAGAGAATTTACATGAGAAATTATCTGGATCTATGTAGTAGCCCCAGTCCTTTAAGGAGGCATGGGACCTAAATTTTCCAACTGCCATATTGAATCATTCTTCCGACATCTGGATCTGTAGCAGTTGGGTAAGGCTGTGGAAAACTACAGATCATCTGACTTTTTGTCCTGCAGAAGCAGTGGAGTATGTTCAGTCTGGGTTTCAAGTGAGAAAGCTCTTTCAAGTAGTATTGTAAGTTACTGGAAATGTCAGTGAAGTCCCACTTGTGTCTGAGTTAAGACCCTGAAATCCAAAAAAAAATAACAGATTCAGAATGCTGGATCCATTCCCAGGCAGCATGTGTAAGGTTGTAACTGCCTTACCCAGAGGTGAATCATTGTCTGTCTTTGGAAGCTATAACTGTTCCTGGAAAATAACATCCTGCTCCAGAAGGACCACAGCCCCATGATTATGTTAGTTTGATTCTTTTCTTCTAAATATTTGGTTTTGTTTATGTCAATCACTTACTTGAATTAGCAGCCCAGCTGTATACATTTTTCAATAATAAAAGTTCTTACTTTGTTATTTCTCAGAGCTCCCAGGGCACAAGTGTCATGAATGACTGTGGAATACTGGAAGGAAGCTCTGTAATCTTGTTTCTGTTATAATAAATTCTGTTGATTTTTATGTCACCTCGGTTTGCAGTGTGTTCCTCTCTCGGATGAGCTTTCTGAGGGACAATCAGTATGACAAACACTTTTACCTCAGCAGAGCATTTTGCTCTTGTTGGAGCGTTTGTTGGCAGCCACCCCGGGGGGTAGCAGACTGATATCCCTTCAACAGCAGCTGAGGGATGGTAGGAAAGAATAAGTTCAGGACTGTCATGATAATGGCAGCTGATGCCAGTAGGGCCATTCAGCAACTGCTTCCTCTATGAGAAACTTGCTGGAAGGTGGCAGCTGCTCCAGAAGTAAAGTTGTGAATCTATAGCATTTCTGTTTCTCAAATTTCTCTGTCAGAGCTCAGTACACTCAAACCAAGTTCTTTCAGCTATTCTACATGAGGAGGAATTGGATATCAAATTTACTTACTTGGTATATTTGGTGTTACATGGGATTTTGATTTAGTAGGGTGAGACAGCTACATAGGTGTGCTCACCATCATGACACTGGACATCCCCAGTCATGGTGGAACGTGGGTGGAAGCCAGCTCAAGCCCATTGCTCTTTTCAAAGATTAAATGTTTTATCAGTTGTCCAGGTTTTATACTTTTATGTTGGATGGGAGTGAGCCATGTCTCCACACCCTCCATGCTGGTCTGCCTTGCTCAGGAAGACATTATTCCTTCTTAATTGTTTTGGGGTACCTGGTGATTCACAGGTGCAAATGTCTTCTCTAAAACTAAGGTCACCCTCCAATCTCCCTGGTGTTGAGGTAAATTGGACTTTAGGATCTGTTCTTCCCTGGGATGGTATGTTTTTTTGTCTTCCTCCTCTGAGATGTCCTCCACTGGGGGAGGAGGGGGAAATGTGTGCGTGGGGGGGGTGTCTATAGGGGGTGCTAATCAGTCCCATTCGGTGATTAAATTGATTTGGTATTTTGTTCTTCCTGTTAAAATCCAGCCACCTTCATTAGTTAGCATTATCACCTGCTGATGAAGACCTACTAGGAGGAAGAGAAAAACCCATCAAATAAAGAACTGCACAAAACAGCCATACTGTGAATTTATGTGTAGGTCATGCAGCAGTCAGGGAAGGAGAAAACACACTTTCAGTTTTGCAGTTCTGAGCAAAATATGGCTGGTAGGTTTTTGCACGGATTTGTGTCCCTCCCACAGAGCTGACTGGTAAGAAGGAAGTTAGTTCTGCAATTTCCTGACTTTTTTTCTCTGTAGTACAACCTAGAGAATGGTGAGGGGCAATCACTTTTTCTCTCTGAAGGCCCTCAGCTTTGTTTTTAACTTTGCCTTTTATTTCCTCCCAGCTCATGGCTGGGAGGTCAAATCCAGTCACAACAAACCTGGCACTTAATTCTGTTTTGTTTTCAGACAGCAGAAGCACTGCCACCACAAAATGGAGCCAGAAGTCTGGTAGGAAAGAAAAGTTTGTGAGTTGAAGTCCTGCAGACTTAAACTGAAAGCAGGCAGGATCAGAGTGGTACTATTTGAAAAGGAAAACACTTACAAGAGTTGGGGAGGACTGTCAGCTGAAGAAGAAGAAATAATGTCCAGTGGCATGAATCCTTGCCCAGTCACTCACATTTTGCTACTTCTTCTTTCACTTTAACAGCAGTTTCCCAGAGCTCTTTATGCCCACCTCCTGTGGGAAGTTTGTCATTCTCTCCACCCAAAGGGTTTTAGGATGACTTGTAAATGTGCTGCTCTAGGGATGGGCTGGCGGCATGTGTGAGGAGCCTGCCTGTGTTCAGCTGGCTGCCAGCTTCTCCCGTTGCACGGGCTGTGGCGAGTGTTCCCACCACCTGAGTATTCCCACCACCTGTGTGAGGGTTTGTTCAGTTCTCAAAGCGGTGCAAATTCAGGTGCTGATGAGTTTGGATTGGTTGAACTGCTGGCTGTTTCTGTGATCTCTAAGATCTCCTGCAGGAAATTTGAAGACCAGGGAGAGGTGGAAACAAAATACATGCCATTAAGGATATTAAACTGTACAGCAGGGTGTCCAGTGCTACATTTTTCTCCGGAGGTGTTGAGTGTTCAGCCCTTGCTGGTCAGCCTTTTTATTCTGACCCCTAAATAACATGGGCACATTCTCACAGAAATTATTCAAACCTGCCTCTTTTCAACTAGAGATATTTCAAATTATGAACAGAGAATGGCATGTTTGATCTGCAATGACTCCTTTGCAATGTGCTAAAAAATGTAAGTGAAAACTTTGGGAATTCCCAGATATTAATTTCTGTGTGTCCTTTCTGTAAGTGTGCCTTTGCTTGTCACTCTGTTCTGTTATTGACAGCCACTGGAACTCCCCAGGCCCCAAACGTGGCTGACTCATGTGGATGCCAACCATACATTCCTAGCTAGGCAGAATGTTATCCTGGACATGTCTCCTGAGCTTGGCTTAAGTCTTCTGCGTAAGTTTTATATGCGTAGCCACTTTGTGTTTAGGCCTGATTGGTCCAGGTATGTGAGTGCAAAGATGGATCCATACCTCCTCCAGTCTCTTTGCTAGGAAGATCTTGTTCTAACATATCTTGGGGACATGTCAGCTTATGGCCTGTTGAAAAGTGCCTTGCTTTTTGGATTCCTTCCACATTTGACCCCGCTTGCCATGTATGTAGTAACCAAGTGTGTTGCATAGGGTTTTGAACATTGATAAGGCATTTCTATGATAACAATGTACAGATTTCTATTTAATATATCGTTAAACTGGTTTTTACTGGATTTTTCAGGAAGGAAGGGATGCTGGTTTCAAATCAGTGCTTAGAAAGAGCACTGGTTCTTTATTGGAGAGTATGGATGAGCTGAGGGTTGCTCTCTGGTTCAAAGTGAGCATTAAAGTGTTAAGGTTCGTTTTCAGAAGGATGAAGTTCCAGTTGGTAAAATCTCTCCCCTCCTATTGTGAAATACCATCTATCCACAGTGCTGCACCAGAAGGTGTCGTGGAGGTGGTGCAGCATCCCAGGGCCCTATGCCATGGCGCAGTGCCTGCTCCCGTTGGTAGAACTGTCTTCAGCAGATGTGGGACAGGTGGGAAGGGAGCTGTTTTCCATGGCTGGTGGCTGTTAGGGGCCGAACGCCGGCCGGGAGTGTGCTGCCTTTTCTGACGGCAGCCCACAAGGCTCGCAAGGAGGAAGGCGAATCAGCGGTGTTATAAAAGCTTTCTTCTCCTTGAATTAAAATAGCAGTGGTTTGTGAGTGCCTGGGAACCAGCGAGAGGCGACTGCAGGAAAAGCCCGGGCAGAGGGAGACCTTTGCATCCGCACTAGCAGGTTCGGCGTGCTCAAGAGCAGTCGGAAACGCGAGCAGACCTGCCCACACACACCGCTCCCTAAGCCGCTACGGGGTGTTTCGCTCCGGAAGTTTCAATCCAGAGGGAAGCGCCGCCCCGGCTCGGGCCCCGCCTCCGGTAGCGGCGGGGAGCGACGTCCGTCCTGCGCGGCTGCGGCGCGGCGCGGCCATGGAGCTGCCGCTGCTGCTGGCGGTCAGCTACGAGCTGAGCGAGGCCGAGCTGGCGGCGCTCAAGTTCCTCAGCCGGGAGCACGTCCCCAGGAGGAGGCTGGAAGCCGCTCGGAGCCCGCACGACTTGTTCGAAGCGCTGCAGGAGAAGGGCGTGCTGGAGGCGGGGAACCTGGCCTTCCTCAGGGAGCTGCTCTACCGCATCGGACGGATCGACCTCCTGGTTGCCCACCTGGGCTCCAGCCGGGAGCAGGTGGAGAGGGAGCTGCGGGTGCCGGGCAGGGCGCGGGTGCCGCCCCTCAGGTGAGTGAGGGTGCCGGGCTGGGCCGGCCCGGGCCGGCGCTGCGGGACCGGCTGCCCGCCTCATTCTGTCCGGGACAGCCGTCACCTCCTCTGAACAAGGCTGAGGGCTGGAAGCGCGCAAGCGGCTTCCAAGAGAAAGCGGGAACAGGTCCTACAGAGAGGTGCGACTGCAGCCCGGCAGAAGGGAGGACACGGGGCTGTGCTCGCAGCTCCCCAGAGCTTCGGCGTGGCTTTCACTGCAGGAGAACTGAGATCTGTTTAATTGCAGCTGAAAAGGGTTTGACTTTAGGCTGTCCTGGGACTTGTGTCCTCCATCTAAAACGGAAAAAAAGGGGGAATATGTGCTGGGGGGACAGTAGACGAAAGGGGCAGTGCAGTAGTACGGAGTTAAATTGTGCTCGGAAACACGATGAAACAACGCCCTCCACTTCTTTCGCTAGATACTTGCTCTTTCAGCTGTCTGAAGATATCACCGAAGATGAGCTGATGTCTTTCAAGTTACTTTTGGTCAAAGATTTACCAAAAAGCAAGCTAGCCCGTGAGACTGTAAGTATCTCTTTAATACTTTTTAAAAATTATTCCTACAATCCACAGAAGCAATTGGGTTACTCATGGGGGAATGAGCGTCACTCTTTATGGTGCCAATCTTACGGTGAAAACACAAGAAAAAGGCTGCCCTTGCGTGCATATGGGACTTGTTTGGGCTGGTGTTGGGCACAGCTTTTGCAGCTGTGTCACAGCCAGCTGTGCCAGAAGTGCCAGGGACTGAGGCCGTCACATCCAAGCACCCCACAGGGGTCAGGGTACTCAGTGGCTTTAATCAACAAAAAACTGATGAGCACGTTCACTTATCTTGCCCAACAGACTTTTTTTTTTTTTTCCCCCTTCTAAGTCATTATCAAATACAGAAAGTCACCCACTGTGGGTGTTATTTTATGATTTTATTTTTAATGCAGAAAATACAGACCTAAGCAACAGATCCTTCTCAAGGTTAGGGCCAATGAGCTTGGAATTTACAGGTAGCCTTGCAGGAGATCCAGTGCTTTTATGCTCTCCCAGCCTGCAGTTCTGACTTCTGGGTACTTTGTTCTGTCTAATAAACGTTTTGAGGATTTTCCTTCTTTTCTTAGAGTGGACACTGTGATAGCTGTTCTAGTAAATTCTTGGGGTGACTGCTGTGCTCTGCCACTCACTCTTTGATGAGTTTCTGTCCCTTGGGTCCCCTTTTGCTTCAGAGTGATCTCTATACCACCATGAGGTTATACTCTTTTTGCCAGTGCTTAAGATGGTTACTGCAGTGATTCTTGTGTTTCAGTTAAGTGCATAAGATAGCCACTGAAAGCTGAATAAAAGCAATCATTAAAAATGTTGTTATATATTCCTGTATGACCACTGTTAGATGTCCTGGGTTAGATCGTAATTAGATCTTGGCACCTCTGAGCTACAGAAAGGAAATGAGTATGTTTTGAGATGTTGGTACTTAACAGTACTTGTAGGTTTTGCTGAACTAGGATTAATTGGCTCAGCTGAGGTCTCAACTGAGCTCCCAGTCAGCTGGATTGACTCTGTGGGTCGTATGTGCCGTCAGTACACTAAAGCTTAGATGCATTTGCTGCAGCTTCACTCCCAGTGGCAGCATGGAGGTGCCCTAAAGCAAACTGTCTTTCTGATTACCCAGACAATGCTCGACATTCTCACTGAGATGGAGAAGAAGGGACTTCTGGGAAAAGACAACCTAAGTATGCTGAAGAGTCTCTGTGAAAAAATTAACATCAGCCTGTGGAACAGAATTGAAGATGGGTTAAACCTATTTGGTAAAACAGAACAAAGCAGCCTCTTCCCCATAGTTATTGTTGAATTGTTGTATAGGTATTGTACAGCAGTAATCATGAATGCTTTGCAGGCCAAGAAGAGATGCTCATCACAGAGGAAGAGAGGGGCAGCACAGGAGGCTCTGGGGGGCATCTGGTGTCATCTGTAGCACCCTATCTTCCTGGCAATTTTAATGACTCTTCCCAGGTAAGTTAGTTTATTTCCTAGAAACATCATCATTTTGTGTTAGAAGAGCTCACCCGTCCATGAAGTGAACAGTTGTTCTAAGACCAACTGTTAAAAGCACTCTTTAGAAAAAGAAAAATGCACAACTCTGCATCCTTTATTCTGAAGCTTTGTCACAGGCACAGCTGCTGCAGTGTTGTACTTTAGAAACATCTACAAGGGCAGCAAGGTAGGCTGAGTTTATGGTACCAGGAACTAGGCAGTTGGCAGCTGGCTTGGCAGGGAGATGAGAGTGAACAGAGTACCCCGTGTGGGCTGAGCCTGACTTTGGTTGTCCAGCAGGGTGCTGTCCTGCACAGACTGCCAAAGGCAGTGGGACAAGGCACTGCCAGGCCCTGGGAGCAAAGCTGTTCAGAGAGAGCTGCCTGGACAGGAGGCCATCTGGCTCTGTACCCTGCTGTGCCACTCCCAACAGTTGAGGAGCACCTGGAGAACAGCGCAGGAGTTTCACCAGGAGTCTTTCTTTTCAGCTGCTTGAAGCTTACAAAATGACCAGCCGACCCTGTGGAGTGTGCCTGATCCTGAATAATCACAATTTTGCAAAAGCTAGGGAAGGAGTGCTGGAACACAAACACATGAAGGATCGTAATGGTACAGACGTGGATGCAGGTACAGTGAATGTTAAGGATGAGTTTGCGAATCTTTAAAAATAGAAACCTTGTTTCTCTTCCTAAAGGTCTAAATTTCAATCTTCCCTTTCTAGGATACTTTTGTTGTAGTGGCTCGGTCAGCCCTGTTTACCGTGGTGGCACACCCTGATCAACTCATCAAGTTTTTAGTGCCTGACACTGAACAATTCAGTAGCATTTTGCAGTTCTAGTGAGGTTACTGCAACCTTAAGCAGCACCCTGAGCCTGGACTTCACAAGCTAGGCTAGCTTTGCATCAGCCTTACACATGCTAATTCTAAAATATGCAGAATTGGAAATGTCTGCTGCTGAACCAGACTTGGGCATTGTTTAACATCCAACTTAAAAAAAGGGAGGATGTTGGCACTCAGGGGCCCTGATTTTAGCAGGCTGTCGTACAGCAGCAGAGCTCACAGTGGCTCCTAGGGTCTCTCAGATCAGTGTATTTGCATTGTCTGTGCCAAG
This sequence comes from Struthidea cinerea, assembly GCA_013397865.1. Classification (NCBI taxonomy): domain Eukaryota; kingdom Metazoa; phylum Chordata; class Aves; order Passeriformes; family Corcoracidae; genus Struthidea; species Struthidea cinerea. The sequence goes on from VZTI01004304.1 coordinate 307,002, forward strand.
AGATAAAATCCATCTATGGGCCTTCCCTCACTGAACTGAACTCCACCTTTAGTTCAAGTCAGAGCACAAGGTTTCTTCCTCCTGTGACACAGGTACCACCCAAATCAGTTGTGCTCTCCTCTTGGGTAAAGCAACTGCACTGTCCAACACCTTTTGAGAGATGAAGGGACTAGCTGTAAAGTGGGTGGGGAAAAGAGATGCGGCTTTAATAGTTCTGCATGCTTTCCAGACAGAGGCACGATGGCAAGAAAGCCTTTTAATGACGTTAAGGGAACTCAGTAGAGATATGATTAGACTACTAGAGTATTTGCAGGCTAGGAATTTTAACTGCGTGGATGTAGTCATGTAGCAGATGACCAATTATGTTTAGAAATGCAATCTGCAATTGCAGAGTCCCAACTTTCATATAATGAAATGTCTCCAATTTCCCTTCTGTTTGCTTTCCAGCGGCTCTGAGGAATGTCTTTACAAAGCTTCATTTTAGAGTAGAAGAATGTAGAGACCTCACTGCAGAAGAAATCCGTAAGACTGTGGACATCTTCCGGAGTAAAGACCATGAGGACAAAGACTGTTTTGTTTGCTGTATCCTGTCTCATGGGAAAAAAGGCATTATATATGGTGTTGATGGGCAGGAAGTACCTATCCGGGAACTGACCACTTCTTTCACTGTACAGAATTGCAACTCACTTGCTGGAAAACCAAAAGTTTTTTTTATTCAGGCCTGCCAAGGTGATGCTTTCCATAAAGGTGTGACCATCGAAACAGATTCTGGAGAGCAAGATTCTTCTGTAGAGCGAGATGCGAGGTTTCAGCTCGACTGCATCCCCGCAGAGGCAGATTTCCTCCTGGGCATGGCGACCCTGCAGGATTACGTTTCCTACAGAAGTCCCAGGGAGGGAACCTGGTACATACAGGCACTGTGCCAGCACCTGGAGTACAGCTGTCCTCGGTACTTACGTTTCCATAAGCTTGTTTTTGGCAACACCTGAATTTTCCTTCTGGATGACAGGGACTTGATGTAGATGCAGAGGTAGATGATATGGAGTGGGAATGCTCACTCGGAGTGCAAACAGTAATGTAGGACAGAGCAACACCATGCGGACTGTTCAAAGCAACTCGGGGAAGTGCTGAAGCCTATTAAAAACAGGAGCTGTTAGCACTGGTATATATTACGATAGTGAGAATGTTACTTGCTGATGTTAACTGCCTCTAATACAAACTGTACTCATATCTTTGCAGAGGGGAAGATGTTCTCACCATCCTGACAGCAGTAAATCAAGAAGTGAGCAGAAAATCTTGTGAGCGGGATGCAAAGAAGCAGATGCCACAGCCCAGTTTCACATTGAGGAAGAGGCTCATCTTTCCTGTCAACTAAATGGGAGGGAACTGCATGGCAGAGAGAGCTGCAACAGCCTGGAATTGGCTGGTTTCACTCAGAGTTTGATCAAACACAACAGACTTTCAAGTGTCTACTCTTAGCAGAAGAGCAGATATTTTTAATTGAAAATACAGCTGAGGAGAAAAAGCCTTAAGAAATTTGTGTTAATATGTGTAACACTTTATACTTGAGAGCATCTCTGAGCTGGTCTCTGATTTATCTCCGATTTATTTAGCTGATCTCTCTCGGTGGTTTGCTGGCGAAAATACACTCCGTGTCCTCTTATCAGCTGTACTACATTGCTATTGCTTTCATAAGATATCTTTACAAGGCAACTTTTACAAGACAACCATTATAAAGCCTTGTGTACTTTAAGCCTAACTTTTGCAAAATAAAGGGGGGAGTGCTGTAAATTTTATAGGATATAATCAGCTCACATCAGTGTGTTTCGTTACTTGTCATCACTTAAAGTCATTAATTCTTAGCAGCTTGGTGAGCCTCAAGATAAAGTCAAGCATTTGTCATCCAGCATCCTCAGCAGGATCTATCTGTGACCTGGGTATCAGAGTATCCTCTACATAGAGTAGTCTCAACAGTGAAAGTCAGTTGCTCTGGTACTGCTTCATGTTTCAAGATGTCCAGTTATCCTGTGTTCGCTTACTTTGCTGATCTTTGAGTCTTGGTTCTAAGCACAGGAGAAGTCACTGGGTAAGCACCCAGCTCCTTAAAACATTTTGTATTGCCTCCTGTGGTGAGCATGCACACAGAACTGCTTCAGTGTCTACCCCCATTTTGTCACAGATTTATAGGGCTCACATAACATCAGCTACCGCGATGGTAAAAAAATCAACCGTTGTGGTGTTAAGACAACACTGCAGTGCTAACACTATAATGCTAGAGGAACACGCTAGCTGCTCTGAAAGAGGGGAGGAAAAAACCCCAAAGCACCACTCACCACAAAAACCCCCAAGGTACCAGAAAATATGAACAGATCCATTTAAAGTGAGGCTCAATGCTCAAATACTAAATCAATTTATTGGCTTCTAAAGCCACTTCTGCAGGTACCAACTCACTTCACTAAGCTTGTGTACAGTACAATAATAATAAATTTTAGCCACACAAAGGCCTGTTTTAGGTCTGTTATAGAACAATGTAGTAGAGAAGATGACATCTGGAACAAACCACAGAACATCAGCAATATACTGAAAAATGGCATGTTATACATGTTTATTATCAAATTTACATTCCACTATGAAACAACAGTAAGTGCAAAAAGCAGATGGAAAAAATACCATGAAAATCCCAGACTGTTCAAACACTGTGTGTAATCTCCTCATGTAACAGCCAAATGAAGCCCAAACCCACTTACTCTCCTTCCCTCTCTGTTGCTAATTCGACAGCAATAGATGTTTAACTTCGATCACAGGTATTTTGAGCATGCAGGTATCACTGAGTTTATCAAAAACTAACAGTGAAACTGGAAAGCTTTAAGTTTGTGCTTTGTTTAAGACAATCGGAATAAGGTAAATGCAACAATTTCCTTCTGTCTCTTGTAAGTTGCACAATCACGGGTCAGTCCTTCCTAGCATCTGTGTTTGACTCAAACCTGCAAGGCAACAGAACCTTGCCAAAACGTAATTATCCATTCCTTCTAGATCTACCTCTACTCAAACAAAAGATCTGGTGCAGGATCTAAGCCATGGCAGTTTGTCACCGCTCTTACGGGAGATAACGAAAGCCAAATCATGCCTAGAATCATGGTAACTTCTAAAATGTTCTCAGAAACACGTGTTACTGAAAAAAAGGTTTATCTTCTAGGTTTTGGCACAAAACGGTAACATGGAAGAAGCATCAGTTTTCCCTGTTACTGCAAGCCAGGCATGTATATCCAAACTCTGCATGACCATCCAAAGGCATAAATGCATGACAGAATTTGAACAACACTGCACCACAGCATCAACCAACTGGATAAATACACACAAACACCATGGTATAGACATTCTTCCATTTTCTTTTTGCCTTATGTAAAGTATCTGATGATACATCTCGCCTACTGAACAAGCTGACCTCTTGACATCCATAGCATTGTTTGAACCAAACCAGTTTATATTGTTGGGCTATGGAATATGGAAGCGTTCCCAAGAGAAACATGCATTTAATTTATATGCTTGTAGATTAATTTTACCTGAACCATGGTCTGCCAAAGGAATTCTGCCTTAGCGGATTTGCTACTCTGCTGATCCAATGGCTGGAGTTATCTAATGAAGCCAGTTAGAAACAGTGAAATACCTTCAAAATTTTATCTGTCACTGACAGGTATTCCTACAATAAACACATAAAATGGACATACTTTTGACATGCTACATACTTCTCTGTTGATACCAAACTGTCTAAGCTTTTGCTAACTCATTTCCCTGGAAGTTACAGATACACAGCAGACATACCTGTCTCAGTCCACTGGAAACCAACATTGCACTCCCTCCTTTCACTCTTACCTTATGTAGCTAGGCAAGACACCATGCACAGCTAAGTACATACAAACATAAATACTTACATGAAAAAATTAAATATTTTTCATTTAAAAAACAAAATTAACCCGTATATAGCCTTTTAAATAAAATTCACCTTTTGTAAGTGTAAGATTTTGCTTAGAGAGCAAAAGGCAACTCCAGGAGTTCCTGAATATTTCTGTGCGCTGCTGACAGACAAGCTTCTGCTAAGAATCCCTGTGCAAGTCTGAAGTGGTTACTCCTTTTCCTTTTACACACACACACAAAAAAAAATTTAAAAAATTCAAAGAATCATCACAAGATCTACAGAACTGTAAAAGCAAAGGCCACATTACAAATTTCCTATAAACAAGGTTAAGAAGCTTTCTTTTCCTGCCCTACTCCACTCACCCCTGCAGCAACGAGGGTGCTGATTATGGTGGATGTGCCTTATGGCACATGCAAATCAGTGAAATTGCACTGATGCGTCACACCATCCCCCCAGACAGCTGCCAGCTATGCCCCACTTACACGGTAACAGGCAAGGTAAACTTAACTGTTTAATCTAATTGTATGGAAAAAAATAATTTTGTAACGTTGATAGGTATAGTGAAAATTTACATAAAGATTAAGAACCTGTTTCTATTCAGGTTGCTAGCAAAGACAACTTTTTCTTAAGTTACACAAAAAATCTGTTGTAGATTTTTCAGTTATGATTAGAACCTTGGACAGGAAGGAATCAAAAAAGCAGCATGGGCAGTAATATTTTGATGATTAACACTCAGAAACCAGATTTCTAAAATGGAGTTCTCTTTTGAGTTGGAAAGTCTGCCTCAGCTATGTTCAGAACCACTCACTCACTGATCACCGGATTTCAATATTCATTAAAATGCTACAAAGAACACCAGCTTTTTTCTTCCTGTTTCTACATACAGACTGGGAAATTTTGCTCTTAGTGAAATCTTTTAAACAAAATCCTATCTAAAATGAGAAATAAGGCATAAAGTTTACTGGAGATCTCTCAAATACAAAAAATGTCTACTTGGCAAGACAAGAGGCAGTTTTCTGAACTTCCAACACTTTCCTTGAAGTAAATGCTCTCCACTTAAGTCTTTAAAAAGAAACCCTGAATCAAGCACCTAGGGTTTATTTCCTTTTGCAATGCTGAAATGTGCCTGAGATATTCGTGTGTGTGTGTATGTGTGTGTGTGTGCACAAAAATATCCTCATTTAAATAGAAGCACACTACACTTTGGAAAGATTTCTTAACTTCAAGTTTTCACCCCAATACACACTTTCCTGCTTCTTAATTCTTATTCATTGCACATTTCTCTGTGTAGTTTATTCAGAAGCTCTGGAAAGAAATAAACTTCTGTTAATACCTCACTAACACAACTGCACTCTTTCAAAATATAAATCCTGTGTTTGTAAACTGAAGTATTACTTTCTTACACAGAGCTAAAGGTTCTCTTCCCCGCTTCTCAAAGTGAGGAGGAGTTCAAAAGAGCACAGTTTCTGAAATGGAAAATAAAAGAATTTTTAAAAAATCCAAGTCTTCATATTTGTTTGCTATAGAGAGGAATTTGGGCTGATAATGCTGGTCAGACTGACTGTTATTTTAATATTATATTTAAATGATGTAGCCTGACTGCAAACAGCTAGTAAATACTATGGGTGTATGGCGAAAAAAACCAGAATACCTACACATACAGGTTAAAGGGTTAAAACACTGAAAATGTCTACAATAGTCTTCACTTCTGATTAAGTAAAGACAGATGCTGAAGGGGGTCTTGAAATTAAGCTTTGGTTTTACCTTTCTATCTCCCACAAAAACCTTCTTCCTCAAACCCAAGCAATGTTCTTTTGCTCCTTGGTCCCAACACTTGTCTCTCCCACATTTTAACATACACTTGCCTTTTCCAACTCTTCTGTAACACATCTAACAATGCCTGTACTGGATGTTCATCCCTCTAATTATTTAACTGTGCTCCAAGTCAAACACCTTTCAGGCCAGTTAGTCTTCCTTTAGTATATCCATTTTTGATGACTGTGTGCAAACCGGAGCTCCCAGTGCTCCAATCATGGCTGGAAGACTCTGGTTTCTTCTCAGTCCTGCCATTAAGTTGCTACCTGCATTTAAAAACCCAGCTGAGTCCTGCCTCTGCAAGTTAACCTCTGGCCCCTGATTCTTCCCATGGTCCTGTGTTTCAGCGGGCTTGATCACCCTGGCAATGCCCAGCCTCTTCAGTCTGTCCACGAGGTTCATCTTCAGCTGGCCTACGTCCGGGACATTACGGGAGGGCTTTAGGCCATACATTTCTTGCAAGAATGTTTCTGCTGGTCGAGAAGCCAGGAAATTTTCTGAGTGATGCACTCGAGGCTCAAACAGTGGAGGGGAAGGACAAGGTGAATGCGAAGGAGAATTTGGTGGAGTAGAAGGAATGGGAAGAGTTCGAGGGGGTTCGAGCAAAGGCAGTTTTTCTAATATGGGGCTGTCGTAAACCTTGGCAGAGATGCCTCGTTCTTGCAAAAGTTTAGCCAGGCTGCTTGTGCTGCTGAAAGTAGTAGTTGAGTCTCCTCTGTTGGTCAGAAATTCTCCAATACTTAGTCTGTAAGGAATGGCTGGAGTGCTCACTACTGGGTTTCCAGTACTGCTGCCAGTATTTCCCAGTGAAAATGGAGCACCCATGGAGCTGAAATAAAATAAAAATGAAACAGAGAATATGCACACATTAGACATTTTTATACCTGCTCTGCATTTGCCTTTTAGTATACAGAAGACTCAAGAAAAACTAAACTATGGCTATAAATTGTGACAGTTTCAGCTTCAGTACACTCAGAATTATTGGTTCTGCAAAGTACCAATGAATTTACCTTCTGTGATCACCTATACTCTATTAGATAGAATACTGACGTCCAGTTAGTTTAAAAAATTTTTAAAATATAACAGAATCAGAAAATAATCACAGAATCTTTTTTTCCACAATAGATATATGATACAAGGCATCTGCTACTTAAGAGTCAAAATTTGCTTCAAGTTACCTTAACCTGTTTTAACTCTCACTCTAGAGAATTCCAAGTTTCCCTTTGTAATTACAACTATTTTTATTAGTAACATCCTACCTGTTGCCTAACTGCCTTAGTATTTTTTAAAACTGGTCCATATATCAAAAGCCAGAAAGAAACTGTTTAATCCTGTGCAGCAACATTTAGGATGTTAGCAGCCCTCATACCTGGGAGTAACTTGAGTGACATCAGATGGGTGAAGGATCCTACAGGTAGTGAAGGTGAATGTGGAATTTGTTGAAGATAGACACTTCCCTGGATTTGAGGCTGCAATGTGAAGAATTTACATCCATTAAGGGCAAAAATAAAGACATACAAAAACTAATCAAAGCTTAAGACAATGTTATTATCACTGCTAATTATTTTGAGTCCTTTTTTTTGAAGTAAAGAACAAAGACAGCAAAACCAGCATTATCACACAGTCAAATACTTTCCATAGAGAAAAGGACACTGCTAAATAGAATCAGGAAGAAACACTAGCCACGCTTCTCACCAGTGAGTGGTACTGCTGCTGAAGTAATAGGTGGCAGGAAAATGCCTGCCACTGGCTTTGCCAATGTACATTTCTTCTCCTCCGGGAGGGACTGTTGTGCTTGAAATGTTATACCTCCTTCACCCTCTTCCTCATCATCTTCCTCCAGGTCAGAGATGTGGTGCACAGTGTCATCAGACAGAGGGGTAAAGCCTTTAGTAACAACACCTGGTCTTGGGTCAAGAATGGTGCCTAGGTTGGGTCGAGCAAGCTGCTGCCAATGAAAAAGGGTCTGAGATCCTGGTGTGACAAAAGAGAAAAGATTCAGAGAGCCTTTACCTACTACTGTAACGAGTTACAAGAATTCACGAGCAAAGCAACTGCAGCTGGCTGGTGCCCACACTGTGATCCACACATCCACTGGATGGCAAAGACAAAAAGCAGCCCAACACTTAGCACCCTCTAAGAAAGCCAGGTAGAAAGCGATGCTGATGAGCTTGCTGGCATGGAGCCTACGAAATACTACTGCTTCCTGTTACTACACATCATACCTAGCTATACACACAATGATTTAGCTGGCAAATCTAAAAGCCTTTTCTGCTAATGAGAGAGGGAAGATCATCCTCTTACCTTCAATGGGTTTGACAATTTGCAACTTCTCTGGTAGGAGGACACGGAGATTACTACAGCTGGAAGAGAGATCAGTGAATTCTGAGTTTGTACTTGGGGAAAAAGAGCTTTCTGTTGGTGTACTGAAGCCACTAGCCTCTTCTTTCTGCTCAGCCAGCAGATGCATTTTTCGGTCCCACTCCTCCTCGAAGAACTGCTTCTCACTCAGGTAGTTCTGACGACGGAGGGAGAGCCTGTGCAGAGCTGTGACCAGGTCATTGTCTCCAGGGGTTCCTGGCTGGCCAGGACTGTGAGTGTCTCTGTGAAAAATACCACATAATAACAGATATTAAGACCATTGAATTAACTATTTCTCTCTTACACAGCAGAAGTCCAATCTGGATTTAGTTTTGAATCAGTTCTTCTCAGAAGAAGGTTAACAGGCTTCCTACTTCAAATTCTTCTCAGAGCTGCTCCCCAGGGCCATCCGTGTGTGGCTCTCCAAGTGGTGCACTCCAGACTGGAAGGGCTTTGCTGTCATAACAGCACTTGAACGATTAGATCCAGGGATTGGCAACGGGGCAGGAAAGGAAGAGGAGCGGCCACGAATGATATTGGCAACCTTGACAGTGTCAAACACTCGTTTCTGTTGACCCCTGCGGAAAAGACAAGCAAACAAATGTGGTTTTCAGAAGCAAAAAAGATACAGTAAAGAAAAATCTCTGAAAAACTAACTTTGAAAAGTCTGCGGAGACCTCACTAAAAAGAAGTTCAGAAAAATGTGACTGCCTAAGACACTCATGTCTTCAGGAGAACTACTCTATTAAGTATCAGAATTACCACTTCTTCACCTGAAAGACCTGAACCTCTACTGATAACTGCTTTAGACTATTCAGAAGTATATATTTTATTTAATTTGTGTATGCTTTCAGAAACACGTATTTAGTTTGTTACTTCTTGCTCAGAATTATCAGATCCAGGAACATGTCTTGGGGGTTTTGAAAACTGTTACGAGTCTTTCAGCTATGATGTCATTTGTCCAGCAATTTTTCTATAAGCATTAAAAGGGATAAAACTAGTCCTGTGCATCAGAGAATTTGGATCAAAAAATCTCACAGATTAAAGAACAAAATAACACCCTTCTAGCAATTCCCAGCTTCTTCACAGAATCAAATAAGCATAGCAGGTTTCAAAATTGAAAAGGTTACCAAATACTACAAACCTTTTTTTATTTACAATGAAAACACTATAGAGGGAATGTATGCATTTATAGAGTCCAAGAAATCAGTTTCACCTCAATTAATACAAATCTGTGGATAAATACCAAACAGCACATAGAGATCTGAAAACATACTTTTGCTTGGAGAGAACAGATTCATCACCCTGACTCAATTCCTTCCGCATTGTCCCTTCAATTTCTGCTGCAAGGGAATCCTAGAGAAAAACGGAAACCATAAGAGTTGACAAGTTAGATTCAAGTCTTCCTTCTAACAATTTTAGCAGAAAATACCTGTAAAACTTACTTTTAACAACCTGCATTTGTTTGCCCAGTATCAGTATGCTTTGGACAAATCCTTTGGCCTCTGCAGGAAAGGCACGTGGGACAGTTTTCCACCATAACTACACCCATGCGTAACCAGCGTGGGTTCAGTTTTCATTAGCAACATCTGCTTTTAATTTTTATTTCTTTATGTACTCTGTATGTTGGTTGCTTTAGTTAAGCTACAATTTTAAGAGCACTTCTTACAAGCCCAAGCATGTACACAAGTGATTCTGTACACACAGAGCAACCAACCAAAACCTGATGAATTCCCAGATATTTTGAGTATGTGAGATGCTGTGTTTCTTAAAGAAACACTGTCGAGTCATAAAATTCACACCAACATCACACAATACACTAGCACAACTGAGCATAAGCTGTAGAACATGCCAATTCCCTTATTAAACAGAAAAGGCATATAAAAAGGAAAAATAATTGCAGCGTCAAAACGTGTCAAGTGAACAGTTAGTTTCCCAACTAATTTCCTAAGTTTCTCACAAGTGTACACATTGAAGAATTGAAAAACCAACAGATCAGCTCCTTTGCCTACTACAAAGTAGTTCTGGCTGCAGCTCCTGCTAAGGCCATTGTGCTCCCAGAGCTGCACACTGCCACAGCTGCATGGGCCAGCGGGTGCGTGCCACGCTAGAGGTGTTTGTTACCACAGGAAATGCTCCACGGGACTGCGGGTGGCAGAGACAAGCGACAGAGCTGGCTCTGCTGCGCAGCAACTTCACTTCTTCCTGGGACTCGTGCAACATCCCCAGACACTCTGCATTCCGATCTTGCAACTCATGGAGCTGAAAGGGAAGAGAGGCCATCACATGATCTCTTCAGAGAGAAGACAGAGTGAAACTGAATGAACTTCTACAGTAACTTGTAATAGCTGATTCAACGCTGTAAGATTCCTTCAACTGCAAGGCACATGCCCACAGCTGGAATGGACAACAGTCAGCACAGCACCCGTAGCGGTTTTAGTGACAAAGCATGAAGAGGAAAAAGTATGATGAAATTCAAAGGAAAATACATTGAAAAACTACAAATACACAAACTATTGATGCAAAAGAAGCAAAAAAAGAGAACTGTCTTAAAATCTCATGAGCCACAGTACTGTTGATATAATCAGTAATATTCACACTAAAAGCACTCTTTTTCTCCTAACTACTAAGAATAGTAAGACCTCCCTACTTGAAACATGCTCCTTGCCTTTCATACTCCTGTGAACTACAAAAATATTTGTGTAGGCTTAAGTAATTATTCTTTTCCTCCAATCATATGACTTCAAACACAATGAAAGATTAAAAATCCTATATAATTAAAAAGCAGTAGTTCCCATTCTCTGTTTTCTTTCTCCTGTATTCTATCCCAAACATTTATCTAAATGTATATACATAGAAGCCTTAAGTACCTCTGCTGTCAGTTGTCTCTGAGCATCTTTGGAGGCTTGTAAGTGAAGTTTCAGCTCCTCCTTCTCAATCACATTCTGAAAGCACAAAAAGGTGCTCATCATTTTCTCAGCTGATTTCCCCAAGAGACTGATCCTCTGCCAGACCTTCCTGCAACAGCCACTCTCTTGCAGTGCAACCCCCTGGCTTGCACAGACACCTGCACGGACACGGACACTTTAGCAGCATTCCCTTACTTCTTTGAGTTTATGTTGAAGATCAACAATCTGGGACAAAAGGGATGAGATCTCTTCCTGATAGCGAATCACCTCCTCACTCTTCTCTGACAACTCCTCTGTTATCCTGGAAATCTGAGCATTTGTTTGCCCTACAAAACACAAAAGGAACTTAGTTGAGACCTTCTCCCAATACACAAAAAAACCCCCCAAACCCCAGAAAGGAAGAGTGAAAGTCAACAACAATCAGCAAAATGACCAATACTCTTAGGAAATCAATTCATAATACATAAAAGTAGGTGCCTTAAAACATCCATAAGGAAAAGATTGACAGTGGGGAGGAGGAGGAGGAAAAAGAGTTAACTTCAAATGCAGGTGTAACATATTAAGAACTAAGCATGCAGAATCTGAAATACACATCACCAGTATGTGAAATGACCACAATAAAACTATTTCAAATTACATAGTGGCTCATGACCAAGGCCATACTTGGAATATGCTGGAAAAGTCTGGTTCTGAATTAATCTTGTTATTAACTGCCATTGTAAGCAAAGGCATTTTGTCAAACCTTGTCAAGTGTAACATAGGCTCTTGATCCTGGTCATTATCTATTCCCCGAAGATTCACTGAATACAATTTCCTGTTTCTTTTTTTTTCTTTTAGTAAGGACTTCGTGAAGTGAGATGAAAAAGCAACTCAAAGAGCTGAAATATTTTTATGCAGTTAGCCTTGTTTGTACACTTGCCCTGAATGCATTGCAAAGTCATAAGAAAGTCTGATCAATCTTGCATAAAGGTCACACTACAACTTTAGTGCTTGTTGTACCTCACGCATTTACTCCAGAACAAGGCCCTGCTTATGGGCCTGTGGGCATTTAAGCTCAGTCAGATACCTTCTTCCTGAAAATGCAAATTTTAAAGCTGTAGGCAACACAGCTTTAGGAGAAGATTCTTTCTGTGAGCCTTAATTACCTAGCATGCCTACACGTGCTGTAGAATTTAATTAAAAAAGTGAACTCACAGACATTGTCACTGAAGGAAAATAGGAGAGCATATCTGAACTAACTCTTACTTGCAAAACATGCGTATTTTCTCAGCGGGATCAGAGTAAATTAACCAACTAAGTATCAATCAATAGTATTTTATGGTCATCTGTAACAAGAAAAGTAAAGCAGCAATCCAGTCTTCTTTATGGTGGTTGTATAGAAAAAAAAAATCTTAAATATAATTTAAGATTATTATGCACAAAGGAAGTAGTACACATCAAATGACTACAGATAAAGAAGTATTGTTCTTTATTGTTTCAGAATACTTAGCATGCATTTATGTAAGAGTACCTGCAATTCTTTGCAAATAAGCAGTCCCCAAAGCAAACACAAACAACTCCTCTAGACAAATTAAGCCACTTGCTAATTTAAATGCCTTGCTTCAGGACATGTATTTTAAAACTAATGTGTTCATAGTTAAAAGTCTATAAACCAACACATTTCAGTGTCAAGTGTGCTGAATACACAAGAAGAATATTTTGTTGATCTTCTAGTGTCTGCAGGCTTCAGTTTACAAAGTTTATGGACATTATCTTTTGTGTTCATTTTCCCCTTCTAAACATGACACACACAGCTGAATTTCAATGCCAGAGTGAAACTTGATGAAATACAGAAACAACCTTACACTCGGGCAAAGGGCAAGACTTCAATGATTAGCATAAATTACTGAAGCTTGTTTTTGGATTCAGGGTTAACTAAGAAGGTGCAGGCACTAGGTATTTCACCTACCATTCAGCTATTGCAAAATACAGCCTGGATACTCACGGAGTTCTTTAACACAGTCATTGACCAGCTGCTGTTCCTTCTCTTCATATGTAATGGTTTCTGACTTCAGGTGGCAAGCCTTCAAGAAAATTATTTGTTTATCGATAACAATTTCAGTTTATCTATAATGCTATGAATTTTTATTTCTAAAATTCTTGCAACTGAAGAATCTCCCCTCTCTCTCTTTAAAAATTCTGTGCAACTGTGTTTTCCACCATAACCTGTTTCCCAGAATTTTACAGGTGTCTTGAGTGAAAGACACACAGACACATGATCAAAGCCTAATCTCTTGGCTCTAATCAAAACTTGTTGCAAAAAGATGTAATTTGGTAGGGAAAGTGAACCAAGACAGAAATCAGAAATAAGCAATTAAATTTGTTTCAAAAAACTTAAGGTAAAAAAATCTTGCAAACTGACTGATGTTAGCCAACTCTCTTATGGCACTTAAAAGCTCTTGGTAGAATAGCTTTTCTCCATATTCCCAACTAGTGTATTTAGACTAAATTTTCTGGGTCAGAGACTGAGTATCACAACATACCTAAACAATATGAAGCACTCTAGATTCCTACTTCCCTTTTGATTGTGAGGATGGTAATATTAAATTTAGCACAGACAAGTCTTCTATACTCAGGACTGTTTGCCAGTAAGGGACTCACACTGTAAAACTCAGCAAATGGTTTTAAAGATTATCCCAGCAAACAGTGGTACATTTACATAAGTGCAGGCAAATACACTTCTTTACATAGTGCTGTCAAATGAAAATAAATAAAAAAGTAAATAGAGGCTCATTGTAACTGAGGCTATTGCAAGCTACTGAGGGTTATGTTATATCACAGAATGATTAACCCCTGGCTGGTCAGTAAACCTGTGCAATCCTATACAGGCTTAGGAGCAAAATAAAGGCAATCTGATCTTCTCTTTCTTATCCTACAGCACTACTAACGTATCCTTTTGGTCTTAAGGAGTTACAGGAAGATTGTGCATCTCATGCTGAGTATTTTGGAGACAAAACAAGGACAGAAGTGTATTTTGTTGACATTAAAGGAATCTAGTCTGGTACTGGTATAACAAGCTTATATTGGGAAAGGCTCACATAGAAAAAAATCAAAACACCACACACACACACAAAATAAAAACCCCTCATGTTTCTTACAAACAACACCCCCTTTTCTTAAAGGCAACAAAAGAACCCAGTTTTAAACAATGTCCTATTTTATGAGTTCCACTCTTCACTACCCAAGAAAAGACACTGCATCTGTAGATTCCAATTCTTGGAACCTTTGCTGTTGGTTCCATTTTATAGCCATTTTTTGTTTGGCCATTTAGTGTCTATCCTCCTAACGGCACAGTGCCTGTATTCAAGTTTTACACACACAAGAGACCAGTCAAAATAGAGAAACTAATCACACAGTCAAAACTAAGTATGTCTTTAAAATAATTTAAATGGAAGCTTATTAACCCTTAAATATCTTCTGACAAAAACAATGGCAACAGAATGGAATTCCCCAAATACTCTTGCTCATTGCAGTCAGATATATATCAAAACAAACTGTATAAGCTTGAGGGCCTGATGTGTCCAAGTAGCTTTGCTGGGTGCTTACGTATGTTCCCATGTGTTTTCATGTATCACAACTGCACTGAGAACAGACTACTAGAGAACTCTGGAGACAATGAGGAATGAAGGAAACAGAAGGTTGTGGGCATGGAGGGAAAGTGCTTGGGAATGATTTGTACACAGTGACACAAAATAGCCATGTGCTTCAAGAGAAACTCTGATGCTGGATTTTGAGCACCCTGATTCGATTCATTTCATACCCAGCACATACAGCACACACCATCAGTCAGATGTACCTTGGATCGCAGAGCCAGGTTTTCCTCCTCCAGCTCTCGGAGTTTATCCTGCAAGACATCCAGCTGCAATGGATCATGGGAGACACTGAAAGACTCGTTGAAACGCAGTGGTGTGGAACAGCTGGAATCTGTCTCACTCTCCTCAGAAGCGATGGAAACAATACGCAGCAGGTCATCCTTCTTTGACAGTTCATGCTGCAGTTGGTTAACCTAGGACAAGTGAAGATCACCACCACGTGAAATACACTTCAGATATACAATATCATAGTGTATTATTTATGCAGCCTCTAGAACATCACTGCTCCAGTCTAAAATGAGATTTAAGAAGAGCTCACACCTCAATTTTACAGGAAGTTTGCAAAATCATAATTTTACCCGTGCAAGTGAGACTGAAAATTCAAGACACCACAAAAATGAACAACAGAACCTACTTTTTAAATAGTCTACTGCAAAATCATTTTCCAGCTGCCTTGATGCATGATTTAATTTTAACATGCTAGCTATCGTTTTGATTATGACCATTACTCTGAACTGCTGAGTTCCTGGAGAAAAGGACAGAGAGACAACTATTTACATGTATAGAGTGGTACCCTCCAGTCTGCACATTACATGAATCGTAGGACAATTAAAAACAAAACAAAAGAGACAGATCTCATTTAGATAAATTCTATTTTGCCTATCTACATTTTTATATGAATATCTAAGTTTATGCTGTCCTACAGCTGATTATGAGTACATCTTTGTTACCAGCACACTGTTTTATACAAGCAGCTGAATCCATTTCACTGTAGCTTACACTACATCTGTTGACCACAGGGTTGTCAACTATTTAATTTATTTTTAAAGAAAGAAAAACAAAGAAAAGGTTAGATCAAGAAGTTATGCTTACAGGAAGAGATGAAGTGAAGATCTTGATCAGAATTCACTTTTCGTTACATTTTATTCATTAATTTGTTTACTCTTAGTGTAAGCATCCCATTAACCGGCTCATTTTCTGTTTCCTCACCTGTGAAGTTGTTATGTAGCAGCTCATGTCAGATACCAATCTCTTATTTTGAGTCATATTAGT
Source organism: Struthidea cinerea (assembly GCA_013397865.1). Taxonomy (NCBI): domain Eukaryota; kingdom Metazoa; phylum Chordata; class Aves; order Passeriformes; family Corcoracidae; genus Struthidea; species Struthidea cinerea. The sequence continues at coordinate 322,907 of VZTI01004304.1, forward strand.
CCATTCTTAATTTAACAGTGGGAAATCAGACTGATGGTCTGATATACCTAATGATGTCTAACATTCTCATAATTTCTAGTAATTACAATATGTAGTCTTCATATTCAATTGCTGGACTGCAAGAAGTGACTGAACGATGATTAGGAGAATGACATCTAAGTAAACTTCTGTAGTCTGAGAGCACCAATCACCCCTTTCACAATGAAATAATATATTTCCATTAATCCTCTTACCACCATCATAAATGGAAAAAAAAAGAGGGAAAAAAATGGGGAAAAAAACTTAAATAAAGGAAAAAAAGAAAGAAAAGCAACCACTTACTCTGTCTAGAGTTTGTCCTAACTGTTCTTCCAGTGATTCATTCTGTTCCATCAACAGATGGTTTCGCTTAAGGAGGGCTTGTCCAATTCGTGCTGCCAGTTCCAGGTCCCGATCCTTCTGCTCCCAAAACGAGAAAAAAAGTTTCCTTTTGATCATGTAAGGTTTAAATTCAGAGCTTTAGATTCTCCTAGATATTGCTCAATGCATCACCTGAGCACTGAGATACCCCTTCATTCTCAAATGGATCAACATTGTTAGAAAATGCTTCATCACTGGGATCCAGAACATATCCATAACTGTGTTTTTTGATAACGCATACTCTCTTCCACAGCCATTTGCAATAACAGGAGGGGAGGAAAGCACCAAACCGAGGGACAGTTTTGGTTTTTGTACTGAGTACAAAGGGTTCTGTTGAATCACATACACACAAAAAAATCACATTTACTTAGGCCTGTGGTCCTTCCAGTGACACTTTCTCCAAAACAGACTGCTCAGCTTGAACAGTGGTGAAAGGGTAGAAGCAGAGGAGCAACAGGAAATCAGAAGACAGCTGTTTCTTTCTTATACTCACTGGCTTCATGGGTGCCCACAGTTTTGTTAAATTTTATTTCTGAGGTGGTACAAGCAAATGGGCAGCTTCTCATTACCCATGTGTTTGATAAGCAGCTCTTGAAGATAACCAAATCAAAATGTTCCGCAGCTGAATAAAACCCTCCCTCAAATACACTTCCTCAACTGTATTAACACAGCATGACAGAGACAAGCATACCTCAGCTAACAGACGTTTCACCATGTCAGCTTCACTGTAGTCTTTCTGTTCTGCATTATCTGTGCCAAGAACTGAAGAGAGACAAACATGCTTATTGAAGGAAAGACAAGAAGACTGTGGGAAGGGGAGAGCTAAACTCAGAGGATGCTGTTTATATACAAATACAGTACTTGGCTGATGAAGCTAGCAGACACTATGAAAATGCATCTTCAACTACAGAAATGTGAAACAATACTCATTTGGGAGACTGATAAATGAGGTATTTAACATTTACACCTTTCAGCAACATTAACTAAGACTTGAGGTGCTCACACATCCTTCAAATTTAGAAAAGGAGAAAAATCTCCTAAGAGCAACTTTTTGAATACAGCTAAGCAATTGAATCATCCAGGCTGCTGAGGAGAGGAGGAAGAGTATATTGGAGCACATCCAAATACAGTTGAATACATACTTTAACCCTGAAACCAAATTCCCACTAGGCTGTGTGACAGCTATACACAGGAAGAATGGAGACCCCAGAGACTAGTCATGGAAATGCATTTATTAAGGGCTTGACCATGTTGGAAACAATTAACAAGAAATGAGATAATGTATGTCTGCATTTTAGATGTAGCAGTAAATGCTATCTTACTAATCGACTCCAATGTTTGAAGAGTTTGTAAAACTATTAAAAAACTGAGAAACAGTAGGATTTGAAAAACAGGACTGAGTGAGGAATTAAGCAAAGCATAAAGAATTTGTGACAACTCTGAACAAAACACAGTGCTAGAACTGCAAAGCATTGGTCTGCTATAGTTAATGTCCTGAGAAAGGGGAGATGGTAGTAACAAAGGCCTCTTAATTACCTTGTGCAAATTTGTGAGATCCATCCAAGGAGGAGGAAGGAAGTTCAATAAGAGCTAGAGTGACAGATAATGAAAGATATGGGGGGAAAAAGAGAACAAAGAGGAGAAAGAATTAAGGAAATAGGTGACTTTGCCATGCATCTACCACAACCAAAAAAGTAAATGCATGTGCAAACATACTTTTTTCACTATTAAAACTTTCTTAGGCCTTTAAGGGAACCATTTAAATATAACTTCCTTCAGGAGCAGAATTATACATCTCTCTGTCAGGTGATGAATGTTTGTGCTTGTCCAAGCTCAACAGCACTTTGCTATTCTTGCTTTATGAAGTCAGGATCACTAAAGTGAAGAAGGCAGCAATATAAATTAAAAAATTACAGAAGTATCTGCTTCAGCTGAAGGTTTAAGTTAACCTGTTTTGAAACTAATTCCATCATCACTGAACTGCAAAATGAGATTACTGTAGATTTGATCTCAAAATTTCCTTCACTCTTTTATCTTGTTTAAATCTGATTCTTACTCTGAATACACAGTGGTATTGATTATCAGTTCTTTATTTGTTTTGCTGAGGACTGCACACTTAGCTATGAGATAGCATGCACTTCAGCTTGGCACTTCACTGACTTTATCTACCTATGTTATATAAGCTGTCTATATCCCTTACATATATAATGCCCACAATTAACCTTTTAAAGCATAACACTATAGCTATGCTAAAATCAAAACCAAGTCACATTTCAGTAACAAAAGAAACTTTTTTATACTCTTGAAAGATAGGAGAACAGGAAGAACAACACAGAAGGAAAAGTTTTTCTCTAAAAGCTTAAAAGAAAAACATATCAAAGTAACAAACCAAATGCTTTTCACCAAGAAGATCAGCAGGCATAAAAACCCAACACATGCTGTTGAAGCATGCAGGAGCTTTGAACTTACAGCACTGTCATTTACTAATTGTATTTCTAAGCAGGGAAAAAATAGAAACTCTCCATTAAATTTGAAGTACATATCTATCAGTAACATAACATGCATTTGGAGGACAATTTTACTGTACTGCTTGGTTGCTGATAGTGGTTGCTGAGAGGGGACTCCAAACTCATCTAGCTTATCAGTATTTGGAAAATTCACTGCACATACGTAACTAAGTTACAGCCATTACAGGCAGAATATTATAGCCAGCTCTCCTGTGGTAACTGTTCCTTGCAGGTGATTTCAAGTTACAAGTTTCTATCCAGTGCCTCTAATAAAAATTTACACTAATTCCATACAAGGTTACTCAGGTAGGTAAGTTCCTAAAATCAAGAGCAATTATCTTTATTCTGATAAATAAAATCACAGAACCAACAGCTTTGAAACTTAGCTCTATATAATATAATTTCATTATTTTCTCTCAGTACAGCATCAAAACTATACAGTTTGTTGTAATTCTCTCTTGAGAACACATGCACGTGCAATACTCACCTTGCCAAGTGAAAGTTGCGAGCAACTCTTCATTTTGGTTAAAATTCTTGTTGTGTCGTGCCATGACCCTTAATTCACACATATAAAGTAGTTCCAAAGAGAGATCTTTTGTAATTCAGGGCTTCTTAGGCTAGCACAGTTGAAGCAGAAAATATTCTTCCACCTCACTGGAAATGTTGCCAGTGTGAACCCAACTGGTCATGGGACAGACCTTCTTATAGGTAGCAGCAGCAGCCATAAAAACAGGAGGAGCTCAAGTGCAATAACTGTTGTGTTGTTTTGGTTTTTTTTCTCAACTATAAATTCACTCAAACCATATATTAAGCACTCTCTCTTAGAAAAAGTTATAAAAATGTTTCCATACATATATAAGGGGAGGAAGATACACAGCTAAAACCCCATCTTATGCTTCATGTCACGTTTATTCCCAATTCCAGGCAACAGAAAGATTAAAATTTCACCTAACTAGCTATTCAATAATAATTATAACTAGAAATTGATTTATATCTGTATTTGTCTGGGATCTTCCCAGTATGCCCCCATGGGTTACTAGTCTCAAAAAAGCTACTATGATGACAAGTGTATCTAATGTCTGAACAATTTCTAGGAGAAACATAAGCCATATTTATCTTGAGTTTATATGACTCAGCAGTTACAAAAGTGTTCTTAAATGACAGAAGAATTAGTTTTATATATTATGCCTAACAGCTATCTTTTAATTCAATTTCAGTCATTGTTACAAGAAAACATTTATAGCTTAAAAAACTGCTTTAAAAACTCCTACAAGCAGTTTACTGTTTTCACAGGACACCTCCTATATTTGAAAAGAACTTCCCTCTGGGAGAAATAAGAAGACAGCACTTTCTGCAGTGCCTTGACAGCCAAATAATACACAACAGGCTTAATGAAAACTTTGTTGATAAAACCCCTCCCTCTCCCTGCAGGTTGAAAATGCAAGCTCATGCTGACTGAAGGTCCTTCGGAGCCCTGTGTTTTGTCACACAGGTGAGGGGCTGAGCAGAGAGCTCCAGCAGAGCCGCTTTTCATGTCAAGCTCCATCCAGCACGGATAGACTCTGATCCCACCTCTTTATAATTAACACTTAGAGGCAAGTACACACCCCACCAACTACACAACCACTTCCAGCGAACTACAAAAGCATTCGCTCGACTATAAAACCATTTATGCTTGCAATTTTATTATCAGAAACAGACTGAGCAATAAACATTAAGCGGCTTTCCAATTACTTTCCACAGTTAAAAGAGTTCAAAGCCCGCAAGTTCAATTTATAACAAGATCACTCTAAATTGCTGAGTACTGCATTTTTGGGAAGTAATGTTTTAGTCTTTCTTACTCCTTTGCTATGCACCCTCGGGAAGCTTAAACTACAAACAACAATGATACAAAAAACCCTTTGAGAGGTGGCGTGTACAAGGAAGAGGTAATCATTACAGACTGTATATAAATAACAAGTTTACTCTTCTATGTGGTTTGTTCCAATAGTTCCAATATATGGAGGAAACGGGACTTTTCCATTTCTCTGAAGTGATTCCAATGCATTCTCATCACATGAAAACACTACAGGCAAGTAGGTGTTCAGTTCTTTCGGCAACTTTCTATATGTTTGCTTTTCAATGTATTAAAGATTTCTTCATGTGACTGAAGCTGTCCATTTTCTTCTTTATCATTTGATAGGTTCAGGAATAAGTTACTTAGTATTTTCAGAACTGGAAGGCAGTGATCAATACTGATCTAGTACCCACCTATCTGCCATTCGTTCCTTTTCTGTCTCCAGAAGAAACCACTGACAGCACCTCACAAACAACACTGACACAAAACATCAGGGTAACATCACCAAATCCACCACAGCATTATTAACATTCCTGAAAACAAGAGTTGCTGCACACTCATACCTTTCACATTACATCTCTTCTAGCACAATTCCTGCCTCTTTTTCACTATCACATGTTCCTATTCCTTCTTCAGTGTGTAATCTGATGATCAGGCAGTCATGAGACATCCTAAGTCAGCCATTAGAATTGCAGTCCTGAACTACAAGCACTTCCCCTGAACTCAGCCTTTTCTTCCACCTGTCCAAAGTTTCTCAGATTTGACCATTTCCTAATATTAATATTAACTTTGCACCTACATTTTTATCTTCAATATTTGGGGAAAAAAATAGCAACTCACTCATGTAACGGAAGGACTCCTCCTCACGAGCTGGAGAAGCCATCTCCGGCAGACGGCCATGGCAAGCTGTGGGCTGAATCCAGCCTGGATTTTCATACAGGTACAGAGAGTCTGCTCGTAACTTGTAATCTGGCAACTGTTCTTCCAGCATGCTCACCAACTCCACTTCAGGAAGGTCCTCGCTGGAGCAGCCATCTGAGAGTAAATGCCAGTAATAGTACATGATTAAATATATGTAAAATTTGATAGTGTTGCTACACTACTATACATTTTATGTACTATAAAATACTTAATAAATCTTTGGCAGATTTGAAAATAATTATTCTGTACCAGACAAAATACCAGAATACTTACTGAATCAATACTTGATTTACACTGCAATACTTGTAAGTTCCTCATCCCCAGCTGACCCCACAACTTCCTGAAAAGCTGGTATACTCTGTGTCCCTCCAACTTCTTGAATATTATGTAAGTAATGAGTTTCAATTTCCATCTTTTCCTCTTCATTGAGCTAAAACACAAACCTACATTTTACTAGCTATTGATTTCCTAAAGTTTCATCGACTTTATCATAGTTGTTACACTTCCCTTTTCTGAAGGAAACTCACATTTTTCTTGTTCTTCTGTTTTATGCATTGGTTTGATAATGAACATAGATGTAAACAATCCTAAAGTAAGTAAAATCAACTGAATACTGCTTTGAAATAAGGGAACAAATATAAAATTCCATTATCATCCTTATGGAATCACACTTTGAGAAACATGATATTAAAACCCCTGCAATCGAAGTTTAGCTCTTTCTGTGCTGTGTGGGTGTGTGTGTCCCTTAATCTCTTCACAATTATTGCAAAAATAAGAAACATTAATACTAAATTGCTCAAATGTTAAAGGTATGCAATGATTATCTTTGCAACACTTCCACTCAAGATGAAGACTATCTGCAATATCTTTCAACGGAATAAACACCGATGTTGACTACTGACAGTGAGAATTTTACAAACAGTGTTTTACAGTGCACACTGTCATTACAAGTGAGTTACACGGTCTGTTTTTGTTCCTCTACAATATCACATAAGCAATACAAAGAATGTGAGACATAAGGTTGTCTTCAGGTTGGTGCTTTATGACATGTTAGACACATTCAGGATTTGTAATAGTAATTCTTCAACTTACCAGGGATGCTCTCCAGGCCCCTGGGATCCAAACTCATGAGTCCTTCCTTCACAGTTCACTTCCTTGGAAAGAGCATTCTGTAATCAAGCTGGGCACCATTCCTCCATTGCTTTGGTAAAAAGATGGCTTTGGTTTAGAGACAGAGTAAGTGAGAGCCATCAAGCCACAGAGACTCACAAATCTGGCATCAACTCACTTCTGTAGGCTGGTTCATATTCCAGATCTACTGCCATCTTAGGACATGCCTATTTCATCTGGGCTGCTACTGATCAGTAGAAGTATTTCACGTAAGCTTCACCAGCTTCTCAGCTCACCTATCACCTAAAAATAAAACAAAGAGAATACCAAAGTTTAACAGATTTCACTCTTTCAAGGGAGACAGGTAAATTGGTGTGACTTTGTCTCTTTCAGTCTGAATTTCTCCTCTGTACTGTAATTAACTTTAAAGAAAAAAACCCGCAAACACTTTATCTCCAGTTTACACAGTACATACAAAAGCTAGCATTAAAATATGTTTTGTCCATGCAGACATAACATCTCACCTTAAGCATGGACTTTGACAAATATCTCTTCGTCTGTACTATTCCTCTACGTTCATATAATATTTAGTGTATTCAGGTCATTCACTGAAATGAGGCATTTCCTTTCTATGCTAACGGATAGCAGCTCCAACTAAACTGAGATTTTCTTCAGGCCACTATGTCTATTTAAAGTCATGGATTCTAAAGGCAGGATTTCAAAACATCACCCTTAACATTTCTATTGTTAAAAAATTTAAGTTTTATACAACTGTTTGCTTTAGTCTCTTTTCCTTTTGGAGTCTCTTAATTAAAAATTGGACCTATCAGAAATTTCCTTTGTGGATCGTGATAAAATTTGTGTTTTCTCTTCGGCAGGGACTCATTCTGGTAAACAAGAAAATGAAACTACCATGACTAATTCAGATAAGCTATCAGAACAGTTTAATAAAGTAAAAATACTGCTTTTCCTTTGCCAAGACTGATTAATCACCTTCCATATAAAATAGTCGTTCTAGATGACAGAAAGATATAAAACTAAAGAGAAAACAAGTCTCCTTGTCCCTCCTCTGGCATTCAGTTAACATAAAATTCTCTTAAAATCTTGCATTAATTTAAAATTTGCTCTTAACAGGTTCCCCGAGATCTCCAATCATCAAGCACAACAATCAGAGGTTTGTTTTGCTGTCTGTAGCAACCTCTCATTTGACAAGATCAAAATGGACAATGTAGGAGCTTTTTAAAGCAAGCCTGGAGCCTGCCAGTTCATCTGCTTGTACACTTTGGCAGGAGATCAAAAAAAACCTTTTTTCAATTAAGGTCCGCTCACCGCTCATACTTGTAAGTAGTATCTTCTTGTTTTGTTATTTATTTTTTTATGTATGTACACTGCTTATCAGTTGTAATTCTTATCCATATTAAACACTTAATAAAAAAGAAAAGAGATTTCAGAAACATTTTCTATCTGAATGTAGAGATGCCTCCAGCACTTCTAAAATTTTTTTTCTAGAGGCTGTTTTTTAAATGGATTGCTGAAAAGCATGAACTATACATACCCCCTTCTCTAAAACAACTAAATACAGCATAATAAAAGACATTTAAGAAGACTGCTGTAGATCCACACATGCAAAGGACTTTATTTTGTAATAAAGAGTCACCATACAGCTACACAAAGTTCAGCAGCATAGGACAGTTTCTTCACAACTCTGACTCAATCTTTTTCCTTTGAGTTTTAAAAATGTAAAACTGAATGCTGTTGCTTCTCAAGATTGGTTTTAATCTCTCTTCTAAGTGCACAGTAGAAACACTATTTGTTGCAGGTCAATCTCAATTCAGTCAAAGAAGGGGGAAAAAAAAAAAAAGACAAACGTGATTTGGCTAAACGTCTTCTAGAGCACCCAGCCAACACCAAGCTATTGATTTGAAAGGGCAAACTCATTTGTAAAACCTTTGAGAAGTTTACTAGATAAGCAAACACCATAAAAGTTAATGCTTGCACTTCCAATGCTTCTCACAGCTTTAGTTTCCTGTACCGTGGGGCACCTTCTGTAGAAAATCAAGCACTGGGCAGTACCACCCTGAAAGTGACTCCATGACCCTTCTACACTGCAGCTATAAAACTATTTCCTAACTGCAGATTCCTTCTGCAAGTCAAAACTATAATTAAACACATCTAAATAAAACCCATAAAATTTACAACATCCTTTTAAATATACGACCACGCTATAAAAAGATGGACTAGAAATTAAAGTTGTTAAGTTGTGCAAAAAGACATGTGATTTACCAAAATATGGGCATAGATCTAGAATCGATACCCAACTGAGACAGACAAAGACTCTCGAACACCTCAGAGTTAGAAAGTGTATGTTTATTCCAGCACTAGGCAGAAGCGTGGGATAACTCTCTAAAACACAATGCAAAATTACAGAACAATATAAAATTTATTTATCTACAAAAATTCTAAATATTCAAAATACAAATACATATTTATAACATTGATACCTCCTCTTTCCCGCTTTGTATGGTAATTAGCTAAAAACTAATTAAGCATGCGTAGTTAGTTCATTGTATTGGGTCGGTGGTCCCGAGATTTGAGGAAAGGTCGTAAGTGATAAAGTAAAACTCATTTACCTCACTTTGACCTTTCTACCTTTCTGTGTCTTGACAATACATATTGCTTTTGGAGGACCTTCAGTTCCTCCCTTCATTATTTTTAAATAGGTTTTCAAATAGACAAATTAGTAACAGACTAAATTTTTTCAGATCTATTGATCAGTATTGTCTGTATCTCATTATAAGCACAGCTAAACAAATACAAAATAGCAAGCAATCAGTTACTTTCATCTTAAAACCCATTCCAGACCTTACTCTCTAGCTCATCATTAATTGTTTCAATTAAACCCACCTGGATTTACTTATTAAATCTATTTTAACTAATTTTAACAAAGCTAACCTTTAACTAAAATCCTAATATTTAAATGTTTAAAACTCCGTGTCTCACATGTCCAAAAGAGAAGCCAGAAAACTTTCTCAGGTATTGATATTAATCTTTATTTATAAAGATTATTTCCACTGTCAATTTACTATATTCATTCTACTCTGATCTACATTTTATTAGTTTTGTCCCCCTACTCCCTCATAGGCCAATTTCCCATTGATGTTTGCATCTTTTATAGGTTTATTGAACATGGAAAAAAACAAGGGAAATTCAAATACTGGAGAACAACCCATATGCAGGGGTGGTGGTCTCAGGAGACTTTCTTCAAGGAAGGTTCAAGAGATGGAAATATCAGACAACATTTTATATACATACATACATACCTACTTACCTACCTATCTCAATCTTAGTATTTCTTTACTCTCTAGGTTAAATTTTACTCCCCAGTGAGTGTCTAACATTTCAGCTATCATTTGGCTCCAAACAGTAAGCTAAAACCTGGGGTACATAGAGCACACTTCTTGTAGAAGTAGGAACTATTCCTACACCTTGTGTATCTGCCCTAGAGAATCCAAGTTGCTCTAAAGAGATTTTATAATTTTTTCCTTTAGTGAGTCAGAAGACCCTAGTAAAGATTAACTTGAAAAAGCAATACTGACTAAAATCTTAGAGAAAGATAAAAAAGTTATAAAGTATTAAAAATTGTTCTTGTCTTTGTAATAACTACCACTTTGAGCAATTCAAGATGGATGCCGAAAGAGTAGGGGCATCTCAAGATAGAATGTAACTCTGAAGACATTTTACCACTAGAGAACTCTAATTCAAATCTGAATTATGAGAAAGGGGAGGGAGTTGCTTTACAATCGGAAACCACAGACAAATGTACATGTTATTTCTTTGTGCTCAAAAAGGTAAAAATGTATGCAAAATACTGGCATTTATATTGATAATATCCAAAGTTGAATATAAATATGCTGTTATTCCTGCTGTTTTCCATTTGTTGAGAGCAGCTGATTCCTCACAAGTACTTGGAAAGACTAAACTAGGTCTCCTCCTCCGTACAATTCCAGGATGCAAGACATCAGGCCACAAGTAACACAAACAAAATTTTGACAACAAAGAAGATCCTAACTTGATTAAGAGACAAGACAACATCCATTTTCCAAAAGTAAGCCAATTAAATGAGTGTATTATTCTGGGATGCCAAATTTTACTGCTATGTTAAGTATGCAATTAAAAAAATTATATCAAGTCATTAACACAGTACTTTTTCCATTACTAAAATTGGAATGCTGTCAAGCCAGCTAATAACAATCAACATATTCTGCATTTCAAGGTTAATGAAACAGTTCTATTCTTATAGCAAACATAACCACACTGAATTGCTGCCAAAACATTCCTGGGACTAGTGCTCAGAAGCAGAGGCCAAATCCTTCAACACCATCCAGTAGGAGACGAAGGACAAAGGATTATCTACTGAAAAACAAATCTATGTGAACACAAACTTTGCCTATCACAATTAGTGTTTGCTGTGTGCCTAACACCTGTTATTTTCAGCCAATACTATCCCTACAAAAACCTATTTAGTGCTTGTGTTTCTCTCATGTAAGGAAAAAAATATTTAAAAGAGTATGCCAACACAATCCTAAAAACAACTGTAATAATCATAAAGAAACCTGCAACAGACCTTCAACCATAAATAGAATGATATAAGAAAAAAACTCTTAAGAAAACAAAATAATCCCCCACATCTTCTGGATTGTTTTTATTTTGGGAGGGGGGTAAGGCTTCAGAGGGGAAGCTGGAGAATACCTCTTGGAGAATGATGAATTGCAAACGGATCATGAAGCTGGCCACAACATTCCCTCATCCTATTTTACCTACAGTTACATGAAGCCAGGTTCATGTATTCTCCTTGTCAATCATTTGTAATAGCTCATATTCTCCTAAGTGGCAACACTGCCTGTTAAGTACACGCATACATGCTTTATGTACATGTATACATGCATACTGTTGAATACCACAGCTTGATGGTTAAGATTTATTTAAATCCTACATGTTTAGAGGTTGTCTGTATCACCCTCAGTACACAATCTAAAAACAGCAAATGCCTAATTGAAGTCTAACTTAATCTGAAACTGAGTGCTACCTAAAGACACACACTATGTTTTATTAATTACTAAATCTTTTCTTTAAATGCATAATCAAAACATTACTATCTGTATACATATTTTCTCGCAAGTTTTCTTTTTTCAGAAGAAATTACATATGTACATAGTAATGTTATGATCACATAGGAATCAAGAACTATTGTGAATTGCCTATTTGTTAGTTAAAATATAAAATACAGTAAGTGCTCTTGAGGTGTTCTGCTAATGCCTCATTCTGCTAATATCTCTGCTAATATTTCATTATAAAGGTTGTAATCAGCTTCTTTTAAAACTCAAGCTTGTTTTCTGTAAACTATACTTGAAGGGAACTTGAATAACATTTAACTGAAATCACTAACACTTTCAGTTGATGCATGGCTGAATTCACCCAAAAAAGTAGTTTCAGTTCCTTGATCTATACCCCAGCCAGTGCTCAGCATTTTAAGTTACAATTCTGTATTTATTAGAATTAATCAAACTGATCAATATGACTCAGTCACCAGAGTATCACTAGCAATCGAACCAGATAAAAGGATGTCTTCTTTTTTGTAGCCATCTCTGTGAAAATGCTCAGTTTGTGTTCTTTTGGAAAACTAATCAACAAATCTTGATTATCATTCCTGAAAGACAGCACTCCTACTGGGCAATATTAATTCCGGAAGCCCACTATTAGAGGCAAACCACCATCAGGAAGTCTGTGGTTTTCCAACGCTCTTTAAAGTACATTTTCATATACTTGTAACAGAAATTCAATAAACTGATACAGCTCTAAAAATCACACTACCACTACAGAGTTGAAAAATTTCAGGTATTGGAAAATATTTTTTTTTCGATTTAGCTTCAGTGTCAGAAGTATAATTTAAAAGAAGTCTGCCTATTTTTACTAAGAACTACATCTTTTGAAAGAAAACAAGTACCTGAAAACAAACCTAAAATCGACTGTGGCCTTGTAATGTTGCTTTAAGTTATTTATTAGTATATAAAATATCTGTATCAGACTGTCACAATCAGTCAAGAGTAACTGTGAAACATAACCAAGAAACAGGCACCCATGCAACAGCTGAAGATTGCATTAAAAAATAAAAATACGAGCATGCCACACCACAGACATTTCTCCACTAGCATGGTCGACAGAGTAAATGACATTTACTGACAGATATTCGTATTCCAGTTTAACCAGCTGATAAAAATGTAACAATGTGATTAAGAAGTTGATAAAAGCCAAAATTTCCTTTTCCTCCACACCCAAGCAGGACAACAACTAAGATGCCACCGAGGGCTGCCTCCTGCTCGCGGTGACATGACCCTCCAGAGAGCCCGCTCGGTGACGGGCACCCCGAGCCGCTGAAGGTCACCCTGGCCACCGCCTGCGGGCACTGCCGCCCCCACTAACACTGAATGGACGGTGCTCAGCACAGCACTACGCTACGCTACGTTACAGCATCACCACCGCCAAAGAGTCCTGTCAGCTGCCAACCCAGACAGGCGCCGGAACTCCTTCTCCGCCCGGGACCGCGGGGCCATCCCCGGACGCCGCCTCACGCTCGGGCCCCGCGCTCCCCCCCCCCCCAGCCGCAGGGAAGCCGCCGCACGCCCGGCGCAGCCCGCCGTACCTTCCAGCCCGGGTGATGCCGCGGCTCGGCGGGGAACGGCCCCGGGGGCGAGAGGAGGGAGGGTTAACCCCTGAAGGGATGTGAAGCACAGAGCGCGCCGCTCGTCCGTGAGGCGACAGAGCAGCGCCAGGCCGGCGCCGAGTGCTCGCTTACCCGCCCC